>JARHVA010001919.1:2172500-2570000 GCA_037957365.1 Torreya grandis
TATATCCCTAAGAGAATATAAGGTCTTCCTCAAGTGTGATACATCAAAGTATCACTCCCTCTTATATCTCATTGAAATCCATCTCTAAGTAGTCTCTCTCTATTCTCTAAGATAGTAGCTAGGCCAATAGGCCTATTAATTTACATGTGTTTATATTCTTAGCATTGAACTAATGTCTTCAATACAATTCATCCCATATATATATTATATAACAATATATAAAGGTCCTTGTAAAAATTTATGGTCATGTAATACCCATAAGAATATAAAATCCACCTATACTAAATATCCTACAATATGTGATAGAGATCATATGAACAAGAAACACCCCCTTTGTCAAATGCCATAAGGAAGCTCACTAGTTCAACCATGTAATTATAAACTAATGGTGTGTATTTATAAATAATGCTCCTCAATACAATCCTCCTTTCCTATTAAGCTCCCCAACTCTACCCACAAAGTATTCATGAGATAATTATTTCTCATATATAGTAAGATTCTTTATTGTAACATATTTCCCTCCAACAGAAAGCCTCATTATCCTCCATCTTCCTCTAGGGTCATTATTATCTCACCTATTAATATCCAAAATGTATAGGGGTCTCTATTCCTCCATTTAGGCAAACTAGTAATCATAGTGTTTTCAAAGAGCATCACCAAATGATGTGCTAAAATGCCTAGGTAAATCACATCCATGTGTTCCTGCTCAACTATCTAAATTTGGTGCTTGTATTGTCTTTAGCATGGTGCCTCACATCATAGTCAATAAAGCTAAAATTAGTGTTTTAATAACAAAAAATATTTTCAATAATAATTATTTTATAGTTTCAAATATAAAATATTCAAAATTTATATATATTTTAACATCATAAGTATTCTAACTGAGATTGTAAGAATTTTGACCAAGAATGTAAAAATAATGTCATGATAGTATAATACCTACTAGGAGCATAGGGTCCCAGAATAGGGTAAAATACTCACCTATGATAGTCGATAATAATATTTTTTTTTTAAAAATTCAAAAATAGAAAAATCATTCTAAGAATGCTTTACCAAAACAAGTTCCTCAATTAGTATGGTAGTAATCATTACATGATGCAATTTGTGTACCAGGAAAGGCCATTGATCTATCATGGTAAAAATATTAAAAATCTATGTTTCTAAAGTAAAAGATAAGAATGAGGTGAGTTTATATTTTTATTTTCAATTTATATATGTTGGGACAAAATCCTAATTTATCATTAGTATTCATTTAACATTACATGATATATAACAAATTCAAATGATTTTTTCAACTTGATATGGTATATTGATTCATGATATCATTGGGGATATTTAACAATAAATATTTCATAATTATAAATACTGTTATCTTCTATATCTAACAATGTTATATATTTATCAATGATACATGATGTTTTATAACATTACCTTATAAGGGAAATATTAGTATCTTATTTAATATCTAATTTTTTCCATGTGCCATGTTCTATTCTTGAATTTAGAGCAAGAAATTATATTCTATATTTATTATTTTTATAACTACATGATTATTACACATGTTTAGTACACAAGATTACTTATGATGATAGGATTTGAGGCCCATGACTAACAATGCAGATAACTTCAATTCCCAATGATTAAGGGTTTATTTAGATTTTATTTAAATCTCACCATGGATAAACCCATATTATAATCAAATTTCGTTTAGATTTAAAATTATTATAAGATGGTATTTATTTTTATTATTTTTATATTTTATCATTTATTATGATTATTTTATGTTGATACATGTGTAAAAAAATGAATGGGTTTGCTAGTTCTGAAGTGCATTGGCTTATTTTCAAATATCCAAGCATATAATTATATCTTATTTCTACTTTAAAGTGTCCGCTTACACACACATATCATATAAACATATCACTCACCTAGAATCCAAATCAAGATTAAGAACCAATTTTGGGGTTTTCACTTTGGAAAAATAAATTGCATGCAATGTTAAACAATTGATTCTTGTTTCCATCTTCCTCATTTTTATTTACTAAATTAGATCTACAATGAGGGTATCATAAAATATAAGTACGGGAATATTTTTTAATTTATTTTATACTTATCTTGTTGTGGATCAAAATCCACATTTTGTTATTTTAGAGCAATTTGTCTTTGGCTTCAAACTCATTCAGCACAACTAGCAGTTCCTTGGCACCTTCTATAAGTTCTCCTTATGGCCTCTTCCTTTTTTGGGGCCCACTTTTGCAATTTTGCCTAAGTATCAGCCTCCATCTTCTTCTTCCATATGGTAGCCTAATGCTCATCTAGATTGAAGAGGCTCTTGTTTCACTCTAGTAAGGCACCAACTTAACATGTGGGAGCCCCACACTCTTGAAAGCCATTTCCTTTTAGGTCAAACCTCTAAGTAGTGTTATTGTCTAGTCAGTAAATAAATAGGGCATGTCGAGTCATTTAATTGGTGAACACAGTTTCAACACATGGTGCCCTCACATTTAATTTTTAAAAAGAATGTCTGACTACTCCAAGAGGAGCATTTGATTTACATGTGGAGCCCCCACACTCAACCTTACCAAAGAAGTTCCCATCTTCCCTGGAGAAGTATTACCTTGAAACATGTCATCCCTACACTTATACATGAGTAGATTTGGTCTATCAAATCTTGGAGTAGTGCCATTCAATGAGAATTTGGGTCCTTCCTTCTTAGCAAAGCTTTTGAAATACTTTAAGTCTAGCTTAAAGTGTAATTTACTAATTTATAAGGGACCCAGGCTGAGGGAGCATGGCATAATAGGTATAAATCTAGAGATGTACACATGGTATCACTTCACTTCATCGCAACATCATGGCCTCAAAAAGATAGAGTGGTTGTGTAATATCTAGGATCCAAAGGCTAATTGCACTCAGCATCTCAAGTTCCTCTTTCAATTATAACAACATCATCATGGGAATGAGTGATAGGATTTCTAAGTGTCAATCTCATGAGAGGTCATCTCACCTATATATTTTAGGCTTTTTCCTTTTGGAAGGGGATGGTTACCATTTTTCTTGTATTAGCTATTTTTTATATACAATTATTTGTAATAGAATATAAGTAATAGTAGTTAGCATTTTCTCATTTTTTTACCATAGGTGTGACTAGACATTTTGTATGTGCCCCCAAGGCCTTCTATATTCATTTATCCATCTAAAAATTAATAGGATGTGGTATTCTATGCCAATTTGAGTGTGAAAATATCTCTATCTCTTATCTCTTTTCTTCTACTTCTATAATATCAATATTTTCTTTCATTATAGATCTTAGTTCATGTTTTATGTTCCTTCATGGTCTATAGTATTTAAGGGTTTGATCTATTTTATGAAATTATGGTCTAAATGCTTTAAATCTTAGTACATTACCTTAGTTAATTTTATTTCAATTTTATTTTCATTTCTCTCTCCACTTTTCACCCTCAACTTTGAATGATGAGCCAAATTCTAAAATCTTAGAGGTTGTTTTATAGATCACATTCAGTCCCACACTTGTAAAGCTTCCCATAGGATGGTTTTTAACCTTGAGCAAAAATTTTACGCATCAATAGTTTTTTTTCTTTTTTAACATGCCTGGTGGGACCAAATCTACTAGTCTAATTGGAAATCATAGCCTAAGTTTATGATCCAAAGGCCTATAACAATGTCATAGATAGTGAGGAATCCAAAACTACAAACACAACTTCTAAAGAGCTCTAATTTTCCAAAGGACCATGAGATCTAGTGCTACTCAAAAATGACAATAATAGATGGCTTTTCTAGGCCTACCAAAGAACTTCATAGCATGGAATAGTGGTAGCATGCTTATCCCTTTAGCACCTTCAACCACATGGGACCTTATTCTCTTGAATGCCTTAAAGGTGCTCTCTAAATTCTTAGGGGAGGATTTCAAGAGTATTGTAGAACATCTTTAAGATGTCATAAATGTATGTACTATGCATTATGTCATGTAGTAAAACATAGCCATAAGGCTACTAGAAAAATATTTTAAAGGAAGAGCCCTTAATTAGTACTGATCTTTTCTAGCCAACTCCATTATTACCTAGGATGACCTAGGAGACAAATTATTTGAGTGATTCAATGAGAAGGTAGACTGGTCATCCCTCCTACAAAAACTAATAACCATCAAGAGAGGCCCATATGAAGCCATTATCAATTTCAACACCAAGTTTGAAAGTACTTGGTAAAGGATCCTAATAGTGGTGTGGTCATTATTTTCTACCTCAAAGCCTTCAATTTAGATATTACAATTATGATCCAGTTGATTAAGGGACAGATGATAATAAACACTTATGATCTAGTAGTAATGGATAAGAATAATTTGATAGATGTGGGAAAGCTACTTCTACATCCAACAATGTTGATGTTCTTAGAGATATCAATGACTTTACAATAAGAAGCCCTAAGTACCTCAAGATCCCCACCTTCTATGTATCTATATCCACCCACTTAGGTAGGCATATTTGCTCAATCTTCCTTAGCTGTAGAGATAAATGATATGAAGAGTATATTACAAAACTTTTCTAATGAGATAATCAATATCAAAAGATAGTAGGTTATGCCTCTAAAGCCCCCTTTTAATAACTACCAAGAAAGGAGAGCACCATACCAACAAAACTAGTACTAAGAGAGACAAAGGCCAAATCATAAAACTTCAAATCATCAAGTTCTAAATCAACAGATGTAGCTCATGAACTAAATAATTATGGTACCCAACCCCTTACATATAGTATTGCCTAATGTAAACAAAGAGTTATTTGCTAGCCTAAATGACTTGGTCAGCCATTCTAATTCATGGTGCTTTCCTTGTAATGATGCTCATGGACCCTAAAAATATCTGAGGGGTAACCTATAGTATAAGGTTGTTAAAAAATGATGATAAGATAATAACCCTAATTTGGCCTATATTACCAGTCTTTGGGGATTAAGAATGCAGTCTTGATGCCACAAATATAGGGGATGTCCTTGGAATAAGAAGAATAAATAGCCCTAGAACATGCATTGTTCTCCTAGATTGAAGGTGAAGATGTAGTCTACATGAGTGAAACCCTAATATATAGGGCCCCGTAAGTTAAATCAAACTACTAAACTTGCTCAAAGAAAAGATTAGCCAAAATCCCTAAAGATGTTGAAAGGCCCAAAGTGACCTTTGAGAAAGGTCCAAC
The DNA here is from genome assembly GCA_037957365.1 of Torreya grandis. NCBI lineage: Eukaryota > Viridiplantae > Streptophyta > Pinopsida > Cupressales > Taxaceae > Torreya > Torreya grandis. Next base: position 2,177,705 of record JARHVA010001919.1, read on the forward strand.
ACCTCAACCCTCACCTCTGACGTATCCAAAGCAAAGTGAGGTAGTATAGAACAAAGTGAAATATCCTAAGGTCTAACCTTAAGGGTCATACAACATGGTGAAATCACTGAAGAATGTTATAACCAATGTCTCCTTTTAGGATGTCCTATCTATTCCTAAGTAGAACTCTTTGTTGAAAGAAGACTTGAAGAATCAAAAAAATCTCATGTAATGAAATCTGATTATAGAACCCATAAAGACAAAGGGGAATTAAGCTAGCATGAATGCAAACCTTAAATGCCCTCTGCATTCATCAATACAAAAGAGGGGGTAAGTAAAATAAAACCTACACCATTCTATTTGACAATGATTATGGGGAAGAAATTATTGCACAACTCTATGATTGACTCAGGTGTGAGCATGATGGTGATGCCTAAATGAATATCAGATGCATTAAAATTGAAGTATGGGCTATTGAATAAAGGAGTGATGTATTTGGATGGGAAGAAGTTTCAAACCTTAGGGATCATCAAGGCTCTTCCCCTCACATTATATTTTTGTCCTAGTATTACTATATCATAAAACATGGTAGTGATAAACATCCCACCTATCTTTGGGCTATGTTTATCAAGAGACTTCATCAAAAAAATAGGTAGGCGTTTATCATTGGACTAGTCCCATCTAATATTGAGGACCAATCATGGTTCAAAGTTGAAATTTTTATCCAAACCATTTCACCTAAAACACATAGTGGATGCAGTTATGATGAACTTCAAAGTAATGCACACCTCCTTCTCAAAAATGGAGATGCACTATGTAGATATGCTTGAAGGAGAAAAGGTTATGGATACAATAAGTCTAGAGGAGGAATACCTCATCAATGAATTCATTAATAATGACTCATTTTCAAACATTGATGCCATTGGCCTTGGAACCTATGTGATCCATGATGAAGACTAGGTTATTCTTGAGGTTGTAAAGAAATAAGGAGATCAGAACAAAGGGCCTAAAAATAAGTATGTATTTTGGACTCTACATTTTGATGGTGCAAAATATAAGACCAGATCTAGATTTAGAATCTAGTTAACATCCACTCTTGGAGAAGAGAATCTAGTTTGCCTATACGAATAATAAGGCCAAATATGAGGTGTTAGTCCATGGCTTCGACCTAGCCAAGTGGATGGGCATCAAATAGTTGGTATTTGATGATTTTGAATTAGTAGTAAGGTAGGTAAGGGGGTAGTGGCCAAAAAAAACATTCACATAAGATAGTATCACCATTGTATATGGGATTTGATTGAAGCCTTTGAATCCTTCAACATTTAGATCATCCTAATGGCCATGAATGTAGAGGTTGATAAAATGGTGATGATTGGTTCCCAATTTGACCTAGTGACATAATTTTTTACTAATGAGTAAGTAATATAGGTAATCATTAGGCCCACTATCTTTAAAAATGAAAAAAATTGGTAGATGTTTGAAAATGATGCTCAAATCACCATGTTCCTCCATAAATCATGCAAATTTACAAAGCAACTATAACCAAAAATTGAAGAGGCTTATGGGGACCAAATCATGCAGTTAAAGACCAAAATGTTACCAAAGGGCCTCATTACCCTAGAGAATATTTTTAACTTTGATGATGTAATAAATGACAAGTGAAAGTTTGTCGTAAATAAGGGTGATTGCTCTGAGCTCAATGTCAGAGGTGGAAGGAAGTTGAGTGTTGGAAAAGAAGTTCCCCAAAAAGATAAAGAGCAGTTGGTTTCTTTTTGTGATAAATATAAATGAGTCATCACATGGAATTATGATGACTTGAAGGGATATGACCATGAGGTCATTCAACACACTATTGACTTGGTAGAAGGATCCAAACTAGTTTGATAAAACAAAGGCTGATAAACCCAAAGATTGAATCCCTGATGGCCCAAGAGCTCAAGAAATTCATTGACTCTAAGATTATAAACCCAATTAAACATTCTACTTGGGTTTCCAATCTAGTTCTTATGAAAAAAGAGAGTGGAAAGATCTAGATATGCATAGATTTTCATGATCTAAATAAGGCATCCTTGAAGGACCATTACCCCCTTCCCTCTATGGAGCAAATCATCTAAATAATAGCAGGTGTAGAGATGTTTTCTTTGTTAGATGGATTTTCTAGGTATAATCATGTATGGGTGAATGAAGAGGACTAGAAAGATACTACCTTCACCATGAAGTTGGGAACCTTTGTATATGCAAAGATAGTTTTCAGCATCTCTATTAGATGCATTCCAATGAGTAATAAAAATGGACTTTAGGGGCTTAATCAATAAGATCATCCTCATTTATCTAGATGAATTCAATATGTTTTCTAAGAAGGAGGACCACTTTGACCATAGAGAGAAGGTTTTCTAAAAGTTTCATGAATTTAGGGTATCTCTCAACCCTAAGAAATGTGTCTTTAGAGTCTTGTACGACAAGATGCTTGGGTACATGGTATCTAGAGAAGGGATCACCATTGATCCAAAGAGAATAAAGGCCATCTATGACTTAGCCTTACTATTAAATAAGAAAGGGGTGTAATATTTCCTTGGAAAGATTAATTTTATCTATAGGTTCATATCTGACTTCACCAAATTGGTGAGATTGATCATGCTAATGTTGAATAAATACCAATCCTTCATGTGGAATCTCAAAGGAAGATAAACATGTTAGTGTAGGTTTTTATTTTTCCCTATTATTTAATTAGGGAATATTATATATTTGTGCATACATGGAGTTTTCCTACATTTGTGGGATAGGCTAGCTTATGTGGAGATATGTGTCATAGATGTGTCATAGGTATCATAAGAATGTCATAAGTAACTCCTTTAACTAGTTATTCTAGGTTTGGGAGTTACTTCTCTATTCTTAGCACCTTGTCACCACCTTTTGTGGAGGAGTTACAGTCTATTCTTGGGGTGCTTTGACCACCATTTGTGGAGGAGTTATTTACGAGCTCTCCTATATGTATTCTTCATTATGGCCATCTCATGTTAATTAAATATTACATTTTCTCCTATTTGTCTTATGCAATTTATCTCCTTGTATAATTTCAAATTGCTTTAGCATCTATGTGATGTGCACTAGCTTCATCTCGTGTGATCACGTCTCCATTGCATTTGAATTATCCATATTTTGGCAACAACTCTAATAAAACATTTGAATAAATCAAGGACATGATGTCTACCACACCTGTATTAGTTAACCTAGAATTTTCCATAGATTTCATTATGTATGTCTATGGGAGTGAGAGAGCCTAATGGCTGTGTTAACTCAAAAGGAAGATGAAGGAATAAATGATTACTTGATTGCATTATAATCTAGAACATTGTAAAGGTATGAAGTCAAATACAAATTTGTAGAAATATAGGATTTTTCCATAGTTAAGGGTCTCAAAAAATTTAGGCACATTATTTTAGGTAGAAAGATTATGGTGTACGTGGTAAAATATAGCATCCATGAATACATCATGGAAGGAGAGATCATGGAAAAATAAGCCAATTGGATCACTAAGATCCTAAAGTAAGACATCAAGGTTAGGACAAAAAAAGTGACCAAAGGAAGGGGACTCTATGAGTACCTATCCCAATACATAGGTGTCCCACTAAAGGAATAAGACATGATAGAAGTAGTCCTACTCAACCAATTTGAGACTGATAGATCTTGGGTAGCTAACTATATTTACTTCATACAAACTGATCAATATTTAGATAGCCTTACCACACATAAAAGGTGTTTCTATATACTCTAGGGGTCTAGATACATGATGGTCTAAGGAGTCTTATTCAAGAGGAACTTTGATGGAGACCTACTTCAATGTGTTGAAAGACACTAGGGTGAGAAGATTCTCTAAGACACACACTTCACTCCCACATGCGATCACTTCTCAATAAAAACCACCATGAAAAACATCATGTACATGGGGTATTCTGGGATACTATGTTTGTAAACTACCACAAGGCAGTGAAAAAATGCCAAAAATGCCAATTCTTTATGGGGAAAAGCAAGAATTCATCCATGATATTGAATTTAATTATGACCGATGAACCCTTTGTGTAGTGGGGCTTAGACTTTATTAGGATGATCAATCCCATCTCTAGTGTTGGTTACAAGTGGATATCTATAGCCACTGACTACTTCACATGATGGACTGAAGTAGTCCTACTAATAGAGGTGATCAAGAATGTGATCCTTGACTTCTTGGAAGAACTCGTGGCTAGGTTTGGCCTACTCAAGATAGTCATCTTTGATAACACAAAATCCTTATTTGGATCTCAAATTTTTGATTTCACACTCTAGAATTATATCTTGTTAAAATCTTCATCAAATTACTACTTGTAATGGAATGGGTTAGCTGAGTCAATAAAAAATAATCTGATAAGATTGATCAAAAGGATGGGCTCTAAATGGTAAAGAGAGTGGCACATGAACATGATAATGGCCCTATGGGTAGATTTCATCACTCCCAAATGGATCCTAAAAACCTCCCCATATGAAATTGTATATGTTAAAAGAGGTAATTATGCGTGTCATCAGAAATCCCCACATTATAGATTTTGAAATCTATTGATATTATGGAAAATGAAGTAATGGATGTTAGGCTCATAGAGATATTTATCTTCCAAAAAGTGAGGGAGTAGGTGAGTGATGCAAAAATCACCTAGCAACAAGTAGTCAAGCAATGGTTCAATAAGAAGTCATCAGACCTAGGATTCAAACATGGGGATTTAGTTCTCAAATATGATTAGAGGGCCACAAAGCCAAGCCAATATGTGAAGTTTGATTCTCTTTGGAGAGGACCATTTCACATTATCATTAGTAGACAGGGGAATTCTTTTGAGTTAGAAGATGAAGATGGAAATGCATTAGAGATCCCAGTTAATGGGATCAATTTTAAAAAAATTAACTAGCTTGCCTACCTCCCCCTTGTACATAATTAACTAGTTTCCCTTCTTATTTATGTGTCATTTTACTTTACTCTTGTTTAAATTAACTTTTTTTCCTTTTCCATTATTTTTTTCCTTTGAATAAGTGTCATTGGCACAAGTGGCTTGTCTAGCCACCATACATCCTCATCCTAGTCCTCCCAAATATTTAAAAACATTCAATAAAAGATGGTTATCTCCCTAACTCACCTACCATTAATGTTAGATTTCTAATTTGATGTGACTCCCCATAATGATCACCATAAGTCTCATATGAGTAGCTCTTTAAGCATATAATCCACCCTTATCATTTATGGGGCACCTAATTTCAAATTTTACATAATGAGCCCACCTAGTAGCATTGGTGTATAAATACCCTCTCCTCATCTAAGCCAAACACTTGATGTATTGAGATCATTAAGATAATTAAGCACTTTAAAATAGAAGAGAGAGATAAGCCTAGAGTCAAAGGAAGAGGTGAGTAGAGAACCATTAATTTAGTACATCCCATAAGATAGATAGTGGTTTTGGAGTAAAATCTTAATAATGGAGGCTTCTACATCTTCATCAAAAAGTGAGAAGCATCCCATAAGATAGAGAACCCACATGTTGAGTAGCAAGGGAGACCTTACCCCTAAATATGTTGTGAGTAGGTCATATGCTCCTTCTCCCACTCATGAAAGAGAGAAATTACCAAACATTAAGAAGGCACCCAAAGGAAACTATAGGGACCAAGCATTGGTCACTAACTTCATAGATGATATCATTGATCCCAATCTAGTTAGGAATACAAAAAAAATTGAGAGAGGGAACCTATATATAAATTCTCAAAAGGGTCTACAAAGAGGAGTATGATTCTTTCAGATGCAAGATGTGGGACTACACATTGGCATAGTACATATTGCCTTATGTTCTTCCATGCTTAGACATAGTTTATTTCTATGTAAAAAGGTAAAATGATAGCATTGGAATAATTTCTATCAATGCCCATTTTAAGGTACAAATTAGTGTAGATAACATTAGGAAGATGCTCCATCTCCCAAGTGACCCCAAAACCAATATCTATAACATAGAGAGCCTTCAGAGTGTCTAGGACTCTTGAGTTTGAGATAAGGTGTACTTCCTTGGATTTATCCTCAAGATCAACATCATAAAGATGCTTCCTCTACCCATCCCCTTGATGAGATTCCCCTCATAGTAATTGAAGGATACTCTATCCATGTTGGCCTTCATTTTGGGGATGGACTCCAATGATAATGCCAATGACTTTTAGTTAGGGGCACTCTTCCTCATGAACATAGTGGAGAAGGGATAGGTTTTTAGGATGGATTTTTTAGAATCCATCACCACCTCTATGAGGGATGAGCTAAAGAATTTTTTGATGTTGGGTACCTTTCTATATTCATCCTTCCTCTTGCATCTTGTTTTATACCAACATTCCTAGTTCTTCTCTTCATACTTCTATCTCAACTCCTTCAACACAGATGTTTTCCCTAACATGGTAACCCTAGTCACCACATAGACCCATGTCTTATCTATCACTAGGGAATACTGTGAGTTATTATATCCTTTTATGGATTTAGTTCTCATTAACCTTATCACATATGCCCTTACATTTAGAATGACACATGAGAAGTGTTGATGGATCACCAAGAGAATGGTTCTAAGGGAACCCTTTTACATTCATCTAAGTACACATTTTTTAGGGAGAACCCTTCCAACTCCCATATATGCTAATAGATAGAACCTTGGCCCTAGATTTGTCTCACTAACTTGATGTAGTGGACTCCATCTATAGAGTAGGGAAGAAATAAAATGGTATATATGATGTCCCTTTCATAAGAGATGGTATCATAATGGTAAAGAGGTAGAAATGATGCCTACTCACATCCAAGCTAGTAGAGATTGGCCTTAATTTAATAGATGATAGATGGAAATATGATCTAAATGGATACATAACATCTTTGAAGACCATTAACACTCCCAAGAACCAAAACCAACCATATCTGGAATAGAGGTCACCCACAGAAGACATCCTCAAAAAAATGTGTATCTATCTTAGATCTCATTGGATGCCCTCAAACCATGATAGTCCTATGATGCGGTCTAGGCATATGACCTATCTAAAAAATTATTGAAGGGGATGAAGAAGTAGGTCACTTAATTAGATTGGAGTGTAGAAAAAATAGATACCTTTACAAAATATAGGTATGAAATCACTAAGCCATACTCTAATTATGATGTTGAAGATATAGATGAGACATTTTAAATTTTTTGGGATGAGCATCATCTAGAGGAGGGCTTAGCATAGCCAGAATCCTCCCCTAAGATAGTAATAGGAAGAGAAGAGGAAGAAGAAAAAGAAAGAGATGCCCCTCAACAAGGAGTGGGTGTTGGATCATAGGAAAAGGAGGCTGAGGTCTTAGAGGTTCAAAATCATTCCACATGGCTGCCTCTTATATACCCATACCCTATGGACCTATAGTAGTATCAATCCCCCTTTGGGCACCTCATAACTAGTTCACTCTAGTACAAGTAGCCTAAGGTACCCAAATCCATCCCTCTATTAGATCCCATATAGAAGAATATTTGTTTTACAAATACAATTCTTTCCACCTATGCATCCCTCATTGCCTCCATGTATCCATGCATCATCTTAGCTCAAGTTTTGGCACTCTTTATAACCTAGTTAATTACTTCCTTGGCCCCACTTCTTCATCCACTCAGCCCACCACTAAACTCTCACCACTTTTTTCTATGGTCTTGATCTATTCTTGCATGCCTATCTTGACCCCTCTACCTTCATCATCCACCTCATCCTCCATCATGGCACAATCATCAATCACCTCACCCCATAGCCTCCCACCTTTCTCTCCTTTCACCCTCACTCTTCATTCACTCACCTCCATAGTGATAAGGTCTATTATTTCATAGTAACAAGTAACCATTCCATTCATGCTATCATAGGGGATTCCCTTTGTAGGGGAAAGCATTCAAGCATCAGAGTAGTACCATCAGTAGATGGATGTAACAAGGAGGGCCTATGAGGTCTAAATTGAGAAGAAAAGGGGAAAGAAACCTAGGGCCCCTAAACAGACTCACATGTGGTCATTTTATGACCCTACTCAATAATCCCTCATTATTGTTCATCTAGACCCTCAAGTAGTCAATTCCCAAGAATAGATGTAGCTAGGGGACTATGCCATACAAGCTATTAGCCTCAATCTTAGCTAGGCTAGACCCATTAATAAGGTCAAGATGATAGAGGAAATGTAGAAGTCTATAACCATAAACTACATCAAGGTGAGCCAATAGCTAGAAAAGACCAAGATGGAACTCATCAAAGTGAAAGCTATAATAAATCAACTCAATTTTGAGGCTAAGTTCAAAGACATGGAGTTCAATAAAGTGAGGTTTGACATTTAGAGCTACATCTATAATAAGAGTTTCTAGGTGGAATCTAATCTATGAGTGGCCATTGAGACCAAGCTATAGGAAAGAGAGACCAAACTGGCATAGACCCACCAAAAACTCTTAGATTCTAATCAAGATTTTCAAAAATTGTAGTAGCAAGCACAACAAGAATCCTTAGTCAAGGAATAAGAAATTAAGAAACTAAATAATGACCTTGCAACCTATATGTAGGCCACAAAAATCCTCCCTATAATCCAATAGTTGTATAAATATTACTAGGAGATGATGAAGGGTGAAACTACAAACCTGAATCCAACCCTCACCTTCATCACAGACTCACAAAATTGAAGCTCATAAGTGAGCATGTTCATTAATCAAGTTATCACCTTCATGGTTCCCAAGGTCTCAAATTTACAACTCCTCATCTAAAAGCTCTACAGTGCTTTAGAAAAGACACTACATGTAGCACAGGTGGCCAACTATAGGTAAGAAACAACAAAGTTCAATGAGTTTCTATGTTATAATAAGTCAATCAATAAGTACAAGGCATTCTTTAATGCCTTAAAATAGGTGGTCTGAGAGAGGCGGGGGCACATTGAACAACTAGTCCAATTGGGACTCCCCTCCCCTATCTTGGTAGATAATAACATCTTCCCTAAGGACCAGATCAAAGCACTATAGGAACAAAAGTAGAATCATCAAACTATTTTCACATCCCTTAGTCAATCACCTAGTGTTTCTAAAGTGGAAGGAGAAGATATTATAGCCACTTTCCTAGCTTGAAGTCCAAATGTTAGTAGTTGTTCAAGCTTGGGAAACATCTCCTTTAAGGAGATTATTGATCTAGATAGAGCCTTTGAGGCTCTCAAGAAGAAGACCAAACTTAAGGAGGAAGAGTAGGTGTCTTTATAGGAACTTCTTCAAAAATTATAGGTTCTCGGGCCTTCCTCCTATTTTGAAATATTTCCTCGATTGGTCTGCACATTAGAGTTTTTAGTTCTCTCATCTACATGTGGACTCCCTTATGAGTTTCTAAGAACTATGGATCAAAATCCATGTTTTTTTATATTTTAGAGTAGTTCATCTTTGGATTTGGACTCACTTGATATAGCTAGCAGTTCCTTGGCACCATTTAGTAGTTTTCCTTTTGGCCTCTTCCTTTTTTAGGTCCCTCTTTCAAATTTTTGCCTAAGTATCTACCTCCATCTACTTCTTCCACATGGTATCCTAATGCTCATATAACTTGAAGAGGCTCTTATTTCACTTTGGTGAGGTGTCAACTCAACACATGGTAGCCTCATTCTCTTCAAAGCCATTTCCTTTTAGTTCAAACCTCCAAATAGTGATATTGGCCTATTGGTATATAAATAGGGCCCACCGAGTTGTTTACTTGGTGGATGTGGTTTTAACACATGGTACCCTCACACTCAATTTTGTAAAATAATGCTTGATTGATCTAAGAAGAGTATCTAATTTACACATGGTGCCCTTATGCTCAGCCTTACCAAGTAAGTGCTCATTTCCTTGAAGAAGCACTAACTCGATACATGTCATCCTTACATTTATCCATGAGCAAATTTGGTATTTTAAATCTTGGAGTAGTGACATTGGATAACAATGTGTGTCCCTCCTTCTTAGTAAATCTTTTGAAACACTTTAAGTCTAGCTTGAAGTGTAATCTTTTAATTTATAAGGGACCCTAGTTGAGGGAGAATGGCATAGTAGGTACAAATCTAGAGATGTATATGTGGCATCACTCCACTTTACCACAATGTCATGGCCTCAATAAGATAGAGTGGTACATGTAATATTTGGGATCCATAGGCTAACTATACTCATGAGCTTGAGTTCCTCTTTCAGTTACAATGATATCATCATGGGCTTGAGTGCTAAGATTTCTAGGTGTTATTCTCATGAGAGACTATCTGTCCTATATATTCTAGGCTCTTTCCTTTTGGAAGGGGTTGGTTACCATTTTTCTTTTATTAGATATTTTTTTATATACTACCATTTGTAATAGAATAAATGTAATAGCAGTTAGTATTTTCTCATTCTTCAACCTCAATAGGTGTTCCTCACAGGTGTGATTAGATGTTTTGTATGTACCCTCGACACCTTTTATATTCATTTCTCCATCTAAAAATGAAGAGGATGTGATCTTCTATGTCAATTTGAGTGTGAAACTATCTCTGTCTATTATCTATTTTTCTTCTTTTATAGTATCAATCTTTGCTTTCATTATAGATCTTAATTCATGCTTTATGCTCCTTTATGGTTTGTAGTGTTTAAGGGTTTGATTTATTTTATGCAATTATAGTCTAAGTTCTTTAAATCTCAGTGCATCACCTTAGTTAATTTTATTTTTAGTTTTATTTTCATTTATCTCTCCCCTTTTCACCCTCAACTTTGAATGAAGAGTCAGCTTCTAAAATCTTGGAGGCTGTTTTACAGACTGCATTCGGTACCAGACCTATAAAGCTTCCCAAATGAGGTTGTTTAACCTAGAGAAAACGTTTTAGGCATCAAAACTTGTTATAGACACTCAAATTTGATATTATACACTTTAAAATTTGATTTTTGACCAAACCTTAGTCTGCATGACTTGTGTGCACACAACTGACTCTTACTCACACTCTCTCCTAGCCATTCACTTATCTATTGGCTTACCCTTCCTGATTTACCATGAATCATATGAAAAATTTATATAGTATTTATTTGAAAAAATTATCATATTACTTAGAATATTACCTAATATCATATCTTTATTTCCTATTTTATAGATAATTCTATCCACAATTAGAAGCATTTAGTTACTGAAAGTGTTTGCCTTGGCTACACCTATTTATGTACTCTCCTAAATATATTTTATGAAATTCAAACTCTTACTTTGGTTTAGACCATATATTTCACATGTTTTTTCAAATGGAAATTATCTAAGAGTTATATATAAATATAATAATATAAAGATTAAGTCTAATCGTATCTAGCACTTCATTATAAAACATTTATTTATCACTAGAAAACCTCTGCACATATTTGAGGCACTACCTTAAAACATAAAAATGTAAAAAATCCTCAAAGTAAAAATTTCATGCCATGTATTAATATTATTTCAAGGTCAAAATAATATGTTTTCAAGTGTTTAAAGCCACACAATATAACATTGCATGATAGTATTACACTAATTGAGCAAACATAGTTAAGTGGGAGAACTGCATGAAATTTAAGCCCTCTTCAGAGCATTGGAACGTATTTATCACTTAGCCACTTAGATGTTGTGGTTGATTCTAGATCAACCCATACTTTATAACCAATTTTTATAGGCAAGGCTAGTGTTAAAAGTGGATCTAGGGATTTAAGGTGAAAGAATACAAATCTAAACCTTCACATAATCCTAGCCACTGATATCACATAAAACACATAACTATAAGTAGGCATAGAGATATGTGGTGGAACAATATGACACATCTCACATGGAAATTTTTAAAATGTATCCATTTACCACAAGTGTCCAAGAATTATTATACTTATCCTAATAGACTCAAATAGTCAATTTACAAATATGAGCAACCAAAATCTGATGCTTTTTAGTCTATTATAATATAGACCATAATATGATGTTTTTTAGTCTACTATAATAACTCAATCACATATCATACCAGAAAAAATGATACATGTATATGAAATTAGAGAGTTAATAAAGGCTAAAAAAATTATCCAATTCTGAAACAATTAAGGCAACCAATGGCAATAAAGGAAACACAAGAAGAGAAGATAATGAATCTTCCCTTATTAGTCAACTCAGAGGATCTAGATAAAAAATTCCTGGAATAAGATGATAGTGATGATAAATATAATGACATACTAACAAACATAGATGAGTATTTTTTGCATTTAAATTTTACATCCATTGGTCTAGGAGAGCACAAAGATGATTCCAATGTGGTAAGTAATATTAAATTGGACAAGGTAAAGGCAACCCTTCTAGATACTATTAAAGATACAAGTAAAAATACATGTAATATAAGCTCACAATAATATAATTCAATAACAGGTGCTCCATTGAAGTAATTATTTATTAAATCTAAAATAATTAGAGAACAAGAGGAACAACATGTTTTACAATGCATCAATGGTGTACACCATGCATTTATGACAAATTAATGATAGAGCTCATGGACAAAAAACCAAATTTTAGACTAAAAATTATTGGTGCATTCGATAAATTGAGTCCTATACTATAAATGTTTCTTCATAAAAAAAATATGACTTTACCTGTGGCTTGACATAGAACTATGGGTATTTTAGACACTCTAATTCTACCACCTTAGTGTCATTGGGAATCTACTATCATTGGCATTCATCATTCATCATATATACTTATTAACTTGGATGTTGTTAAAAATACAAATAAAAATCACCTAAATTATGACATGGCCCCTCACATACTTCCACCAACATTACACTTCGATTAATTAAATAATTAATAAATATTAGTTAGTTAATTAGTCACTAATTAATCAAAATAAACATAATTCTAAATAAATAAATATCCACATCATCAACCCACTCTATCTAACTCATTTAATTATTTTAACCACCTCATTTACCTATTTAAACCCTCTCGTTCACCCATTCAACCTAGTCATCCGAGTCATCAACCAACTTCCTTAACTTCCTCAACCAACTCATAAATTACCAACTTCATCATTAAATGTTGACCCATAGACTAAATATCCACCATCCAAAATAGAAAATATAAATTTAATCTAGATTTATCCTATATGTTCATTTTTCATCTAATAAATATATAAATTGACCATTCCTCCTCATTTTCAATGACAAACATAAGAATCTTCTAAAATAATGAGAGCATAAGAATACACTACAAAAATCAAGAGAAATCATATCAATAAAAAAATCAATCAATCATCATGCTATCAAAATGATGATTGAATTATTGCATGTAACTCTTGTGAGAAACCATAATCCATAAAACATGAGAAATTCTATGTCAATAAAGGAGAGTATTCAATCTATAAGTGAAGGTAAAAGTTCTTGTTTCTCTTTCATTTCTCAATAAGAGGTTTATGTGAGATTTGAAGTAGGAAATCATATTTGTTCTTGGTTTTTAGTTAAAATTTAAGTCTCAACATTCACATTTTAGCACACCTAGCAGGACCATGTTCTATTTTCATTTTTAATATTTTTTCTTGTTTTGAATGTATATTTAAGCCATTTTTACTAACTATTCAATTTTATCATAGTTTTGGTTCAAGCTGCTAATAATTTGAGTTGAAATATAATTATTTTTTGTCATTTTAAACTTCCATTTATCATTATCTATTAAATGAAATTTATGTATTGTTAATGACATTTCTATCCTCAATATTGATGTTTTCATGTTTATCTTTGATGTTTCTATAGTTTTTTATTTGTGTGTAGGCATTTTCTATGTAGGTCCAATCTTCGACATTTCTATCCTACTAAATGATGTGTATGTTATGATAAAATATGTTTCTACACCTAACTCCTGTATTTACATCTAATATGAGCTTCAAAATTTGTGTCCTATCTTTGGCATTTGTGCATGGATCTTTGATGTTTTCTCATTGACCTTCAACATTTGTATCTCATGTATCATTCTTTATTTTTCATATATTTTCTTGTTAAAGGGTGTTTATGCTCTACTAATCATTTTTTATGATTTGTTAATTAATGTTTTCATCTTAAGTAATGATTTTTCTTTTTTTCTATTTTTCTTAATGTATGGGTTTTGCTTACTAAATACAACATTAATACTACTAACTAGTGTGTTTGCAATAGTTGAGTAAAAGATTCAAATTCTAAAACACTTAATTATTTAAAAATCAAATTTATTTACTTACATTTATGTTTTACTATGTTTTATTTGTGAATATGAGTTATGTATGTTCTTTTATTATGCTGAAACATAATCATAAGAATAATAAATAACTTAGTTATTTGTGTCTCCAAGAAATGAACTATGCATGCTCTTTCCTTAAGCTGTAAGGTTTTTTTGGAAATGAGATATAGTTCACACCTTATTTATATTTATTTTATAGGGTATTTCAACTTGGAATATATCACAAAGCATTAATACTAATCTCGTGTTTCAATAGACTATACATATTGAGTTGTTGTTATTGTCTAAATGATCACCTATTTTACTAGCACCATGAAGAGAAGTGGATTCATCCACCAATACCTAGGCTCTAAAAAACACATTTATATGTATTTTTGCATAATGTACTAATACACACACACACACACACACACACACACACACACACACACACACACACACACACACACACACACACACATACATATGTATATATATATATATATATACATATATGTATATATATATATATATATATATATATATGTACATATATATATATATATATGTATGTATATATTTATGTATGTATGTATGTATATATATATATATATATATATATATATATATATATATATATATATATATATATATATATATATATATATATGTATGTATACATATATATATATATATATATATATATATATATGTATGTATGTATGTATATATCTATATATATATGTATGTATATATATGTATATGTGTATGTATGTATGTATATATATATATATATATACATATATATATATATATATATATATATATATATATATATGTATATATGTATATATATATGTATGTATATATATATATATATGTATATATATATATATATATGTATGTATATATATATATATATATATATATGTATATATATACACATATATGTATATGTGTGTGTGTGTGTGTGTGTGTGTGTGTGTATCCCCTAGATAAGTTTATTTAAACCTGGTGTATTAACTATTTGACCATAATCACATAGTGGTGCCACAAACACATCAATCCCTAAGATAACCCACCATATACATTTTAGGGTATTATCAGTGGGATAATATTTGATTGAACTCATACTTGAATAACATAGGATTGTATTTCCATGTGTTGGTATTTTCTTATAGAAAATCATTGATTGAGTCCAAATCAAAACCAAATCTATTAAATAAGAAAATTTGAATTTAACATATGACACCAACTATATATACATAATATTTTCAAACTTTTATTGATTAGTAACACTTTGTATCTTATAGGAACCTATCGAGTCTCAATATCTCTGAGTGCATACCTTAAGGGGTGCACCGGGAAAGGGGTGGGCACACCATCAATTCTTCATAAGATTGTTGTTGCTTTTGCCACTTGCTATCCACACACTAGATCCCTAAAACCATGAACCCTAGGCTTTTTCTTCTCTTTCTTATCCATTCCAATCATTATCATGCTTCATTCCATCATTTTTTGCCTTATTACCCTTTTTACCTATTCATTACACTAGGTTAACTTAGTCAACCTAGTGTATTTTAGGGACACTTTAGCTATTTTGACTTGTTTACATCCTGACTGACCTAACACAAAATTTAGGCATTAACTCAAGAATGTACTAGGTCAACCTAATCGACCTAGTACATCTAACATGTTTGAATGGCTTTTATGAATGATACTACTATATATAAGGTCATATACCATCGTTTAAAATAATATAAGAATCAAGCAAATAAGTGTGAATGAACATTTGCTTATTGACCATTCTACTTGAGGAATAAAGATTTAGGGTTCAATGCTTTATTGGAGCTCTAATCTTGTCTTATGGAGAAGTATTTTGGATGCTTAGGTAGGTCATGTATCCTAGCATTGATTTATCTTGGTTATCCTTACAAGCCACAATAATCTCTTGCAAAGCACCTTGGCCAAGGGAGAGGTTGAGATCAGTAAGTTCATCTTCAAAGGTAAGTATTCCTAACTTTATTTCTCCTTTGTAAGAGTAAATAAATAATGTAGTATGTATTCTTATCTTCCATATATTATCATTATGTATACATTGATGTGAGTATATGTCTCCTATGCATTTTTAGTTTAGTTTTTATTTATTTGTTTTGTTCTAACCCCCACTTTGTGCCACAATCTTTGGTGCACACTAGATTAGTTTAATTTTTTTGCTATTGGAATAGTTTACTTTCTTGTTTATTATCATAAGTGAATATAAAATCATAGGGCTCTTTTAGGGTTGGTGTGTGATTTTGTTAGACTATAGGCTTTGAAACTCTTCCTAGCATGATATGTTGTGACAAGTGATACAAGCAATCCCCTAATCGGGTCTAGTAGATCTCCATATTGGTCATGCTATCGCTTAACAAGTGTATACCCAATTAAAAGTGTAGGTGTGCTCTATCCTATCTAATATAGGATTAATTCATTATGTATCATGAAATTTTGATTACATACACCAGTCTCAAGCAAAAATGAATCCAAAATTTGACATGGAAACCTCTTTTAAACAAAATTTCATTGATTTTGATCAAGTACAAATCTATAATAATGATATTTGGTAGCCTTGCCAATCAAAGTGAATATAACACTAAAGCCAATAATGATAGGCTTAAATCATCCCAAGACCATACCCAAGTTAGCCAATATCCATTTGACATAAAATATGACATCCTATTATAACTTACAAAGATAAGGACTAGGATTCCTTCAAATTTTAATCCTTGGAATTTAAGCCATATTATCAATCAGAAGGACCAAATCCATCCCAATAAATACCAAGTCACATCTAACAATCCTATTGGTAAAAATAAGGAAAATATAAATTCTAGCAATAAGAATTCCCATCCACATGTCTCTCGTGTCCATGTCAACAAATGGAAACTAATTCTAGATGAACAAATCCATCACAACAAACAACAAGTTGTGTTTGATTGAAACCAATTGTTAATCCAAGAATTGGAAAAATTAAAATCCTATTAAATCATTCTATATAATATCCTTCATATAAGAAATACAATAATAAAACATCTAAAATTTGAAAAATCAATGCCAATCAGATACCTCTATTGCCTAAATAAAATTTTATCTAACCATCATCCATGCCATCCATAAGAATGTAAAATCATGAAGGATGTTATCCAATTATAACAAGACATAAGTCACAACCAAAAAAAATTAAGTTCAATGAATTATGTCCTTATCCTTTCAATTGTTATATTTTAAAAGTACCCTTCCCTTCTTACTTCAAACCACCCAAGTTTAAAAAGTATAAAGGAAAGTGTGCCCCTAGGTAACATGTTAAAAATTTATTTATGTCTTTCCAAGACATAACTTATAGTGACATATAATTACTTATAATTTTCCCTCGAAACTTTGGTGGCCAAGATATAGAGTGGTTCGTATGTTTACCTAGGGGGTCCATCACTACCTTTGCTCATCTTTCTGAGATATTTGTAATTTTTTCTCCCATAACATAGAGAATAACTTATGATGATGGAATTGTGTAATTACAAACAAATAAATGGGGAAAGTTTTTCCTCCTTCTTGCAATCATGGTGAGGCCTAACAAGTAGATTCTCTTGGACCATTCCAAAGAAATAATTGACTAGTATCTTTATTTCCAACCTCAATCAAGAGATGGCATTCCACTTGTAATTCCATAGTGAAACCTCCTTTGACTAAATTTATAAGGGAGTTAAAATTGAAAAGGATATTGTATCCAAAAGACCTATCAAAATCTACCATAAAGACCACCAAATTCAAAGCCAATCCAAAAAACTCAAGTTCTTTAGTAAGAATAAAAAAGGTAGTTGGAAATGGGGTAACTGATTCTAAACATATTTAGAACATTCAAAGTACCCAAAACATTACCATTCCTAGAGGATAATATAAGTAAGAGTTAAAATGATGAAGTTATACTCCTCTATGGGAACCACTTGAAGAATGTTTCTATAAGCTTGTACCCAAAAATATGATAGTGTTCCCTAAAACTAAACCATTGTATTGAAACCAAACAAAAACTATATGGATAACTAACATGAATATTGTGGCTTCCACAAGATCAATGGTCATTCCACAAATTTATGCATGAAACTCAAAAAATATGTCCAAGATTTGATTGATCATGGAAACATAAAAGTAAAAGGAAATACATCTATATCAAAAAATCAACACTCAGGAAGATCCCTTTCTAAATCATGACCAAAATCATTCATAAATGATAAATGTCAAAATCAAAACAACCACATAAATTCTATGAAATCCCCTCATCTATTTGATTCCATAGTCAGTCACATCATGGTCAACCATTAAGGTTAAATCCATAGATTGTGTATTCACAAATAGGCACACTAAAACCACTATCCAAAGGCCTCCTCTACCTAACCTTCAAGTAAAATAAAACATCATCGAGTAACATGAGAAAAAACATGCCCAAATATTTATCGTGGACCTTCTCAAGACATCTAGCACTTATAAATATATATTATATAAAACTCCTTAGGAGTCAAAGGTCCCAGAAGATATTAATCCATTACAGTTCTAAGAACTTATTGGGAACTTATCCTTAAACCATCAACTTAACTTTAGTCAAACATATATATCCCTAGTTATTCCATCACAAAAATTTCCCTTGTATTTGGAGGCTTACATCTATAGACACAAAGTAAAAAGGGTGCTTATAGATAATGTGTCTAGTTTAAACTTTTTACTTTAACCTTGATCAATCATCTTGGTTACTCAATGAAAACATTATATCCTAATACAATTACCATCAAATCATATGACAATGTAGAATGAGAGTCCATAGGTAAAATAAATTTTCCCATAATGCTTAGGCTTATCATGCATCAAACATTATTACATGTAATTAATCTTGATCATCACTATAACATTCTCCTTAACCAACCATAGATTGATGCCACGCAATCCATCCCATCCACCCTTAACCAATGCATAAAATTCTCCTATTTTAATATGGAAATCAATTTCCCTAGTGACCCCAAATCCTTTCAATATTGTAAAATTTTGGAAGGAAGATATCTTAAAATAACTTATTATACTATCAAAAAAACACTTTTGAATCATATAAGTCTAAAACACTTGAATAGTCAAAACCTTCATCCTATATCCACCCTGATGATATTCCATACATATATAATAACATACATTCTAGATCTACATACACAAATTCATCTTCCAATTTCAATTTCAAGATCGTTAACAAAGGCTTAGGTGAATATGGAATTTAACATGTATTTCATGTGGGCAAACTTCCTATGTCTCCTAAAAATCATGGCCAACCAAACCTAATCAAAAGAAAGCAATAGGTATCTTTTTAATTTGGGAAAACCTCTTTTATAAAAGTAGGTATTCTTTTAGATGAGGAGATAAAAAGTGTTGAAAATATTGTCATTGATGTCAAAGGTCTAGCATTGGTGATAAAGGCCCCATTGAATTTAATGGTGTTTTTAATATTCATATCTTGGCTAATGTGTGTTAATATTTATTTAATATTAATGAATATATTTTTAGTTGCATATAAGTCAAAATAAGGCCCATGGAGAAGTCAAAGAGTCATGGGGTAAAGATAAAAGAGGAATGGGATGAATTTTATCATGAAGAGTCATCTTGAGGAATTCCAAAAGTCGCCATGTGAAGACAAAAGAAGGTATGCTACATTTTTCCATGAAGGGACACTTTGAGGAATATGAAAAGTCACCAATATAAAGACAAAAGAGGAAAGGATGCATTTAATTATGAAGGGTCACCATGTGACTTTTTAAATTCAAGGATACGAAGGGTCATGCAAGTTTTGTGCCATTTTCCATGAGGATTGAAGGGTCACAAATGGTGAATGCTAAAGGTCATTTGGAAAGCTATAAATAAAAGTTTGAGAAGCCATTTGTGATATGCAAGAGAGTGCATAGTTTTATAATTATTTTATATAAGAAAAGAGGAGAGAAAAGTAGGATATATTATAGAGTTCTATCATTTGTTGAGTAAGCAAAATTGAGAGATAGTTGTGTTTTATACACAAGAGGGGTTGGTACTCCTATGAGTTGGTGCTCACAAATCTTTATAAGGGGTTGGTACTCTTATGGGTTGGTGCTCACAAATAGTTGTGTTGGTGCTTGGAAAAGGGGTTGGTGATCCTACAAGTTGGTGCTTGTGAACTTTGTAATTTGATTTGGTGCTCATTCATATACTTAAGATTATTCTCCATAGTTTTTCCCACTTTGGGTTTCCATGTAAAAATTTGGTTTCTCTTTCCTCTTGTGTGGTGCATGTTATTGTTTCAATTTTATTACATATATTGAATGTGTAATTAAGTGGTTAAAGAAAAGAAATCATATTAAGTAAAAGATATATAATATACTGATTCACCCCCCCCTCTTAGTATATTTCATGCTTAACAATTGGTAACAGAGCAGGTTCTTTTTGAAAAAAATTTATAGCTTGAAGGTAGATCAGGGAAAGCATGATGTCTAGATTTCATGAAGTTTTTTTTACAAATAAGGCACCTTTGTTTGATGGGACAAATTATGATTTTTAGAGCATAAGGATGAGGACTTATTTTATGGCCCCTAGATTCGACATTTGGTAAGTAGTGGTGGAGGAATATGAAGAGTCATAGACACTTGTAACTACTTCGACTGAAAATAAGGCAAGCAAAAATAATGCTAAAGCTTTAAATATTATTTTATGTGTTTTATGTGAATCAAAATTTGTTAAATTTATGTAGTGTAAATCTGATCATGAAACTTGGGTAAAGCTTGAGAATATTTACAAAGGTGATGGAAAGGTTTAGCAAGCTAAGCTTTAGACTTTCAGAAGATAGTTTGAGATTTTGAAGATGGACGGAAGTAAATATAGCAAGTTACCATTTGTGGGTTGTTCAAATAGTTAATCAGATTCAAGGTCTTGGAGAAAATTTAGAAGAATCAATCATGGTACAAATTTTTTTGAAGTCTCTACCATTGAGATATGATGCAATAGTTTCAAAAATTGAAGAGATAAAGAATTTAGCCAAGCTGAAGATGGATGAGCTACATGGTATTATTACGACAAATGAGATGTGGACCAAACAAGAGAAACTCTCAAGGATAGAATATGATTTTAAGACATCAAAGAAAGAGAAGGCTAAGATTCAAGAATCAAGTGAAAATTCTAGTGATGATGAAGATGAAAATGGAGCCTTATTCATTCATAAGTCAAAAAAGGGCACAAGTAAACATCAAGGATAATTACCTTTTAAATGTTTTAATTATAGAAATATTAGACATTTTGTAGCTAAGTGCCTAGATAAGGGTAATGGTGACAATGAAGAAGGAAATTCTACATACAAGAAGAATTTCAAAGGAAAATTAAATAAGGGATTCGAGAAGAAGAGTTTGTATTCTAAAGATCCTAACTCAATCAAAGATAGTGAATTTAGTGATTTAGAAGAAGAAGAGATTCTATTCATGGTCATACATGAAAATGCCTCTATAAGCAAAAGTACAAATGATCAAGAAGAAGAATAAGATGAAGCCGAAGTGAATCTGGAAGGAGAACTCATTTTTGCCTTAGAAGAGTTAAAATATCTTGAGAAGAATAATCAAAGATTGAAGCTCCAAATCAAGAAAAATGAAAAGGAGTCAAAGGAAACAATTTAATATCTACAAGCACACTTTGAAGAAGCCAAGAAGAATGAAAAAGATCTAATGGTATAATTACAAAAATTAAGTGAAGAATGTGAAAGGTATGTTATTAAAATTGCTTCTTTAAAAGAAGATCTTGAAAAAAAAATAAAGCAATCAATAATAGAGTAGCCAATGATTCAAAATTTGAGAATAACATTAATATGTTGAATAAGATATTAGAAATTCAAAGATCAATGTTAGATAAAATAGGTATCAAATTTAAAAAAGAGAAATGGGAGGTCACTACTTTCAAATACAAGGTTAACACATAAAAATGATAGAGTTATGCTGAAGCTCTTACAAAAGAGGAATAAAAAGGGAAAAAGTTCATAATACTAAGGACATATCAAACAAAGAAGGTTGGAAGGAATAGAGCTACAAAAGACAAGCAAGTCAAAAATACACAAACAGGTCCTATTTTTATGGTTATTATTTTTATTGTAATGTATATGGTCATAAGAAAATAGAATGTCAAAAAAAGGTAACAATTTTAGAAATAAGAAAGAAACTCATGCAGAGTCAAACAACAACCACAATTCTTTTGATCCTCTATCAGGATTTAATGAAGAGGCCTAAATATGTTGCAAGTATAATAACTTTGGACACATAGCCTCGTATTATAGAAGCATGTTTGATTCAGTCAAGAAGGATCAAAGTTTTAAGGCTCCATTCATCAAGAAGAAAGTTCAAACAAGTTCATGGTAGAAGAAACAACTTAAAAAGTCTATGTTGGTCTAGACAACTTTGCATGCAATAAATGAAGAAAAGACATAGTTCATTGATGGTGTATGTTTGAGGCACATGACAGGAGACAAGAGAAAGTTCATAACCTTAAATAAGATTAATGGTGGCATAGTGACATTCAAAGATAATGCTACTGACAGAATTACCAAAAAAGGTACACTAAGTTTGGATAATGGTAGAACTAAAACTAAAAATGTTTTGTATGTAGAAGGTATTAAGCATAATATTTTGAGTGTAAGTCAAATGCGTCATTAGGGGAATACACTAAAGTTTTATGCAAAAAGTTTTTAAATTAGGAGAAAATATTTATATGTGTTGGTTATAAATGCTAAGAGAACTGGCAATAATTTGTATATGTTATCAGACATCAAAGGTCAAAGATGTTATTTGAGTCAGATTGAATAAATTTAGCTATGGCACAAGAGAATGAGACACATAAATTTTGACAATCTTATCAACATCAGTAAGAATCAAGTATTCATAAATCTTCTAAAGCTTACAAAGCCATCCAACATGCTTTGTGAACCTTGCCAACATGGGAAGTAGGCTAGAAGGTGGTTCAAAACAAAAGAATACTCGACCACTCAGATGTTAGAGCTTGTTCACACTGATTTGTGTGGACCTGTAAGAACTCAAAGTACTCAAGGTGAGAAATATTTCATGTTATTGTTGATTTTTCATGTATGACTTGGGTAATTTTTTTAAATAAAAAATAAGAAGCTTTTAGACATTTTAAAGTAATATTTGAGAATGAAACTAGTTTGAAGATTAAGTGCCTAAGATCAGATTTAGGAGGAGAATTCATGTCAAATAAATTTGTTGAGTTTTGTGAAGACCATAGAATAAAAAGACATTATTCAGTAGCTATAACTCCATAGCAAAATAGAAATAGAGTAGTTCAAGAGATGGTAAGGACAATGCTAAATGAATCCAAGATACTAGAGAAATATTGGAGAGAGGTAGTTGGTATAGAAGTACATATCTAGAATAGAGCATTATTGAAAGTCAATAGTGATAAGACTCCTTATGAGCTATGGAAAGACAAAACAACTATAGTTGATTATTTTAGAGTTTTTGGTAGTAGATGCTTCACAAAGAGAATTGATGAAAAATTGGATAAGTTTGAATCTAGAGCAAATGAAGGTATATTTTTTGGTTATTATCGTAAAATTAAAGCTTATAAATTTTATAACAAAAGAACCAAAAAAATAGTTGAAAGTGAAAGTGTCAGGATAGAGGATGGAGCACAAATAATTAGTGATCCAATAGACATTCTTGAAATCATTGAAGAGGAATGTTTTGAAGAATCATATAAAGATGAGAAGAAGGAGAAAAAGGACACCAAAACCCTATCCAAATGTGTATAGATAAATCATAATGAAATTGACATCATTGGGGACATAAATGAAAGAATTCACACCAGAAGAATGATGGTAAGTGAATCTGCGTAAGTTAATTTATTTTTGTTATCCAAAATTTAGCCTAGAACTTTTTTAGAAGCTAGACATGATAAGCATTAGGTTAAGGTAATGGATTAAGAATTAAATCAAATAGAAAAGAATGATACTTTGGAATTAGTACCTAGACCAAAATATCACAATATGATAGGAACAAAATGGGTTTATAGAAATAAGTTGAATAAAAATGGAGAAGTGACTAGGAATAAAGCAAGATTAGTATGTAAAGGATATGCTCAGATTGAGGGAATAGATTTTGAAGAAATTTTTGCACTAGTGGCAAGGCTAGAGGATATTAAAATGTTTCTTACATATGCAATGTTTAAAAATTTCAAAGTGTTTCAGACGGATGTCAAATCTACCTTCCTAAATAGAAATCTAGAAGAAGAGGTCTACATTGAATAACCTAAGGGATTTATTCTCTCAAATATTAGTAGCCATGTATGTAGATTGAAGAAAAAACTATATGGATTCAAACAACCTCCCAGAACTTGGTATGCAAGACTTGATAAGTACCTACAAGATCAAGGTTTCAAGAGTGCGTTTATTGATAGTAATTTGTACATCAAAATAGAAGGTGAACATCAATTGATTGTTGTGGTATATGTTGATGACATCATTTTTAAAGGAAATATTGAAAAGATGATAAAAGAATTTTTTTATAATATGCAAAAATAAGTTGAGATGTCTATGCTTGGAGAATTGTTATTTTTCTTAGGATTGTAAATATTTCAGTTAGAAAAAGAAATTTTCATATCTCAAAGTAAATATGCCAAGGAAATATTGAAGAAATTTAGTTTTGAGGATTGTGCACCATTTGGCACACTAATGAGTATATGAAATAAGGTGAGCAAGGATGAAGATTCACTTATTTTAGATCAATATTTATATAGATCTATGATTGGTAGTCTTTTATATTTGACATCATCGAAGCTAGACATCATGCATGAAGTAGGTATAGTTTCAAGATATCAGTCGGCTCTACAAGATAGTCATGTTTAGTAGGTGAAGAGAATACATGGTGGAAAATAGGATAGTGCTAGATAGTGCCAACACATCTATGGTGTATAGTGCTCTTCATTCTACTTTTTAGAGACTTTTTTAGAGTCCTTTTGGATAGTGCTATACCTTAATTGTCGTATTGTAGATTCTACTTCCATTCCTATGTTGATTGTTGTTATTTTAGATAGTTCATAGACTCACACTTTAGAGGATTCTACTATTTCTAGTACAAGTACACATAGTGAGAGTATCGATGACTCATATGTTCTTGAGGACATTCATATTATATATCTAAGTGCTTTATTTGCATACTAGTCTTTAGTTTTGACAGTTGTTGAGTGTTGCTCTCTTCTTCCCATGAACATTCTTTTAGTGAATTTTCCATGTCTATCTTCTTCTTTGGTTCTTTTCTCTCTTTCATTGTGTACTTATTCATTGCTATCTTATATAATTAGTCTTGTGACATCTGATCATAATTTGTCACATTTGAGCACTAGCAGGGAGACATTTCAAAAAAATTCCAAGATCTACAACATGATTCCTACATGCATTCCACTTGAGTGGGAATTAAATAGTTTGATAGATCATGGTTTATTTCTTACAAAAGGAAGAGACAACATTTGTTTTAGAGAGACCTACTACAGAATTCACCATGTGACATTTTGCATTCACATTCTCTCTCTTTTGTGTGGAGGCACACTTTCTTCATGTTTTGTAGGATATTAGGGATCATCACTATGTACTTGGAGTGTTAATTATTTTAGAATCTTCTTTGGGGGGTCTTTTAGTCTCCTATTATTATTTTCTCTCTTTTTTTTTGTGGAGGGGGGGGAAGTTTTTTCCCACTGGGTTTTCTCCTTTTCTCTACTTTATGAGAGATTGAATTATACATGGGTACCTCATCAAGGCTTGTTATTGGGACACATTATTTTGTATCATCACCTACCTAATATATGATTATGAGGGGGGGGGGGGGGGGGGGGGGGGGGCGGGGGTGTTGGTTTATGTCTTTTTTCCTACAGGTTTTGGCTACACGACTACATATTGCTTGCTTAGGGGCTTTAGTGTCATGTTGGTTATTTAGAAAGTTTAATACCATATTCACTGGAATGGGTTATATCTTTCCTCCTCCAGCCTATTTGTGTACCTATTACCTTTCATATTCTAATTTAATATTTTCTAGATCATTGGTGTCTCATTCTTCTTGTTCATTTCTTGTAGTTATGTGTATGTGTGTGCTTAGTATTATCTTGTACAATATGCATCTCACATAACATATTGAATCAATGCATTCACTTGGACCAATATTCCTAGAGCTCATTCTGATAATTTTGCCTATAGATGTGTATCATTTATTGTTAAGGACACCATGGTAGTTTGATAATCATGACATATATGATGGTAAAGCTAACACATATACTATTAAGAAGCATAGATAGACATATACACTTATCCCATTGAAAGGTGAAGAAGATAGGAGAGATGAGAGAATCATGATGATGATGACAAGGTAGTATTGGAGTCAAGCAATGGGGAGTTTGGGTATTCTTAAATCACCAAATAAAGATGAAGAGGTGAGTTTTGTTGAGATGATTGGTATGTATTATTTTGAGTCCACAAAGATGGACATGAGAAAGATAACACAAGAATGTAGGTTGACAACAAGTAAGTGTCAAATGAAGGAAGGTATAACACTGAAGAGAGTGCTCAAGCATGAGAGTCAAGGCAAGCATGACAGCCAAGTCCATGAAAAAAAAGATAGCAATATAATGATTGACATAATAGCTAAGATGGATGAGCAATGCCTTGGGATTGACACCAAACAAGTGAAGAAGTTGAAGGTTGAAATGAGCAAGATAAATCCTCCAAGTTTTGTGTCTAATGAATTTATTTGTGATGAAAATGTAGGTAAAGAGTAGGTAGCCAAAGAAGGATGGTTTAATGTTTGAAAAATAAAGTTGAACAAGAGCATGTAAAAGAACTGGGCAATATATAATAGGCCTATGAGAGATAGTTAAGTGACTAACGAGATGAGATAATGAAAGAGAGCATGCAGTCCATGCATACATAGGAGATTGAGGATAGTCAAGATGTTGAAGATGTACAACAAAAAACTAAGCATGTACATAGGTAAGAGGTATGCAAAGGACAAGCACAAGTTGTGTATGAATTGGAATGGGTAGTACAAAGAACATTGGTGAAGGAGGAAGAGTTAATAATTTTATTAGTATTTGAAGATGGAGAGAAGGATAAGGTGGATTAGATTAAAGAAGAGGAAGAGTGGCATGCATGTGCAATGCAAAAAGAAGATGGCATTGGTTATGATTTGCTTAACATTGTTGTTTCATGTGCAGGTATGAAGATGAAGAAAAGGAGGCCTAAATGTGAATCCAAATAATATATAAACCTCTATGAAAGGAAATTGGAGGAAAATAACTTACATGAGGAGGTTTAATGTATTCAGGCAACATCATATGCCAAGTGGATCACTCAAGAACTTATGGCAAAGCTTTCTCAGCTTGGTAGTATGATGTAGGGGCATCCCTTTAGGACCCCAAAATAAATTTGGTTTGTTATTTTGGAAGTATATTAGGTGTCATATAGTTGATATAGGTCATTAGAGGTTCATTTGTGGAGTCTAGTTGGTCTAAATGTTCTTAAAATTTGAATTGTGATTTTCCTACCAAAAGTATATTTGAATATTGTAAACCTTCTTCCAAGGACCTTTGTGTATTAGGAAAGATGGAAATATGTGTTAAGCATGTAGAAATGGATTAGAAAATATAGAGGTTCATAAATTTTAATGAGTCTAATATTATGGGATAGACAAGGCAAATAGTGAAATCAAGTTATAATGTTATCTTAGGAAAGTGACCTCTACGTGGAAAAGTTAACCAAGAAGTAGTTATGCACCTTCTTGGAGTTGATAGAGCTTAGGAGTCAGATTTTGTGTTAGTTATATATATAATCCATTTGAATGTAGAGGATGGAAAATGTATTGAAAAAATTATAATAGAGATATGATGGAAGTTTTGTACAAAACCCTGTTGTTGAGAGAATGAAGAAATAGACCTCTATTGAAGGTCTTTGAGATCTCATTGTTTGTTTTGTTTAGATGATGAATGTATACATTGATATTTATTATATAATGAATAATGGATTTTTTTAAATAATGTTTAAATATTAATATATATTCAAGGAGATACCCCTATTTTGGATAGAGAACATTCAAACACTGTAATTATGAATTTTGTTTGTATACAAACTGATTCATGCATAATGAAAGATAAAATAGTATTTGATAATGATTAATTAAATTATTTTTGAAGTATTTTTTTAATGTGTGTGAATTTATAGTTTTAAGGGTGATAATAGGATCATTTGGTAATCAGAGATATGAATACACAGACCTTGTTCTCTTAACAGTCATTGTTTGTTAAACTGTGAATATGATCTTTGAGGTAAAAGTGGTATTTGAATTGGTTTTTAATAACTATAACATGTTGAGATAAGTATTTACTATATTTATAATCTATTTTAATTTTTTATTTGTGTGGAATAATTTCTTTTTTAAGACTAATAGGAAATAACCATGTTCCTTGTAGAAAAATATAGTTATGGAAAATTGTGCATTATTCTTTTGTAAAGACATGATCAAGAAGTGAGTATAAAATACCCTATAACATTATGGGAAACATATTTTAATTCTTGGAATTTTTTTTAAACCTTTTATGTGTTCAATAACAAGGTAAGAGGTATTTAACTTTGACTTAGAACTGTAACCAGTAATTTACTATGCATAATCATGTGTGTTTTGGTATAGAAATGTTAGACAGTGGATTAGATAGTGTTATATGATAATTGGAAGACATGATATAGGTTATTAAAAACATAAAAAAACAAAATTTTAAGCTTGGAAACCCATTAATTCATCCACATTAGAATTTAGTAGCTCTCGGCTAGTGACTGAGACAAGAAAACCCTCAACTAGGGTTTATGCCATACTTGGTCTTTAACCCATAAAAAAACATTAGGTTTTGTGTTGAGTTAAGGTGACATGTGTTCAAATATATTCTAGTGGTTTTGATGTATTTATGTACCTTATAGTATGTTTTTGAACCAATTGTGTGTATGCAGGGTCTTTAAAAGACCTAGGAGACCTAATTAAATGGAATAATGAGCAAAATAAGAAAAGTGATTGAGAGACTGAGTTGGGTTATGAAAATTTAGGAATAGAAAAAGAGGGGAAAAGGGTATTTGCATCAAGAGTTGGTTTTCATATTTGTGAAATTACAATTCTATACAAATCAAAATAATCCATAAACTGGGCTAGTAGGACTAAGTGAAGAGTATGCAGAGTTATCAAGGGAAAGAGTTGAGAGTTGAATAGTGTTTGTGAGTTGATGAAAGGGAAAAGAGGGTAAATAAACCCTTGATAAATAAGATCAAAGCCTAGATAGGTATATGATAATTAGATTAATCTTAACATCATACATGAGAATCTAGATCAATAACCATTGTTAGATAAGTGCATCAAGAGGAAAGGTATAGAGTGTTTGAAACTTGGTATATGCTCTGCACCAATAATTCTCACCCTTGACCTAAAGTATCCTAAATTCATTGATTAGGTCTAGAAAGAACATGTACCACTTGAATTATTCTAAAATTATGAAGCCATTACAAATTTTATGGGACTTAGGGATGACATTCCATCATAAGATCATAAAAAGATTTTTAAGATCAATAATGATATAACAACATACATCAAGGAACAAGTGTAAGGAATGTTGAACAAGCATTCCAACCCAAGATTCAGAAGTGATAAATCTAAGAACTGACACATGAAGCTATAGATAATTTATTTCAAAAAAAATCAAATCAAATATTTATTTAGAAATATGATATGCTAGTACAAATTAAATCTCTTGCATAATTTGGCAAGGTGAAACACAAAACTAGCCTAACTAGTTAATGTGGGATAAAACCTCACATATGAAAAACTCACTAAAAGATAAAATATCTATCTAATACAATATTAAACATTATAAATGCATGAAATACATATTCTAACACTCCCCCTCAAGTGAATCTAAGGGCTTATAAGATCTACAAACTAGATAGTGGGATATCCACAGTATGAGTCCTAGAAACTAGGCTTGATAAGGTACTCATGTATAATATGTATCCATAAAATGAAAAAGGAAGATGTCTTCATGAAAAACACCCAAGGAAAAATTATTAAACCCTAAGCATGACATGAAACTCAAGGAAATGAGGTGATGTAAAAGGATTCATGAATATGTCTGCAACCTGATGTTGAGTTAGAATGTACTCCAAGCTAAGTACTCTATCATGAATGTGATAATGAATGAAGTGCATATGTACCTCAATTTTCTTGGTCTATTGATGCTTAGATAGGTTGTGAGATATATGAATTTTACTCTAGTTTTCATACCAAAGTATAGTGTGTGAATCTTTCATGAATCCAAAATCTATCAACAATTGATAAAACAAAAAACTTGCTAACTTGTTATAACTACTTTCATGTACTTAGCCTCTATTTATGATAGTGTAATAGTCTGATACTTTCTGTATACTGAAGTAATAGGTGAAGAACCAAGAAAAAATATGTAGCCAAAATTAGAATGCCTATCATCAAGAGAAACTGCCCAATCTAAATCACTGCATCCAACCAAGTACAATCCCTAGTGTAATGCAATCCAAAATGAGTAGTGCCTCATAGATATCATATAATCTTCTTGGTAGCCTACTAATGAATATTTTGAGGGTCATGTGAAAACCTAGATATAATCCCAACTAAAAATGAAATGTTAGCATGATTATGGTTCAAATACATAAGACTCCCAACCAACTTCCTATACAATATAGGATCATAAAGAGGATTTGAGAGTCACTCCAGAATGAAAAGGAGGAGGACTTAGATTAAAATTAACCATGCCAAAATGTTAACAAAGATCAAGGGTATGATTTTGATGACTCAAATAAATCCCTATATTTGACTATGAAATATGTAAACCAAGGAAGAAATGCAAAAGGACAAGATCTATCATGTCAAACTATGTTGAATGTGCCTGATGAATAGTCTAAATCTGAGATGAGGAGCTATTTTTGAGAAGAAAATCATCAATATACAATACTAGTATCATAATTTCCTCCCTAAATTGTTGAATATATATTGTTGGATTAGAGTGGAAATGAACAAAGCTAGTGGAGAGAAGAATTGAATCCATCTTCTCATACCAATCTTGAGGGGATTCTTTGAGACTATAAAGAGACCTCATAAGTTGGAAAAAAAGAGAAGAATCATGAACAAATCTAATAGGTTAATCCATATAGATTTCCTCATGTAAGTCTCCATGCAATAAAACATTATTAACATCTATCTGATATACTAGCCAACCCTATGATGTAGTTAGATAAAGTACAAGGCAAATAAAATCCATCTTGGAAATAAATGCAAAAGTCTTGGATTAGTCAATACCTTCAACTTGTGAGAATCCCTTTCCAATAAAACATGTATTATACTTGTTAGTATACCCATAAATTGCATACTTGGTGCAGTAAACCCAGTTGCACCTAACCAATTTTCTTCCCTTAGGAAGAGTGACCAAATCCCAAGTGTGATTCTTCATCAATGAATAATACTCATCTATCATCACATCATCCCATCCTGTATCTCATGAGCCTATGAAAAATACTATGGATCCCTAAAAAATACTTGATACAAAAGTTTAGTACCCATAGAATGTGTGTGATGATGTTGAGTAGGTGGAAGATCCTATATGAAAGGTGTTGCCTCAACAAATATAGTATGATCCCACCAAGGCATAGTGGTAACATTAGTGTGAATAGGATCTATATAAACATAATATTTTCACACTTTTATTGATTATTGATTCTTTACATCTTGTAAGAACCTATCGAGACTCAATATCTCTATGTGCACACCCTAAGGGGTGTATCGAGAAAGGGATGAGTAGACCTTTGCTGCTTCATAGGATTGTTGTCCCTTTTTTACATATTATTACCAATCCAACTAGTTCCTAAAACCTTTCCCTAAGTTGTTTCTCCTCCCTTCCATAGTCTTCTAATCATTTTCCTCTTTTTATCCTTTATTTCCTTGCTTGGCACCCTCTTAACCTATTCAACATACTAGGTCAACTTGGTCAAGATAATATAAGTTAGGGACCCTTTATCTTGTTTGGTTTGTTAACCTCATGACTAACCTAGCACAGACCTAGTGAGTTAGCCAAAAAATGTGCTAGGTTGATCGGCTTGACCTAGCACATTTGACAAAGCCAAATTATTTTAGGGTAAGTTCTACCTATAACTACAAGTTCATTTTGGTCATTATTAGAATATGCAACCAAGAGTTATTATTTGCTCGTGTTTCTTCACAATATATTATTCCACTATTCTACTCGAGGAGACTTAGCTTAGTTTTCTTGTTTTGGAGAATATAGTCTTGTGGATAGGTCTTAGATGCTTTGGCCTAAAAAAGTGTTCCTTACAAACCATAACAACCTCTTGTGTATCCCCTTTGGCCAAGGGACAAATTTAATCTTGATAGGTTCACATTCAAGTAAGTATATTCTAACTTTGTTATCCTCTATTTTAGTGGATAGAAGTAGCATAAGTGTTGGCTTGAATAATATTAATCTTCATATTCCATGTATTAGGGTGTTATTCATACTTCATTTATTTGAAGTTCTATATATATGTTTTTATTGCTTTGATTTACTAAACCCCACTTTGTGCCATAAGTTTTGGTGCACACTACATTAGATTTATTTTTCTTGTTATTAGATTAGTGAAATATTAAATCATAGGACTCTTTTAGGGTTGTTACGTGATTGTGTTAGACTGTAGGCTTTGGAACCCTACCGTACATGGTGTGTTATGATAAGTGATCCATTAATCAAGTCTAGTAGATATTAATATTGATCATGCTCCCACTTAATAATTATATTGCCCCTAATTAGAAGTGTAGGTTGTTCTATCCCATCCAATCTAAGATTGATTTATGGATATGATGCATTTCCCATTGCATACATTCTGGTGAATTTGACATGAATAAAACCCTTACAATATTTATTTGACTTATTTAATTTATATTCATCATTATTTTTATCATATCTTTACTATGTTGGATCGACCATGTCAACCTAGTTATTTATCTCTATGTGCAGATTTGTAAGAATAGGTAACTGGCTTAACTAGCTTGACCTAGTACAGGTTTCAAAACTTGTAAAATTTTGCTCAAGAAAATGGATCAACCAACTCAACCTAGTGTAAGTTTTTTATATTTTAAGACTTCTTATTCAACCTACTAGGTCAACTAGGTTGACCTAGTACATTTTTAACACTTTTTTAGCAAGTTCCTATATTGCTTGATTGACCAGCTCAACCCAGTTTATAGGTTTTTGATAGTTTTCTCCAAGGTTATTAATAAAAAATCTTATCCTTTTCATATTTAAATCATTTAGGTCATTTTATATTCCTCTATAACTTTCTATTTTTTTAATTTCATTTCATAGTTTGTAGTCTTCAAAACTTTCTCTGCATAGTCAACTAGGTCCACCCTATGGACCTAGTTTTATGTTTTGTGTTTTTTGAAATAACTAGGCCGACTTGACTGACCTAGTTCATTTTCAAACTTTACTTAGATAGTATAGGTTTGACCCTATCAACCCTATTATATATGATTGTCCATATAGTTTCTCAACTACACCTTGTTTCAAAATTGGAATAAACTATATATGTTAATCACATCTTTCTTTTTAGTTGTTTTCATGCTTAGAATAGTTCACATAATCTAATTAGGGGATTTTAAATTAATCATTTAGTTTTAATATTTATATTTTTTTCCACACATAGCCAAACCATATAAACATCAAAAAGCATTTAAATTTTTTACTACTTAGGCCAACCTACTTTGATTTCATCACCAAGGGGGAAGCTAACTTGATGCTTTGGTCAATTATAAAGCGTGGTTAATGGTATATTTTGGCTAATAACCTATTAGTGGTGTGTGAAGTTATGGGGTAGGCCCTAATACCAAACTTGTATCATTGGCACTACAATCCCTATCATCCTAAACCTACCTGAAACTATCCTTAGATGGCTATTTAGTACCTTGCTTATAACCAATCTCCCTTTATACTTAAAATCATTCTTAATAATCTAATCAACATTATAGTTTGACCAAGTAGATATCTTTAATTTCAAGTTTTTTAATTTATCTTTGATCAATTGTGTGTGCAAAATCTTGAATTATCTAGTGTTAGTGCAAGATTTTGCTTTGTGTGCATCAATTAAATTGGCCAGCATCAATTCAGTTGATTATGTACTTCCTTTTTGCACTTAATTTCTTAGATCAGCTACAAATTATCTTGTTTTATTTACAAGTTTGTTATCAACCTTTTCCTCTTCCATATTCACTATACTAGGTTGACCTAATTGACCTCGTACTTTTTTTGGCTTTTGTGCACTGCACTAGATTGACCTAGTCAGCCTAGTATAGTCTGCAAGCCCTATTTCCTGCACTAGGTTGATCTAGTTGACCTAGTTTTATTTCTTGATTTTTTTATTTTTCAATCAAGTTTTTCATTTCTCTAATTTTACATCTTGTTTATCTCTCTTCAGTCAGAATGAGGTCTCCTATCAGAATTTTTTTGGACAACCTAATCCATTTAGATACTATATGGGATGTTTATTCCTCCCTCTCTTTTCCTCCCAAGATAACCATCACTCTTGGATCACCTATTTTCCTCCTTTATCTATGAACTTTAACATGGTGAAAATAACACCTTAAGATGAAGTTGATGGATCCAATCCTTTCCATACATATCAAGACACTTCTCAAAATCTCCAAACTAATGTGGGATTGATTGATACAAATCTCTTTAACAATCCCACTAATAACCTTACCCTTAACACTAATTCAGGGAGTGCTCCAACAAACACCAACTCACCTCTCGATACAACCCAACTCTTAGATCAAGTCATTAAACAAATGAACATCATGCAAAACTTTAATACCAACCAAATGATATAACTTCAACAATATTTAATCAATGTAACTAATCAACCTCTAACTATTCATCATCAAGCTAGTCCTAATTATATTCCTCCACCTCTTAAGGATGCCTCAGGGATTTTTATTCATCAACTTATAATGAATAACAAGATGCTTCAAACCATTCAAAATGATCCTTTATATCCCTTCATTGTATCCATTGATATTGGTAACATAACTCCAACTATCAAATATGATGGGACTAAAGACCCTACTTCATTCCTCAAATCCTTTGGCAACCTTTACAAAGAATGGATCCAAACTAATACATTTACCACAACTAAACTATCAGTCAAAAATTTCACTAGTGATGTATTAGAATGGTATAATCAACTTCCTCAACATTCTATTTGGCAACTTGAAGATTTGGTTAATCCCTTGGTTAAAGAGTTTCAACATAATGATCTTCCTAAAAATTGTCTTAGTCACTTCAAAAATGATAAACAATATCCTAATGAATTGGCTCATGATTTTATTAAAAGATGGAAATATTTAACTCATAAATTTGATCATAATATGACTGATGATAATTTATTCAAACTCTTTATTACCTCTCTTAGTCCCACTCTTCAATACAAGGTTCTAACCTTTGTTATTCAAAATCTTACTGAAGCTCTTGACCAAGCTAAGCATCAAGACTTTATTATGAATAAATTAAAACCCAATTATAAACTTCTTAAAGGATATTTTAAAACATCTAATGCTATCATGAGTCTTACTTCCCAAACCAAACCTAGAGTTGATAAATTTGATGCTCCTTTACCATCTCATACACCTCTTTTAGTTCAACAAATGCAATAATTTTTACCTCCCTCAAAACCTTTCATTTATTCCAATGCTCCTCCTAAGTGGTATGATCCCAATATATTTTGTTGGTTCCATGCTAACATTGGTAATTATCATGAATCTTATAGAGGGATCACTAAATGTGTCATTTCTTATATGCTTAGTGACTCATTCAACCATGAGGCTATGATCAAACTTAGTTGTCAAGAGTATGTTACCACATCTCAAAAATAAA
Organism: Torreya grandis; assembly: GCA_037957365.1. Classification (NCBI taxonomy): domain Eukaryota; kingdom Viridiplantae; phylum Streptophyta; class Pinopsida; order Cupressales; family Taxaceae; genus Torreya; species Torreya grandis. Next base: position 2,213,966 of record JARHVA010001919.1, read on the forward strand.
AAAAACTTGAAAGCCTCCACTACTAACAATCCAAAATCTTCTTCCAAAAATAATCAATCAACTGTTAAGGACATTTATTCCATCAATACTAATCATGACCTATATTATAACAAATACCAATATGTAAATGTTGCTAAGGTTAATTATCATCATAAAGTGGCTCACAAAGATCCTATTACCAAGCCTAAGAAACCATATTTAGAAAAATAATTACTTAAAGATACCACTACCACTCATGATGATTCAGAATAACCAAAGGAACAACTTCATCCTTTCGATCCTCCCACCATATCTATACCTCCTAGATCCAATTTGAATTCTAAACCTCATGTTGGCTCTTCTAAATCACATTGGAATTTTCTTAAAGAACTCAAATATATGCCTTTTAAGATTCCTCTTATGGATTTGGTTCACACTTCACCTTATCATCATAATTTCTTATGAAACAACTTCAAGAAATTGAAGATCCATCTTCCACATATGAAGAACCACCTTCTATCGATTCCCAACCAACTAAACTGAATAATGAGACTATGTACCCTTGTTTTAAGCTTTCCATTGAATTTTTTTGCATCGATGATCCATCTCTCTTTATCAAAGTATCTATTAATACCACCCTTATCCAAAAATTTCTAGTTGATGAAGGTTATAGTATTATAGATTATCTTCCTCCTTCTCTCTTACCCTGAGATTGTACTATTTTTATAATAGTTGAGATTACTAATTTTCCCCTTCCATACAATGATCAGGAGCCATCTTTACCCAAATATTCCTTCACTTAAAATTATTTTTGAGTGGATATATTATTCTAGGACTCTCTCACCATGTCCCCTCGTATATTTAGTAACATTGGCATTTCACCTTTTAAAAATCCCCCTAATTCTCAAGCATGTACAATTTCTCCAACATAAAATGACAACACTATCATGACCCAAGATCACTCTCAACACTTAGATGTCTATCACTATCAAAATATTTTATCCTAAATTCATGCCTTCAATCAAGATGTACATACCATAGCTACACATCATGACTTAGATCCTGAGGGTCATGTACCTCCCACTAATTTTCCACTAATCAATACTCCTTGGGTGGTAGAACAACTTTCACCTTCCAAACCTATAGATACTCCTACATCCTCCTTACCTCCTATGGATCATATAATTTAATTATGTTCTTCTCCCATCATCAAATATATCAATAATCTTGTCTCTTCAAATCCACCCTTTTCATCTACTTCTGAAATTACACTAGATGCCAAGGTAACTAATGTCCATCAAATTCATTCTGAATATGATCATCATGGAAATAAAATTCTAGATATTGAAGTATATGTTGAATATTATGGTCATCTTCCTATCTTGCTTGGTGACAAAGCTATTCTTGAATTAATTCATGTCTGAGAACCTCAACTTCCTCAATAGCATCATAAACTTGGAAATTTCAAGAATAAAACTCCTTGCTTTAACAACTTTGTCACCAGCATTGATCATAAAACAAATCTAATTTTAGCCTTACCTAATGCACCTTACCATTTTCAATATGAAAATACCATGATTATCAATGAAATAACTCGTATTGAATATGGTACCCCATCTTCTCCTTAACTAATCATAGTTTCTCAAGAACTCTCACTATCTAAGCATGATAACTTTAGCTTATTATTTGATAAATATCAAGAGGCATTTTCTTATTCCTACTAAGACATGCCTAGAATTGACCTTATTATTGTGATTCATAACATCATCACTTATCTTAATGCTAATCTAGTGCATCAAAAGCAACACAAATTACCACCTAAAGTTAATCTATGTCATAAGGAAATCATTAAATTACTAGATGCTAAATTCATTAAACTAGTGGATTATTCTAAATGGGTTTCTAAAATTGTTCCTATTCATAAGAAGGTCACTATGGTCATCCACATTTGTATTAATTTTTGTCAACTTAATCTTGCTTATCTTAAGGATAACTTCCCCTTACCTTTAATAGATGCCATTTTAAATTCCATGACTAGTTAAAAAATGCTATCTCTTATCGATGGCTTCTCTGGATACAATCAAATTCACATCGCTCCTGAGGACCAACACAAGACTAATTTCACCAAAGAATGGGGTACCTATTTTTATGTCAAAATGCCCTTTAGACTTAAAAATGTTAGAGCTACCTATCAATGTTCTATGACTCACATATTTCATGATCTTATCCACAAAAATTTTGAAACTTATGTGGATGATCTTATTGCTAAATATAAATATCGTAAGAACCATATTTTTGATCTTACTATCATCTTTGACCATCTCTTTAAATACAAAGTTATACTTAATCCTTTCATATTTATTTTTGGAGTCACATCTGGAAAATTGTTAAGATTTTTAGTCTCTCTCCATGACATCGATGTTGACCCAACCAAAATTAGTGTTACTGTTAACATGGCCATTCCTCATTATATTCCTAATATTCATACTTATTTAGGTAAACTTGGGGAAATTAGATGATTTATCCCTAAAATGGATTATCATATTTACTCTATCAATTCCCCTATCAAGAAAGGTGCAACTTTAGAATGGATACATCTATGTAAAAAAACCTTCAATAATATGAAAGAGTCATTACTTCATCCACCTACACTTCATCCACCTTCCAATGATAAACCATTAATTCTCTATACCTCTTCCACACCTATTTTGGGTGGGTCAATGCTTGCCTAACAAGATGATATAGGAAGAGACTATGTTATATACTACATTATTTGAGGCCTCATTGATTATGAGACACGTTATACCAAAGTTGAGCATGATTGCCTCACTATCTATTTTGTAGATGAAAAGCGTCATCATTATATGCTATACCAAACTACTTATGTCATCATTCATTCTGACCCCCTTTGTTATTTCTTATCCAAAGCCTTTATTCCTAGAGATATAATTTTAAAATAGATGGTCGTACTTATGGAATTTGATCTCCACATCATCACATAAAAAGTTATTAAAGGGGAAGTCATAGCTAACCAACTTGTCATAGTTTTCATTTTGACCACTTCCCAATGATAATATCTTTTTCATTGGTTTTAATCAAGATATATCACTTAAAGACTATTTTCATAGATTTACTATTGATCTTGAAGCCAAAAATATTGAATAATCTTCCCCTCCCTCTGGTACTATTAAATCAAAGGTAGTTATCGAGGAGCTACCTAAAATTAATGTTGACTTACATGAGGATACTTGGACCTTCCACTTTGATGGTGCTAAATGCCTTCAAAGATCTGGGGCAGGTTACATTCTCACTAGTCCTCTTGATAAGATCATTCCTTTATCTTTTTATTTCACTTTTGATGTCACCAACAATATGGCCAAATACGAAGCTATTATATTAGGCATGAGAGTTGATCTTAATCTAGACATCCAATATCTTCATAATTTAGGAGATTCTCAACTCATTTATCATCAAGTTAATGGTGATTATCAATGTAAAAGTGAGAACCTCATTACCTATCATCAAATTGTAACCACTCTTTCTAAGGAATTTATCTCTTTCACTATTGAGCCTATTCCTCAAGACCAAAATTCTATTATTGATTCTCTTACCTCTTCAAATTCTCTCTTTCATCCTCATCAAGTTATTTATAATCCTTCCTTTATTATTTAAATCAAAAAATATACTTCATCTATCCAACAATATAATTCACTTATCTATCACATCGAGGTTGTGACTATTTGACAAATCCCTTGGTACCAAGATATAATTTAATACTTAGATCATCAAAATTATCCTTTTGATCTAGATTCTCATGAAAAGACATGCATTCATAAACAAACTTTCAAGTATGTATTTTGACATAACATCCTTAACTATCAAAATGCTGAAGGTACCTTGATCCATTGTGTTATGCAAGATGATGTTCCCCCTCTACTTGAGCAAGCACATGGGGGCATTTGTGATGGTCACTGTAGTGGACATGCTATAACATGTAAATTCTTATGTATGGGTTACTTTTGGCCTACTATTGAAAATGATGTAATTGACTTTACTAAGAAATGCAATCCTTGTCAAATTCATAATGATCTTATCCATCCACCTATTATCAAGCTTTAAAATATTGAATCTTCTTGTCCATTTTCCACATGGAGATTTGATCTCATTGGTGAACTTCCTCATTCCCAAAATGGGCATGTCTTTATCATCACCACTATCAAGTACTTTACCAAATGGGTAGAATCCATTCCCCTTGTTAATGTTATCAATCCTACCATATCCAAGTTCATTAAAAAAAAATATTTGTTGCTTTGGTATTGCCCATACCATCATTTCAAACAATGGTGGTAATTTTGAAAATAAACATGTTAAACAAATTTGTACCAAATTGAAGATCAATAACAAGTTTTCCATGACTTACCATCCATAATTTAATAATCAAGTTGAGGCCACCAATAAAATTATCCAAAAGATAATTTTTGAAACCCATATGGATTGGCATATTCATCTTTACCCTGCACTTTTGGCTTATCAAACTAGCATTCATATTACCACTAGGGCAACTCCATTGTTTGTTAGTCTATGGTTATGATTTTATCCTTCCATTATAACCTGAGTTTCCTTCTCTTCATATATCTCTTCATGGTATTATTCATGATGAATAATTATGTGAAGCTTACCATCATGCCCTTGATCTTCTTGATGAATGTCATCTTTTTGCATTATAACACAACCACCAATACAAGGCTCATATTGCCCGATAACATAAGAGATGTGTTAAAGTCTGAACTTTCAATATTAGTGATCTTATCCTTAAATTATATTACACCCATGATAAATAAGGCAAATATGCCCAAAAATGGTGGGGCCCATATTTAGTTAAAGACATTCTTGGTCCAAGCACTTAATATCTTCAAACTAATGAAGGCCATGTTTTCAAAGAGCCCACCAATGCTCAATTCCTTAAAAAGTACTTTGCCTAAACATTTCTTTCTTGTCATGTTTTATATCTATATCTTTCTAAAAAAAATTGTAGGTTACTTAAGCATGGGTCTCTCCCTTTGCAACAGTGCCCTCTTTTCACAAACTTGTAGTCCTCCCTTTTGGTCTTTTTGTTTCTTGATGTACCATAGTCTTCATTGTCTTCTTGTATTTTCTCTTGTTTTTTACACCCCTTGGGTTTTATTTTGTGAGTTTCTTTGTAAGATCACAGATAAGACCTGACATCCCTCACAAAACCACCATCTTTTACTTATTTTCCTTCTCTTTTTGTTGCTTTCTAATGTTGCTTTGGCATCCTTTGTGTTTTTCTTTGTGAGATGCTTTATCAAAAGGCTCCCTCACTTTTTTATTTTCATCACCCTCATGGGTATATATTTTATGATTTTATTTGTAAGACCATGGATAGGACCCAACCCTCCTCATATAAATATAATTCTTTTCATGTTCTTGATACTTATTCTAAAACTTTAGCTTTTGCTTCTTTTACTTGATGAAATCTGCTCAACAATCTATGTTAGCATGTTTTCCTCCATTTACCTCTTTCTTATGATAAGGAATCACACTTTTATATCATTATATCCCTTATTTTTTCCCTTTATCACATTTTTTTAAATTTAAAGTAATTCAAATTGTTACATGTGTCATTCCTCTTGATTTCCCCTTCCTTTCATCTCCACATTGGATAAAACAAGGTCAAAGTCAAGATAACACTCTTATTTCACCTTGATTTATGAGACTCTTAGACCCCATGCTCTTTGATATTTCTCTCTCTTAGAAACCTTGTCCAAATTTTTCAAATGAAAGTCATATTTAGTACCCATGTTTGGTTTTCCAAATCTGTATGGAGGAGGAATAGAAAAAGCCATCAAAAAAAATTTAAAAGCCAAATCATTTGAAACAAAAGGAAATGATATTTAAAATGAAACATACAAATTTAAAATTTCAAAATCACACCAAAAGACATGATTACAAGCACATCTCCTATCTCTAATCGAAGCTCAAACTCCATATTTAGCTTCACATAAAGCCAAAGTCCTTTCGGATGTAGTAGGCTAGTAGATTGGAATAGGGGATTTAAAAAAACTTTATGGTGCTACCTAATTTTTCATGAAAGTACCCAATCTTTACATTATACTGATGGCTTTGTAATGGGTCATGAAGAGCAGGGAACGTGTCATGGGAAGGTAGGTCCATTTTACTTTTCATGCATATACCTTCATGGGATGATCTATATACTCCATTTGTTTACCCAAGACTTGTGTCTCTAAGAGAAGTTCTTCATAGTCCTTAAGGTTGAAAGTCATATTATTTTGACAAACCTAATTTGAGTGTCTTGACTTTGATAAAGAGTTCTCTCTAACTTGGTTTTTCCTTCATTCTCCCCTCCACCCATTTCATTCCCCACCCTTGATATACAAATTGTGATTCTAAATTTATTTTCACTCTTCTTTTAATTTCTTATTCATCTCTTAAAAAAATTTAATACTAATTTATTTCAATTTTATCTATCCTTAGATTGAAACAACATGTTTGAGTAACTTTGGATCACTTTCTCTACATCATTTTATATTTACTAGACTTACTTTACCTTCCTTTTACCATTTATCAAGATTTTGTTGTCTTTCTATTATGGACACCTGAGTTCCTACCCTTTTTTCATTATTGAATGAGATGTGGATTGTTACTGCTCACTCATCAATGTTATTTTACCATTTTTTTTAAAATTCTTTTCCCATTTATTTTTTATTTTTCCATTCTATTTGACATGTATCCTTAGTTTGATTTGATGAGTTTATCTTTCTTACTTTAAGATATCTTATTTGAGTTTTTTGACCTTTAATAGCCTTGGATTTTTGGTTACCTAATTTACTCTTTTTGTTTTACTTGGTCATTTGGTCTAACATAGCACCTATCACCCCAGTCATTGGAAATATTGTCATTGATGTCAAAGGTCTAGCAGTATTGGTGACAAAGTCCCCATAGAATTTATTATCTAAAATTGTTTTTAATATTCATATCTTAGCTAAAATGTGTTAATATTATTTAAATATTAATATATATATTCTTGGTTGCATAAAGACAAAAGAGGGCCCATGAGGAATTCAAAGAGTCACCAAATAAAGACAAAAGAGAGAAAGGGTGCTTTTCCCCATGAAAGGTCACTATGAGGAATTCAAAAATTCACCTCTCAATACAAAAGAGGGAAAGGATGCTTTTATAAATGAAGGGTCACCATGTGAATTTTAAAATGAAAGAATTAAAAGGGTCATGTATGTTTGGCACCATTTTCCATGTGAATTGAAAGGTCTCAAAGGGTGAATGCCAAAGGTCATTTCGACAGCTATAAAAAGAGGCTTGGGAAACCATTTTTAATATGTAAGTACATGGGTTGTAATTGTTTTATATAGCTTAAAAGAGAAGAGGAGATAAAATAAAGAGATATAGTAGTTTTATATCATTTGTTGAGAAAGCAACAATGAGAGATAATTGTGTTTTGTACACAAGAGGGATTGTTGATCCTATGGATGGGTGCTCACAAATCATTATTATGTTGGTGCTCAACAAAGGGGTTGGTGATCCTATAATTCAATGCTTTCAAAAAATTTAAACTTTAGTTGGTACTCATTTACATACTTGAGAGAGTTCTCCATGGTTTTTCCCACATTGGGTTTCCATGTAAAAATATGGTCTCTCTCTCTCTTGTGTGGTGCATGTTATTGTTTTAGTTTTATTCCATATCTTGAATGTATGATTAAGTGGTCAATGAAAAGGAATTTTATTAAGTAAAATATTTAAAAGATATATGATATACTAATTCACCCCCCTCAGTATATCCCATGCTTAATAATTGGTATCAAAGTAGGTTCCTTTAGAAAGAGTTTAGCATCTTGAAGGTAAATTAGGGAAAACATGATGGATGGAGCACATGAAGGATTTTCTACAAATAAGGTACCTTTGTTTGATGGGATAAAGTATTCCTTTTGGAGCATAAGGATGAAGACTTACTAGATGGCCCTCGGATTCAACATTTGGCAAGTAGTGATAAATGAATATGAAGAGCCACAGACACCTACAACTACTCTCATAGATAATGAGGCAAGTGAAAATAATGTTAAAGGTTTAAATGATATTTTATGTGGTTTATATGAATCATAATTTGTTAAACTTATGCAATGCAAATACGGTCATGAGACTCAGGTAAAACTCAAGAATATTTACAAAAGTGATGGAAAAGTTCAACAAGCTAAGCTCCAAACTTTTAGGAGACAATTTGAGAGTTTGAACATGGAAGAGAAAGAAAATATAACAAGTTATCTTTTGTGGGTGGATCAAATATTAAATCAAATTCAAGGCCTTGGAGAAAAATTAGAAGAGTCAATGGTGGTACAAAAGGTTTTGAGATCTCTATCATTGAGATATGATGCAAATGTATCTAAAATTTAGAAATGAAGGATCTAGCCAAGTTAAAGATGGATGAAATACATGGTATTATTACATAATATGAGATGTGGACCAAATAAGAGAACCCCTCAAAGAGGAAAACTACTTTCAAAACATCTAAGAAAGATAAGGTTAAGATTCAAGAATCAAGTGACAGCTTTAGATATGAAGAAGATGACAACAAAGCCCTATTCATCTGCAAGCCTAAAAAAGGCACAAGTAAATATCAAGGAAAGTTATCATTTAAATGTTTTAAATGTGGTAATATTGGACATTTTGTATCTAAGAGCCTAGATAATAATAATAATAATGGTGACAATGAATAAGGAAAGCCTACATACAAGAAAAACTTCAAAGGTAAATACAAGAAGAGATTTGAGAACAAGAGTTTATATTCTAAAATCTTAGCTCAGTTGAAGATAGTGGAGTTAGTGACTTAGATGAAGAAGAGATTCTACTCATGACCGTACATGAAGATGCCTCCATAAATAAAAGTATATATGATCAAGAAGAACATGCTGAAAGTGAGAATGAAGCCGAGGTGAATCTAGAAAGAGAACTCATTTATGGCTTAGATTAATTAAAAGCTTTTGAGAAGAAGAATTGAATATTAAAGCTAAAGATCAAGAAAAATGAAAAGGAGTCAAAATAAATAATTGAAGATCTACAAGCACACATTGAAGTAGCCAAAAAGACTGAAGAAGATCTAAAAGCAAAATTACAAAAGATAAGAAAATAATGTGAAAGGTATGTTGTTAAAATTATCTCTTTAAAATAATATATTGAGAAAACAAATAAAGTAGCCAATTATTCAAAATTTGAGAATAACACTAACATGTTGAATAAGATATTATAAAGTCAAAGATTAATGTTAGATAAGGGAGGTATAAGATTTGAAAAAGAGAAAGGGGACGCCACTACTTCCATAAAAACTTAAGACAAGGTTAACATAGAAAAAGAAAAGAGCTATGTTGAAGCCCTTACAAAAGATAAAATGCAAAATTAAGAAGTTAATAATGCATAGGTCATCTCAAACAAAGAAGGATGGAGAGAACAAATCTACAAAAGACCACCAGGTCAAAGATACACAAACCAAAACATGATTAGTAATTATTATTTTCATGGTTATTATTTTTATTGTAATGGTTATGGTCATAAGAAAATAAACTATAGAAAAAGAGCTAATCATTTTAGAAATAAGGAGAAGGGAACTCATGCAGATTCAAGTAGAAGCCATAATTCTTTTTCTCCTCTATTAGGATTTAACAAAGAAACCATAGTATGTTACAAGTGTAATAATTTTGATCACATAGCCTGACATTGTAGAAGTGTGTTCGAGTTAGTCAAAAAGGACCAAGGCTTCAAGGCTCCATTCATCAAAAAGAGAGTTCAGATAGATTCATGACAGAAGAAACAACTTGAAGAGTCTATGTAAGTCTAGATAGCTTTGCATGCAAGAAATGAATAACAACCATGGTTCATCAACAGCAGATGTTTGAGACACATTATAGAAGACAAGAGCAAGGTCATAACTCTAAAAAAGATCAATGGTGGCACATTGAAATTTGGAGACAATACCAATGCTAAGATAAATGGAAAAGGTACATTAATTTTGGATAATGGTAGAACCAAGACTAAGAATGTATTGTATTTAGAAGGTCTTAAGCATAATCTATTATGTGTAAGTCAAATTTGTGATTAGGGACATACATTAAAGTTTTATGCAAAAGGTTATGAGATTAGAAGAAGAAAATTAGATGTGTTGATTGTAGATGCTCAGAGGATAGGAAATAATTTATATATTTTATCAGATATCAAAGATCAAAAATGTTGTTTGAGTCAAGTTGAGGAAGGTTGGATGTGGCATAGGAGAATGGGACACATAAATTTTAACAATCTTGTCAACATCAACAAGAAGAAAGCAATTAGATATCTTCTAAATATTACAAAGCCTCCTAACATGCTTTGTGAACCATGTTAGCATAGGAAGCAGTCTAGAAGATGGTTCAAGACAAAGGAATACTCGACTACTCAAATGTTAGATCTTATTCACACTGATCTATATGGGCCTACTAGAACTCAAAGTACTCAAGGTGAGAAATATTTCATGTTGGTTATTGATTATTTTACACGTATGACTTGGGTGATGTTTTTGAATAAAAAATCAAAAGCTTTCAGCCACTTCAAAGTATTCAAGGCTTTAGTTGAGAATAAAACTAGTTTGAAGATTAAGTGCCTAAGATCAGATCGAGGAGAATTCATGTCAAATAAGTTTATTGAGTATTGTGAAGACCATGGGATAAAGAGACATTATTCAGTAGCTAAAACTCCATAGACAAATGTAATTGATCAAAAAAATAGAATAGTTGAGGAGATGGAAAGGACAATGCTAAATGAATCCAAGCTTCTAGACAAATATTGGAGAGAGGCAGTAGGCATAGTAGTGCATATCTAGATTAGAGTGTTATTTAGAGTCAATAGTGACAAGACTCCCTATGAGTTATGGAAAGGTAGACCACCTACTATTGATTATTTTATATTTTTTAATAGTAGATGCTTCATAAAGAGAATTGATAAAAAATTGGGTAAGTTTTAATCTAGAGCATATGAAGGTATATTTATTAGATACTCCAACAAAATTAAAGCTTACAAATGTTATTAAAAAATAACTAAGAAGATAATTGAAAGTATAAGTTTTAGGATAGATGATGTAGCACAAAGAGCCATTGATCTGATAGACATTCCTAAAATCATTGAAGAAGAAGATTTTGAAGAATTAGATGAAGATGAGGAGTGAAAGGACACCAAAAACCCATCCAAATATGTCTAGATAAATGATAATGAAAGTGACATTATTAGAAACATAAATGAAGGATTTCACACCAGAAGAATGATGGTAAGTGAATATGATCAAGTTAATTTTTCTTTGTTATCTAAAATTTAGCCTAGAAATTTTGCAGAAGCTAGACATAATAAGCATTGGGTTAAAGCAATGGATGAAGAATTAAATTAGATAGAAAATAATGATACTTGGTAATTAATTCCTAGACTAAAATATCAACATGTGATATAAAAATTTGGGTATACAAAAATAAGTTAAATTAATATGGTGAGGCTACCAGGAATAAAGCAAGGTTATTAAGTGAAGGATATGCTCATATTGAGGGTATAAATTTTGAAGAAAATTTTGCACCAGTGGTAAGGCTAGAGTCTATTAGGATGTTTCTTGCATATACAGTGTTTAAGAATTTCAAAGTGTTTTAGATGGATGTTAAGTCTACTTTCCTAAACATGAATCTAGAAGAAGAGGTCTACATTGAACAACCTAAGGGATTTCTTCTCTCAAATGATATCAGATATGTGTGTAGATTGAAGAAAGCACTATATGGTTTAAAACAAGCTCTTAGAGCCTGGTATGCGAGGCTTGATAGGTACATATAATACCAAGGCTTCAAGAGAAGTTTTGCTAAAAATAATCTCTACATCAAAATAGAAGGTGAGCACCAGTTGATTATTGTGGTATATGTTGATGACATAATATTTGGAGGTAACAATAAAAAGATGAAAAAATAATTATTAGATAATATGTAAAAAGAATTTGAGATGTCTATGCTTGGATAATTATCATTTTTCTTAGGATTTCAAATATCTTAGTTAGATAAAGGTATTTTCATATCTCAAATCAAATATGCCAAGGAGATGTTGAAAAAGTTTGGTTTTGAGGATTATACACCAGTTGGCACACTAATGGGTACAAGGAACAAGGTGAGTAAGGATGAAGATTCACCTGATGTAGATTAGTCCTTGTATAGATCTATAATTGGTAGTCTTTTATATCTAATAGCATTAAGGCCAGACATCATGAATGTAGTAGGCATGGTCCTGAGATATCAGGTATCCCTGAAGAAGAGTCATGTTTAGTTGGTGAAGAGAATATTTAGATATGTCAAGGGGACATTGGATTATAGATTATGGCATCTAACAGATAGAGATTTCACTTTGATTGCTTATATAAATTTAGATTGGGTAGGTTTTTTAGATGACAAGAAGACTACAAGTGGAGGATATTTCTTCCTTAGTGATAGCTTAATATCTTGGCTAAGCAAGAAGTGGAACTCAGTATCACTTTCTATAGCTGAAGAAAAATATATTGTAGTAGTGTTGTGTTGTACTCAAGTGCTTTGGATGAAGCAAAATTTATAAGACATCAAGGTAAAATATGATGATCCTATCTCTATTTACTATGCCAACACAAGTTTTATTATTATTTCTAAGAATATAATGATGCATTCAAGGAAAAAACATATTCCTATTAGATATCAATTCCTGAGAGAGCAGGTTGCAGATCAGTAGGTTAAGTTGGAATATATCAGTACTATAGAATAGATTGTAGATATCTTCATAAAGGCACTACCAAATGACACATTCAAGTATCTATGAGAGAAGTTGGGAGTAATTTATTTTAATTCTTTCCATTGAGGATCAACATCAGTTGAGGGGGAGTTAAGTGCTAGCTCTAGGATAGACCCTTTGCCATTGCTGTCAAAGGGGGAGAAGTACAACAATAGGTACATGAATAGGTTCAAAAAATAGGATGTTATAGTAAGGGGGAGTTACTATATGTTTTCAATTGGCAGTATGTGTAGGTCTCAATTTTTGGTTGGCATGTATAGTACAGGTTTTAGTTTGAGGTTGCCATCAATGATAAAGGGGGAGATTGTTGAAAATATTATCATTGATGTCAAAGGTCTAGTAGTATTGGTGACAAAGGCCCCATAACATTTATTATCTAAATGTGTTTTTAATGTTCATATATTGGCTAAAGTGTGTTAATATTATTTAAATATTAATGGATATATTCTTGGTTGCATTAAGACAAAAGAGGGTCCATGAGGAATTCAGAGAGTCACCAAATAAATACAAAAGACAGAAAGGGAACTTTTCCCCATGAAGGGTCACCATGAGGAATTCAAAGAGTCACCGCTAAAGATAAAAGAGGGAAAGGACACTTTTCCCTATGAAGGGTCACCATGTGACTTTTCAAATGAAAGAATTCAAAGGGTCATGCAAGTTTGGTGCCATTCTCCATGTGAATTGAAAGGTCTCAAATGGTGAATGCCAAAGGTTATTTGGAAAGCTATAAAAAGGAGGCTTGGAAAATCATTTTTAATATGAAAGTGCATGGTTTGTAATTATTTTATATAGCTTATAAGATAAGAGGAGAAAAAATAAAGAGATATAATAGGGTTATATCATTCGTTGAGAAAATAACATTGAGAGATAGTTATGTTTTCTACACAAAAGGGGTTGGTGATCCTATGGATGGGTGCTCATAAATCATTGCTATGTTGGTGCTAAAAAAAGGGGTTGGTGCTCCTACAAGTTGGTACTTGAAAACTATGTAAACTTGAGTTGGTGCTCATTTACATACTTAAGATAGTTCTCTGTGGTTTTTCCCACATTGTATTTCCATGTAAAAATCTACTCTCTCTCTCTCTCTCTCTCTCTCTCTCTCTCTCTGGTATGGTGCATCTTATTGTTTCATTTTTATTGCATATCTTGAATATATGATTACATGGTTAAAGAAAAGGAATTTGAAAGTAAAATATTTAAAATATATATGATATATCAATTCACCCCCCTCAATATGGCCCATGCTTAACACCAGCTTACCAAATTTCCCAAGTACATCATGTCCTCATAGCACCATTTATCTTGGCTTTTCTTGCATTTGTTTGTTTTTTCTCTTTAGTTTTTCATTCTTGGGTTTGTTGAAAGTAGTCTCTATACCTTACACAAGCAAAATTAATAACACAATAGATAACCATCTCATGATAAAGGTAAGTCAAGGTACGCATTGCATTTAATTTTAGATTATATTTCCTTTTAGTCATTTAATTTCAATTATTTTATGCTTTTAAAATACTTTAACATTTTTTAGCATTAGTGTTGTGTGTGTCCTTATGTTCTTTCTCAAAGCACCATCCCCTATTACACCTTAGTGACACATGATGAGCTTCAAGTGGGACATATGTATACACATAATATTTTCACACTTTTATTGATTACCAACACTTTACATCTTACAAGAACCCATCAAGACTCAATCTCTCTAAGTACATAACCTAAGGGGTGCACCAAGAAAGGGGTGGGTAGACCTTTGGTGCTTCATAGGATTATTTTCCCTTTTTTCCATATTATTACCAATCCAACTAGTTCCTAAAACATTTTCCTAAGTTGTTTATCCTCCCTTGCATAGTCTTCTAGTATTTTTCCTCTTTTCATCCTTAATTTCCTTGTTTTTTACCCTTTGAATTGTTTAACATACTAGGTCAACCTAGTACAATTTAGGGACCCTTTCTCTCTTTTGATTTGTTAGCCTCCTAACCGATATAACACAGACCTAGTAAGTTAGCCTGAAAATGTGCTAAGTTAACCAGGTTGACCTAGCAAAGTCTACACATTAAAATTATTTTAGGGTAAGTTACACCTATTAATATAAGGTCATTGTAGTCATTATTATAATATGCAATCAAGAGTTATTATACACTCGCATTTCTTCACAATATACTCTTTTATCATTACACTTGAGAAACTTAGCTTAAGTTTTTATTTTGGAGAATATAGTCTTATGGATAGGTCTTGGATGCTTTGGCCTAAAAAATTGATCTTTATGAACCACAACAACTTCTTACAAAGCCCCTTTGGCTAAGGGAGAGATTGAGTTTTGACAGGTTCACATTTAGGTAAGTATATTCTAACTTTGTTCTCCTCTCTTTTAGTAGATAGAAGTATAATAAGTGTTGGCTCAAATAATATTACTCTTCATATTCCATATATTAGGGTGTTACTCATACTTTATTTGAATTTCTCTATACATGTTTTGATTACTTTGCTTTACTAACCCCCAATTTGTGCCACAAGCTTTAATGTACACTAGATTAGATTTATTTTTCTTATTATTGGATTAGTGAAATATTAAATCATAGGAATATTTTAGGGTTGTTATGTAATTTTGTTAGACTATAGGATTTGGAACCCTACGTCACATGGCATGTTATGACAAGTGATCCCTTAATTAGGTCTAGTGGATCCTCACATTGGTCATGCTCTCACTTAAAAATTATATGCCCCCCAATCGAAAGTGTAGGTGTGTTATATCCCATCTAATCCAAAATTTATTTATGGACATGATGCATTTATGATTTCATATAGGATCCTCATCCTCTATAACCTCCTTAAGAATCTCCTAAATTGGATCCTCAAATACTGAATTCTCAATAGGAGGTGAATTATTAAAAGAAGAATAAGACATGGAAGAATATGAAGAGTCATGAGATGTGAAGTGCTCATCAAATGATACATGTTTTCAAAATTTAACATCATAAATATAAGGATATAAAATATGATAAACTATTTTATCCTTGTAATACCCTACAAAAATCAAAGGTTTTCTCTTCTCATCCAATGCTTTTATTTTCTTCTTTATTACAAATGCCCAAAAAAGGCTCCCAAAGACTCAAAAAATTGAGACAACAAGCTTGGTTCCAAACCAATTCTCCTTTGAATTCATATGCTCAAGTGCTCAATGTGGTATGTGGTTTTTGATTTAGTTTTCATAATTAATTTCCTCTACCCAATATATAGGAGGTAAATCCTATGAATGCATCATGAAATTAGCCATCTCCTTCAGAGTTTGGTTCTTCCTTTCTACTAAGACATTATATTATGGAGTATATGTAATAGAATGCTAGTGAATAATACCATAGACTGACAAAAAAATAGATAACTTTTAACTAAAATAATCCCCCCATTATCTATAAGAAGCTTCTTAATGCAACTAGAAGACTGCTTCTTGACCAAAGCCTTAAATACTTTAAAGTGATGAAAGACATCACTCTTGTAATTGAGAAAATAAACCCTTGTATGACTTAATAAATTATAAATGAAATTAAGTGCTTACTTATCTCCATTAAAATAAGGAATATAAAATCCCATCAAATCATTGTCCACAAGCTCAAGTGGTGAAGAAGATATCATGGACATACCCTTAAGAAATGGATCTTGGTGTTGTTCCCCCAATGCACAACTAGGGCAAACTCCATCAAGACATGAAAATGTAGGAAGACCCTCTACCATACTGTGAGTGCTAAACTCCTTCAAATATCTATAGTTTAGGTGTCTAAATTTCTCATGCTAAAATTGAATCTCAATGCATGAGAAAATAAACACATCCCTATAGGAGTATCATCAAAACCATTAAAATATTAGAGTAGAGAATTGTGATCAACAACACCCTATGTAATAAGTGTGTGTGGATCTAACAAAGCTCAAAATTTAGCACCCTATGGTGTGAAAGTCACTTTCTTTGCTTGATAAGAATGGAAAATATGATAAATTGAAAGTAGATTGGTGGTGATGTCTGGACCATATAATACATTATTGATGTGGCCATCATCTAGTTGTATGTCAACCTTCCCCTTAAAAAAGATATAATAAGAATATTGAACCTCAATATTGGAATTATAACTCAGACCAAGAGATATAAAGGACTCCTTGGAAGAAGTCATATGGTTTGAAGCACTAGAATCTAGAACCTAACTGTCTAAAATAGGTAACTATGATCTCCTGTCAACATTAAGTGCTTTCCCATGCTCATGTGATGGAAAAGGAGTGGAGATATAAATCTTTTGTTTCCTAATGATATCCTCTATGGATTGAATTCTATTGAAACACCTAGACTATTCATGACCAGTCCCCCTACAATAGGAGCATGATAGGCTAGACTTATTCTTGGATTTAGAATATGGCTTGGGTTTAGATGTGTTAGTGTTGGGCTTAGACACATTTTAAGATGGAGGAGGAGTGTTCTTCTTCCTAACCTTAATTTTTTCCTTAGGCTTAGGATGTAATGTAACTAATGATTTTTGAGAGATATAAGATTAAAGGTGAGACAACTTGGATTCCTCCCTAGTAAGTCTCTCACAAAATAACTCGAGATCTAGCATTTTGAATGTGGTACCTAAGGCATCTATACTAGATAAAAAGGTATAATAAAAAATTTTGAATGGACCACTCAACTTAGATAAGATCAATTACACACACTCTTAATAATATTTATTTCATCCACTCCCCTTCAACTATGTCAATAAATGATTAAACTTAGTGAGGTATTCTACAATGGAATCAAGTCATCTAGATTTAGTGAAGTAAGCTCTACTTCAAGCTATATGGATCTTAAGTGATATAATTTATCAAACCCTTTAACTTAACCCACATTTTGAATGGTTAATCACACCCATAAAAATGAAATAGAACAATATCACTCACATAACCCAAAATCAATCACATACACCTTTCAAACTTACTTTGGTGCTAATTTATTTCAAAATCACATGTAAATTATGGTTGTGTTTTGTTCATTAGGGATCATAATCCTTTACACTTTATGATTGTTTCTATTTCAAGTATCTATGTATGGTAATTATGTGTAGTCAAATACTTATAATGATCAATAACATAATTATAATCCATGTTAACAAATCACGAAAGAGAAGAAAGAATGCAAAAAGGTACACAAAATTAGCATTGAGACAACCCCCAAAAGATTATATTAACAACCCACCCCCCTAATTTGACACTTTATAAAAGTAGTGAGTTTTTAAAAATTATTGACACCAATGGATAGAAAATCAAAAACCATGTACTTTAAAAAAATAACTCAAATCCAAGTTACGGTTAAAAAGTTACAAGGATTATGATTTCACATAAAATGGGTCAAAACATTAAAAAAGACACTATAAACTAGTTTTTGTGACAAAATCAAAAAATAATATAGTAATGCAACCACTTGTTGAAACTATAATTGAACCATAGTTTCAAAAACACCAAGCAACATGAAAAATATCCTCCTGGTTACCTACATATACATGCAAGTGAAGTTTAATTTCACTTGAGGCAAAAATTTAGTCTTGTAAAAAGAAAAAAATGAATAGAGAGACTATTTGAGAGGAAAGAAAAGGTGATTTACTATTATTTTTAGCTCTATATATAAAATAAGAATGCCATTGTTCATCTCCAATGCCTATCCTCCTCTAGTTCCAATCTTAAAATTTGAATGCCAAGCTTAGGCTTAACCAGATCATGACACCTCTCTTAAGAAAAAGATGACTAGATGAAGCATTAAATGATTTACTTGTTTGTTAGTGCCTCTTCTTACTATAGATTTTAACACTTATTTGAGAAAATGATTCCATAGTCTAGAAGTAAATCTAAAATAAAAGATACAATAAAAAAGATGGAATACAGATGATGCCAATAGTAGAAGAAAAGGTCAAACAAACCCACACTCCTCTATGTCTCCTCTATATAGATATTTAAACTTATTCACCATATCCACACCACCTTCCTAACTCTTCAAATATAATGCCAAGATATAGAAATAACAAAATTTTCAAAAAGTCTTTAAAATGGTGTGTCTCTTTCCTCAAGAGAAATCAATGACAAGGGAAAAAGCAATGGCAAGGGAAATATATGACAAGGTAAGAAGCAATGGTAAGATAAATTTATAAAGTAGTGGCAATGTAGATGAGAGAAACACCTTAAAGGTTTGGTACCATATTAGGAATCAAGAACAAACATTCCAACCCAAGACTCATAATTGATAACTCCAAGAACATCACACATGAAGTTGCAAATAATTGATTGCAAATAAAAGTGAATCAAGTGTGTATTCATAAATATGATATGCTAGTACAAAATAAATCTCTTGCATAAATAGGCAGGGTGAAACACATAACTAGCCAATGTGGAATAAAACCTCACATAAGACAAACGCACTAAAAAATGGAATAACTATCCAATACACTAGCAAATGTGAAAAAATCATGAAATACATAATCTCATGAAAAAGATTTCCTTAATCACATATATATATATATATATATATATATATATATATATATATATATATATATATATATATATATATATATATAAAGTGCTAAGTCCCCTAGTGAAAACCTCTTGGAGGCACTATCAGATGAAGAAAAAATAAAGAAAATAAAAATGAGTCTATTGCTGAAATTTTTTCTAAAGAATGATAGATGAGGAACTCAACCTTCCCCATGCACCAACATAGTTTTAGGATGAATCCAAATATTTTTTGGAGGAAATCATTGATGTAAAGTGATATAGGAAACTCTTAAAATCATCATACTTAGTTTAGAAGAGAATGAAATCCTCATCATTATTGTAAAGGTATTCACATATGTTTTCACTTGGTCTTATGTAGATATGTTAGGATTAGATCCATATATTATAGTACATCACTTAGTTGTTCATGTGGATGCAAACTCTATCAATAAGAAATTTAAAAAATGCATCCTAAGGTGGACCTTATTGTGAAGGAGGAACTACATATTAGACTTCAGGTTGGATTCATTAAACCAATCGATTATTCAAAGTGGATATCAAACATTATTCTAATAAGATAAAAGCCAATATGAATAGGAGTGTGTAATGATTTTTAGGACATCAATACTTGGCATGCCCAAAGTATGAATTATCTATACCTAAAATTGACATGATAGTTGATTCAAAACATGACATGATATTTTGTCTCTTATGGATGGTTTCTTAGGCTAAAATTATATCAAAATCTCACCTAAGGATAAACATAAAATAAAATTTATCACACCACAGGGCACCTTTTGTTACCAAGTTATACCCTTTAGTTTGAAAATTTTGGGTTAAACATATCAAAGGCCATGACCTAATATTTCATGACATGCTTCATTACATGTATGAAGATTGTGTGGATGATATATTGTATAAGTTTAAAACCAAAGCTAGAATATCCAATCATCTTGCATAACATCTTCAAAATAATAAGGGAGTAAAAAAATTGATTAAATAAAAAAAATGTGTCTTTTACATCACATCAATAAAAATATTAGGATTCATTGACTCTAGATGAGGTATTGAAGTTGATCCTACAAATTTCAAAGCTATAACAAAAATGCCTCCTCCAAAAAACCTCAAACAATTGTGTAGCTTGAAATTAAAAATCTAGGTAATGAGGAGAT
The DNA here is from genome assembly GCA_037957365.1 of Torreya grandis. Lineage (NCBI taxonomy): Eukaryota > Viridiplantae > Streptophyta > Pinopsida > Cupressales > Taxaceae > Torreya > Torreya grandis. The sequence continues at coordinate 2,234,473 of JARHVA010001919.1, forward strand.
TCATATCGCAACTTGCTGACAAATGTCAAATGTCCACCCATGTTTTATAAAAGGATATTATCTTCCATTATAATGATGTTAAAAATAATTTGAAAAAATCAAGCAATATATTTTAAATTCCATCGATATTAAAGCCACCTACCTTAGGGAAGTCTTTGTTACCCTACATCTCAATAACTTAATATGTCTTGGGAGATCTTGTAGCTTAAGATGATGATCAAGGAATGTAAAGATTTGTGTACTAATTAATTAAAAAAATTGTGATTTACAAAATTAACTACATTATAATCAATAAATCATGCCTAGTTGTTGCCTTCACTTCATGAAAGTTATGAAACTACATGCTCAATAATTAGACAAAAATCATTACCTAAGTAGACCCACCCAAATATCTTCTCTCCTCATTATATAAACAAGAAGAATGGATCATTTTTCTATGTGTGTTTGAATTTGAATACATGAATCAAAAGGCTATCAAGGGATAATTTTTTGTAGATTAGTTAGTAAAATCACCCTTATCAAATAAACAATCATTGACCATTAGATTTATAGATGAGTCCATCATGTCTCTTAATGAGTACTCAGAATGGAAAATATAATTTGATGTTTCCTTGACTACCCATGGCTTAGGGGAAAATATAATTTTCCTTACACTACACCATGATATTATTTCAAAATCTTTCAAAGTCTAGTTTCCTTAAACCAACAATATTAATGAATATGAAGCACTTATTTCAAGGCTAAAACTAACAATTCAATGGAATATGCAATATTTACTAGTGTATGGTTACTCACAACTCATCATAAAGAAAATAAATGATGAATACCAAGATAAATATGAAAATCTCATTCCATAAAAGAGAAGTTGACAACTTGAAATCGTATTTTGAGCACATATAGTTTAAACAAGTTCATCATGGTAATAAAAAAGTTACAAATGTTATGGCCACTATTGACTCTATCATAGAAATGTAGAAGGATATCAAACATAGTCAATTTTTGTATGAAAAACTAATTATATCAGCTTATGAAGTCCCTAAATTTGAAATGGTTCATGAAGTTGTTCCCAATTCTCCATGGTACCATGACATATGCACTAACCTTCATGATAACACTATCCATCCAAACCTCTCATGTATATGTAAGATATCCTTTAGTTAACTTGCCTCACACTTTACCCTCATTGGTGAAACCTTATACTATATGGGCTATGATGTAACCTTATTATGATGTATAAACTTAGAAGAGTCTAATTTAACAATCAAGGAAGTCCATGATGGAATTTTGTGGAACACATACCAACAGTATGGTGATAGCAAAGAAGTTTTTAAGAATTGGATATTATTGGCCCACCATGGAAATAAATACTTGCCAAGATGTCAAAATATGGATAATTTTTTATAAGGATGGGGATATAATTCATATACTAACCCAAACTCTACAACCATTCACAACTTCATGGTCCTTTTCTACACAAGTGCTCAATTTCATTGGAAAAATAAATGCTAACTCATATGATGACCATAAACACATAGTCTCTTCCATTAAATACTTAAAAAAATGGGTGGAAGATATCCCTCTTACATATTTAATGGGAAAGAAAATATCCAAGTTAATCCTCAATCACATCATTTTCCATTACGATATCCCCTTTGCCATCATCTTCACTAATACTAAGTCCTTCAAAAATAAGGATGTTAAGGCCCTTTGTACCCACTTTCATATCAAACAAAAGTAGTCTATTCAATATTAATCTGAAGGTAATGGCTAAACAGAGGCATATAATAAAAACATTATCAAAATTATTAAACATATTATCAATGGTGTTGGTTAGAACTAACATCTCCAAATTTATCTTGCCTTATAGGCTTACCATATTAGCATCCACATAATAATAGGGGTAACCCCTTAATTGTCTTTGGAAATAAAATCATCCTTATTTCTGAAATTGAGTGACCTTCCTTTCATATTTACTTACAAGACCTAATTAATGATGAGGAATAATGAGTCACATGACTAAATGAGTTAAAAATGATGGATGTTAAATGACTCAATATGCTTGATCATTTGTAAGCATATTAGAACAAGTTATGCCACACCTACAATGTGAAAATCAAGGTTAGAAAATTTGAGATTGGAAACCTTGTATTGAAACAAAATCAAAATAATATTAATCTAAGAATGTATAAGGGAAAATTTGAGCCTAATTGGCTAGGTCCCTAAATTCTCATTGTAAACTATGGATTAAGAGCATATAGTTTGGATACAAATATGGATAAGAGATTGATGAACCCTTGAACACAATGCATCTTAAACACTTCCATACTTAGGATATAATGTTGTCAAAAAAAAGTTGTCCAAAGGTGAGAACCATTTCTTATGGTGCCTTGGGAAAGTACCGTGATAAAAATAAACCTTGTAGCTTCATGTGTAACATTTTTGTCTATAATTATTCATATACTTGGGGGCATCCCTCCTCCATCTCATCCTAAAATATCTAAATTTGTCTAAACACCCCTATAACTAAGTCATCCCATCCTTTCCATCATAACAATCCTTATTCATATTTTGACCTTGAAAATAATATGAAAGAGGTATTAAAACATGTTTTAGAAAATATTTGTACATATAAGGTTCTAAAAAAAACTTAGCACAATGTCAACATGATATGATAAAGACTAGGCATATAACTCCTATTTGACATAATCCTTGGAGATCCATCCTTCATCCCTCAAACATTCCATCTTACAATTTTATCCATATCCATTCACTACCATATCTATCCAAAATGATAGAAATGATTTTCCCCTTTGTTCATAAATTTTTTCTAGTTTAAAAATCTATAAAACCACAAAAACATTAGAAAACCCACAAAATCCAAAAACTTGAAGTAGGTGCCATTTTGTCTTCACCTTAGTCTAGATCAAACCCTTATCCAAGTTTAAACATATCATTATATATTAATTGAGATAAATCATTCCCAATATACCCCCCTCACATATATCATTACTTGAGGAAAAATAAAGGTATCATTATCATTATCATTACTCCTTACATGGGGTTTCTAGCTCGATCAATGGATGAAAACAAAATTAGTTTTCTTGTCTATTTTTGTGTTTTTTTTTTATTACTTATTTTTTGTGCTTTAATTTTAATTAAAGTGTTTTATCTTTTCTTACTTTCTATGTTGTGTCAGTCCATATGAGTATTACAACAATGTCATCATGGTTTTCCATATCATGATGTATCTTGTTATATACTTTATCAAAAATAAGGTGGCTAAAAACATCTATAAATCTATGTAAGATTAGTATAAATCCATTCATACACATCTACATAATCACATTACCTAAATCCATACACATTCATCTAACATACATCTATAAAACAAGTCATTCATAAACATTGTTAACTACCCAAAATTAACACTCATTCCACTTATCCATAACTAACTCACTAAACATTCATCATAATGAATAAGTGTGCATAAAATAAAATAATAAGAATGAAAACTAATCATCACATCATAATAATAACATACATTGACACCCATAAAAATCCCTATAAAACTTATACATTTGTGAACATCATCAAATATCACCAAATAATCAATAAAACATGAAACAAATACAGGAAATAAAAAAGAATCACTATATATTAATACAAATTCATACACAAGTATCAAATCCATCTCATCATATACATCAAAAAATCTAATCAAAAATATCAACTCTCACCATGACTCTTGGTACTTATATTCCATTGTGGACTTCTCTTAAGAGGACCCCCCACTGAATGAGCTAGATCTATCCACACTGAGGATGACCCTCTCCATTTACTAGTAGTAAAGGAAAGTACTCTTTGATTTATTAGAATAACCTGATTTTATAAAACTCTATAATACTGAGCCTTTTTTATTACTTTAAATGACTCTACATAAACATGTCTTGATCCTAGATGAGTAAGTGTTAAGTGAGCCATATCTCTCTCACCTCATACCATATATAATTTCATGTCTATTTCCACTAAAGTACCATCTCTCCTCTCTATATCTAATGTTAATTTATCTACCTCAACCTATAACTAAATTATCTCTATATCCCTTTAAGCTAAGTGAATCTAAAAATCACCATCCCTCTATCACCACATCCCTAGTTTCAATCTCTCACATGATACATGGTATCATGGTATATTAGAGATAAATGACATGAGTCACATCAATTAAGATTCTATCCAATCATGAAATAATCTTGATGGTGGGATCAGGGGTGGATTTAGATTTATCTTTGGCTAGATAATATATAGATTGACTACCCTTAGTGCTTATGGCTCTTATCAGTGGTATAATATTTTCTGACAAGTTTGGGAGATTGTTTATGACTGAACTACTATATATGGTGGGGTACATGTTAGAGTTTAAGACAGTTTTCTTTAGAAGCATGTTTTTTATGAAATTTTAAAAGGATATACACATGGTGGCATAAAATAATGGGAATCATATTTAGGATTTGAAACTGATATAGGTATGGGCATGGGAGCACATAGCTCTAGAGCAACCAATAGGAAAATGGTGAGAGAGGGTATATGAGGATCCCTTTGCATATAAATGGTATGTTAGAGTGGGAAGCCAATAGTGACATCTAAGGGATTTGAGACATTATATGAGGGATACAGATGATTTTGGCATTAGGGACATCACATGGATACCTTAAAGGAATTTAGATCCAATATGGGTAGAAGATTTGGTGTACTATGATTATATGAATATTTTATGCTATATTGTTGGGTGATGATAGTATATCATTGAGAGATATAGGCCTAAAAATTCTTTATTTACTTTGGTGTATGACATCATATTATGGAAAGGCCTCATATCATTGATCAAACACATAAAGAGTGGTGATGTGGGGGACTTTAGTGAATTTGAGGGTAATGACTACTAGTTTAACATATTTGCATTGTGTGTTGTTTCAAAAGCAATGCGATGTTATTTATGCTAGTGTTACAGATGGGTATAGATTATGGTAGGATTAGACTCAACTAGTGAGGATGGCTATTCTAGACAAGAGGTTAAGGACTCTTTAAGAGTGGATACAAGGGATTTTGAGGGTGTACCCTTAAGGACTGTGGTGCTAAAATATGATGGGAGATGTAGATAGGATAGATGGAGATAAAGCCACAATTAGAGGAAATGGAGGAGTGGAGTGAGGAGTTCATGTTATAGATGGAGGTAGAGATGAAGGTGGAGATATAAGTGGAAGAGATGGATCCAAGGTTTCAATACCATCAATAGTGAAAGATATTAGGGGAGATGGAACATAACCTTTAATGCAACTAAGGCAAGTAGAGAATTTACAGTTGATAAACACTCTATGCAAAATTTTCCACACATCCTCTAATATAACCATCATTTACCCTATCAAAAAATAAATATGATCCTCTTTGAATGCCACCACTTTACCAATGTTGTCAAAATAGCCTTATACACGTAGATCTATGGCATCAAATCTATTTAATATAACATAACCACCTCTAATAATTTATACTCATCCACTATAAAATTATGCTATAATCCCAACACCATCGATCACATCTCACATGAAATGATGACTATTATTCAATCTTAAAAACACTAAAAAGATGCATATTTACATTACCTTTTATTCTAGAAAAATTGCATTGATTTTTTATGCTCAACGTTTTGGATCCTCTTTCGTGATCCTTCATTAGGAGAAAAGATTATTGTCGAACAATAGAACCTATCAATTCTTAAAAAGAAGAGGAAAATAGTCATTTTAAATAATTTCTAAATAAATTTAGAAACTTTTTATGATGACTATTTTCCTCTTGCTTTTAATAACTGATAGGTCATGTTGTTCCACATTAATCTTTTCTCTTGATGAAGGATCATGGAAGAGGATCCAAAATTTTGAGCATCAAAAATCATCACATTTTTCTAGAAAAAAGGTATTTTAATGTTATGGATGATGAAAGCATAAAATATTTGATGCATATTTAGTTTTAATTCTCATGAAAAATACAAAAATCAATATTAACCTAAGTAAAATCATCAAAAATTTCATAAAACTCATGCAAACATTGTTAGTGCATAAATGTCATTCCTTAAAATGTAAATTTTTTTTGATAGAGTGAAAAAAACATGAATTTTATGAAAAAAACACACTTTAAAATTACTATGATGTTTATGTAAATGTTATTGTCAAGCATGTAAATTCCATTTGTGGGTACATAAACATCGATAGGGTGTGTTCAAATTTCATGAAAAAGTTTTACTCATAGAATTTTCATTTCTCTTGTGTTTTCAAGTATTTATTACACTCAATATTTAAACTTTACAAATCAAAAAAGATACTTACTAGTCCCCCACATCCCTCTAGTCTCTAGTGCTCCCTCACCCACTTGCTATGGTGCTCATTAGTTGGAAAATGATCCATGTTTGTATAAGGTCTTCTGCAAGCTTAAAACTCTAATTCATAGGTGGAAAGAGTGAAAATAACTTGAAATTCACCCCTACCTCATATTTATTCATCCCACCCCCTCAATTTACCTCCTTAACACCTTTCCTTCATCATTTTGATCAATTCTTATCATTTCAAGAGCCTATCCACATCTTTTGTCCTCACATCTTCTTGAGGGGAAATCTACCTATATAACTAACCAATCATGCCACTCGAGAATATTTTTATGCGTGTCTCTTATTTTTTTACATTACTCAAAATGTACTACTTATTTTAGTCACAATACCCTTTCAAAGAGGGGAAAATGTAGACACCCTAATTTTTCCACCTTAGTGTTGTCACTAATCTAATATCATCAAAATTCATCATTCATAATTTATCCTTAATAACCTATTCATAATTTAAAATTTAGATAAAAATCACCATAATTATGACATGAACTCTCACATAGTCCCACTAATGTTGCACTTCAAATACTTAACTAATTAATCAATATTAGCTAGTTAATTAGTCACTAATTAACTAATGAACACATAATTATAAATTAAAAAATAAAAAAAATAAATCAATATACACATCATCAACTCACTCTAACTAATTAATTTAGCCACCTCATTTAGCTATTTAAACCCTTTCATTTACCCATTCAGATCAATCAAACAAGTCATCAACCAACTTCCTCAACCACCTCATCAATTCCCTTAACTTTCTCAACCAACTCATTAATTCCCAAATTCCTCATTAAATGCATTGACTCATAGACTAAATATCCACCATCCAAAATATAAAATATCAATTAAATCTAAAATTATCCTATCTGTCCATTCTTCATCCAAGAAATATATAAATTGACCATTCCTCCTCATTTTTAAGGTCAATCATAAGCATATTATAAAATCATGAGAGGAGAAGAATACACTACAAAATTTGGAGTAATCATATCAATCAATCATGTTTATATCAAAACACTACTATAATTATTTCATAGAACTCTTATAAGCAATCACTATACATAAATCATGAGTAAATCTACATCAATGAAAGAGAGACTTCACTTGATAATTGAAGGTAAAATTATTTGTTTCTCTTTCATTGTTCAATCAAAGGTTTATGTGAGATTTGAAGTAGGAACTTAGATTTTTTCTTGGTTTCTAGTTAAGATTTAACTTTCATCATTCATAGCTATAATGAAAATAATTTTATGATTATCACAAAATAACAGGATAAAAGATATATAAGTTTAAGGATGAAGGGATTATCATATTAACTCAAATACAACAAATTCTACTAGTACTAGTTTATAACATGAACTAATTTAGAAACAAAGCATGTAGAGAGTTTGAGTGTCCATGACATTATTGGTTGTACATGATAAATACACCCTAGTTCTTAACTTTACATAGGCTAATTTTCCTATGTTTTTTGATTATCCTATTTGGAAATGCAACTTGCACTAAAGTCCAAGTTACACACTAACATAGAATTTATGTAGAGATTTGTATTTATGTAACCACATAAGTTTATGTAACCACATTTATTTATGATTTTAGGCCAACTAATTGAATTTATGAGATCGTTCTCACTCTCTAAATCTAGGCCTTTCCTCATCTCATTTGAAAAAAAAGTGGTAGAATAGTGAGTGAGCATGTGACATTAAAACTCATGAGGATATATGTAATCCAAGAGGGTTAATTATGATATTAGTCTCATAATGTGAATTATATTATTATGATGTCACATTTTATTCAATGTGAGTTAGTCTCAATTTAATGATCATGTGATTAGACTTTTCCACTTTTTAATTGACATGACATCTTGACCATAACATTATGCATTTAGGTTAACTATCAATGACAAATTCAAATTAATGAGAAACAAGGTAAAAAGACACACACCATTACATTCTTAAAATAATTGGGTCATAACACAAATGAATTATAACATAGTATACATTGTGATGGATTGATTTGACATATTACATTATCGATCACTTATGATCCTAAGGTTATCGAAACATTGATATTTTTCATGCACATTTATGACTAATTATGGTCTATACTTGGAAAATAATGGATATAATAGATGTAGGCTACATTTGACATTCCAAATAAACATATAGAATTTTTTTATGAAGAACATACAATCATGATTTGATGTGATAGAAATAATGAACACTAAGAGATAAAAGACTTAAAGACAAGTGAAAAGGCATTATCTCATGATATAGATCATGAGCCCTCATATGTATTTGAATAAAATTAAATACATATTCATACCATTTAAAAAAGATAAAAAAAGGAAAATTTATTGACAAATACATATACAATAATGATTATGATGATGACATGTGGGTATTTGATGATATCCTATACTCAAAGTTTAATCATTTATTACTAGAGTCTCCACATGAGCTAGAAAATCCATTGGATGCCCGGTCAGGCCTCAGATTTTCACATAATTCATAACTTAGATTCAAAAAATACAAAAAAATTAAAATATATGTTTAAAAAGGACCTATGCATGACATTTTTTGCTAGTTTACATGATTATTTTAATGGTTTATCATATATGGCAGATTATATATCTAATTTATCTATGCACATTTGTTTCATAGAATATATAAGTGAGATATAGGACATACAAGCTATGCATGACATGGAAATTTAGATGTAGGACATTCCTACACACAATTACTACCTTTCTACATTGGGGGCATGCTTACACTAGGGCATCTAGCTACATTTGTTACAAGTTACATCTTTATATGACCATTCCATTAATCATATTGAGTTATTTTTCATTGATTACACTTGGATTTATTTTATTTATACTATTTATAATGATACATGTTGTGTATACTATATTTTAATATGTGCTATGATGACGTATATTGATTATGTAGATTAGCCTTAATTATTCAATGCATGATTTATGTTTTTGTGTATTACATGGTGTCACCCTTCATTATTTAATACATTGTGTGATTCCTTCTCTAGGTGACATTGGGTGATCATTATGTGTCTCATTTTATATTTGACTCTTTCTCTATATCTTTGTATGACTTTTTTTATGTATAGATATTAATCTGCATGTTTATTGTGTGACTTTTTTATGTATAGATAAATCTACATGTTCATTGTATTAATTTGTTTATGCATGAATCTTAATTTGTGTGACATTGATTATTATCTATGTGACTCTTATTATGTGTGACAATATATTTTATCATGCACATTTCTTGACTTGACTGTGTCATGTCCATGACATTTCCCTTGACTTTGTTTTTTGAACTTGTGATGTCTTGGTTCATATCATACATTCTTCTACTTGTTTAACCCTAAAATATAGATTAGGGAATATAGGGTTAAAGGGGTAGAGATAACCTAAGGCACAATGATGGTATACTATCTCTAAATTAGGCTAATTAATTTATAAACTCAAATAAACATATACTTAATTTATTATGTTGAGATATGGTAAAAGTAAAAGGTACATCTATGATAGATGTTACAATGATAATGGAAATAATATACTTAGCTAGTTATGATGCTAGTATAGATATTTATCTATACTAATAATGAATTAGACTGGAAGTGGATTTAGAAGTATTGTCAAATTTTAGATTAAACACTTATGTGACCTTAGACACTTACATTGACTTCACATAGTTGCATCGATACTTTTGTCTAACCTAGAAAAAGGTGTCATATACAAAATAAATGTTAGATCTAGTTGTAACCACTTGGAATATTTTGATTTATGTGTCACCTTCACTCTAGTGTGCTTAGATCATGATCATTGGTTGTTGTTCCTTTGTCAAATAACAAAACCCTAGTTATTCATCTTCATAGTGACTTTGGAAAAAATGGGTTTATAGGAACATGGTGTTGAGATGCCCCAAATACCCTTGTATCAATGAGTGTTTCCTAAATATCTAGAACTCCTAATAGGGCCTCATAATTTTGTATTTAACCCTTATGTGTTGGCTTATGTGTGCATAAGGATGCAATAAATGATAAATAAGTAAATAGAGTGACCTAGATTGTAACTTGGAAAATGTGGCTCATGAGATGACCCTTTAATAATTTATAACTATATATGTGTTGTCCTTATGAATTATATATAAATATGGGAAATTAGGAAAGCTTTTCTCAATTGAATGTTTGATTAAAAGCCTATGGTTAGTTGCTTTGTAAGTTGTTTGGTCTATACTAGGTCAAAAATGAATGAGAGTTGATCTTATATGTATACCAATCCTTTTAAAGAATATATCATATTAAAGTATTTAGTAAGACCATAGGAATATGTTTCATTTGTAAATTGGATGACTATAGGGCACTAGACACTTTCATTGAAATAGGACACTAATGTCAACATATGTATCTGATTGGGATGAAAGTGTTTAAAAAGCTATAAAATAAGCACATGTGTAGTTATTGTAGAGACATAAGATAAGTAAGTTTGTATCATTATAGGTATGATATAAGGTATGATTCATTATAATAATTGTTGACAAAATTTTGGCTTTTAAAGCCAAAATTGGTCACCCCCTATTTAAAAATTTAGTTGCCTAAGTCCATATCTTTGGTCAAGTCTAGTATGCAAGAAGTGTTTTATACAAGCCCATAACAAATGTACAAGCCTAATTATTTTAGAAAGTTCTTTTTGGTCTTTACCAATCCTTTGAGAAATTATTTCAAGATTTATGTCTTAAGACTTTGAAGAATTACTTTGAACTTTTTGTCTGAGGCCTTTTTTTGTTAAGTGTATTCTTTTATCCAAGTGATGAATTCTTTCAAATAATTTATCTGAAAGAAATATCCCAAAGACAAAGTGGTGGTCTCTTTCATTTTTCCAAAAGGACAATCACAAATTTATAAAGGGAAAGTGGACCATTTATAAAACTCTGAAGGGCATTTCAGAAAGTTTGAAGGGATGTTTTAAAAAATTCTGAAGGACACTTACATTTTTGTGAACACCAGTTTCAAGCTGAAAGTAGACACTTACAAATATTTCTAAGGGCATTTAAGAAAGTCCAAAGGGATGTTTTCAAAAATACTTAAGGACATTTGCATTTTTTTGAAGGTTACTTTCAAGTTGAAGGGTTCATTTACATTTCTTCTGAAGGGTATGTTCCTTTCAAAAGGGCCAAACATAAATCCGAAGGGTCACTTGTAGAAAACCCAAAAGAATTCTTTCAGAAAGATTGTCCAAGGAATTCTTTTAGAGAAATTGTCAAACAAAAAAAAACCCAAATGAATTCTTTTGAGAGAATCATCTATGGACAAAATGCAAAAAGGAAAAGAAGAAGAGCTTGAAATAATTCTTTTGGATAAATTTTACAAAAGAATGTCGAAGACAAGAAGTCTGAAGAAATACCTAAAGGTGATAGCCCACAAAATGTCAAGTTAAAACTATACAAATTAGTCATTGGGATTCAAACAAAAGATGATGGCTCATAGAACATCAATTTCAAGCTACAAGGAATAGTTGTTGTTATTCAAAAGACTTGATAGGAACATGAGGACAAATATGGAAATGAAAAATGGCATGAAATTTAAGCTCTAATGCATAACAAGTAAAAATAAGTAGATCAATGGTTTGAGTTATTGCACCATTTCATAGCTCGGCAAGATAATAAGGAACATCTAGCATCCAAATGAATTTCCAAACAATGGACTATTTATGGAAAAATGTGATTCAAAGTATCTTTATCTTGTTGGCATATCCAAAAATAGAACATCTTACAGAATGTAGTGTAATTGTTCCATCCTCGAGATTGACACATGTCCAAGTGACCTTCAAACTCCTTTTTCTTGATCTCTCTCTCTCTCTCAAGATTATATATATGTATTCTCTTGGCTCATTGAGGGGATCTCTCTACCTAGTATGGTGAATCCTTGCCAATATTTTACCTTGAATCAATAAATATAAGTGTTTTACCTCATTTAATGAGTGCATTAAGTGTACATGATTGGTATTAGTCTTGTGCTAGTGTAATTTCCATTTACCTTCACATGTTAATTTTGTTAGTACCTAGTGTATTGTGATTTTCTTCTTATAGGTCAACAAGGAGTGTCTAAAGGGATTGTAGATATAGTGAACAACTAATTCAATTGAGTGTCTTGGAACACATATTGCTTAAGTCTTCCTAGATCTATGCTGTCTCTTGGACCCCATGTTGAAACACTGATATGAAAGAGTCAATATTGAGAGATGTGTATTTGTAACCTATCCTTGTTTCAAGTGTATGTTTAGGGTATGAGTAAATAAAATATTTTGGTGCATCACCCTAGTATAATAGGTTTAAATTCTAGTTATTTTAACCCTTTTCATCCCCCTGAGTTGTTAATAGTAGGAATACAAACCTAAAAGGTGTATCAAGGGGAGCTATCCCCTAATCTAGAGATTCATCTTAATAGAATTGTCACCCATAACAAGAGAGATGATTCCATTTTGCTACTTGGATGAGGAGAACTGAGCATATCTTCAAGGGTGTAAATCCAAGAATCAATATTTTTTGGCATGTTGGGATAATTTATCCAAGGAGTTGAAGAATTCTTTATGTGTTCTTCAATAAATTAGCATTTTTGAGTCATTTCAATCAACACCAATGGTGACTCTGAGTTGAATCAGCTGGTCAAGCAGCCTTAGTGCATCGAGAAATCATATTTGGTATGTATAATTTTATTATTGAGAAGTATGGATCTTCTGTTACTTTATATAGTTTTGATTTATCTCAAGTTATTCATGTAATCACCTCAATTATCCCTCCTAATTATCCTTCTCCTATCGAATCTAAGAGTAAAAATGAGATAATATTATAGTTTGAGAAGAAAATGTTGGAAATAGACAAGTTGAATGAGTGAAACAAATATTAGCAAGAGCTTATGTAAAAGGAGGAGTGCTTGTTTAGACAAGCTTAAGCTATGCAATCTATGAAAGAGAAGCTCATAAGATGAACAAGTCAACCCACTCAAGGTAGTCAGACTTATACACCTTATTTCATCCCAAGACAACCTTCTCCCATAAAAATTAAACCCTCCCTTTGTACACCAAATCATTTCTATCAAATAACACTTGTTCATCAAAATAAAATAAGATAACCTGCATCTTATCCTATGTCAAAATAATATAATCATGTTATTAATCCTTTTCACATATCACTTCAACACCAAAATATATTAGGTCAGCCTTCTATGGAAACTAACTACTCCAAATTCCTAGATTGTGAGCCCTCCTTTGAATAAAATCATCTTACTTATTTTGCAAAATAACACGTCCATCCTCAATCAACTCTTCCTATGCATGTGAAAACTCTTCCTAGTCTTACTCAACCTCCTCAAGCCCTACAACATGACATCAAGATTCCAAGTTGGAGAAATGTTTTTCATGAACCAACTCAAGACCTTGAGAAAGATGAAATTGTTGTCTATCGTCAAGAAGAGAGTTTCAATCCCAAGATCATGATTTGGAATGAAATAGTGGAATCATGGGGTAATAAAGAAGAGAAGATTATTATTCAAGAGTATGAAGTAGAACATGAAACCACTCCTCCTCATCATGACGAGGCATATGATCTCCAATAAATACTCTTCCAATAGAGTCGAGCAAAGTAGATTGAAGAATTGGAGTCAAGAATGAGGTTGCTTAGTCGAGGTGTAATAAAAGGTTTAGACTCAATAGAAGATCCCATGTCTAAACACACCAAATCTACACCCCTTCAAGATATTTTTCAAGCTATATCTAATGTGGATGAAGTAATGATCAAGTGGAAGGAAGATAATCAATTGATTTTAGTCTAAGGTTTACCTCCTCTTCCTCATGAGCTTCTTAAAGAAAACCCCACTTCTCACTCCCAATTTGACTTTGAGCTCACTAGTGCTTGCCTATTTTCAAAGTCCATTCCTAAATCCTCTCCTTCATCCCATACTTCATTTTCACTCCCTTCACCTTCAATTACCTTCCATACTCCAACTCCTGCATTTTAGACTCATGAACCTATCCATTCACCCTTCATTTCATTCCATCCTAAAGAGGAACATGTTTTAGGGAAGGCAAGTGAGCAAGATAAAATGCAATTCTTGGCTAATCAAGAGACTACCTTGAGTGAGAATGAAGATGAGATCATCATAAGTACTCCATATGAACATCATCATGGTGGTTACCATCTTGAGCGTGAAATGGAAAGCATTATCAAAGATGAAGAACATGGTCAAATCATATCTCAAGAGGTGGTTGTTCTGGGAGGTTTTCATGAAAATAATGTTAAAGAAGTGACTCTTGAAGGTGGCATGATTCAAGGAGAAGACATATGCCACACATACATGCAAATTTTCTATCAATTTAAAGATGAGATTGACAAACATCACTTTTCAACATTGGATGGAGAATGTAAGCATGGTGAGCTCTCTTTTCCTTTGATTGATGAATGTTCTTATTGCTTTGATGAAGATAATGACCAATCCATGGGACCTGAGTTAAATGAACTTCAAGAGGATGTTGTTGATCATCTAGAGACTTCTATTTTTCATCAAGAAGGAGATATTTTTGATTTTTTTGATAGGTGATTTTAAGAAGGAGTTTTGAGCAAGAAAATGATGATTTTTGAAAAAAACTAATTTTTTTTGTCTCGGCTCAAACATCACACCAATCACCCTTCTTCAAGAGAGCCATGATGAAGCAAGATATTAGTTTGACAAACTTATCAAAGATATATAAAATAATGAGTTGGTCCATGATACATACCAAGAGGGCCATGAGCCAAATGAACCCTATGATGATGAGATAGTAACCATTGATCCATTAATGCACTACACTAGCATGAAGGACTACCATGAGACATGTTTCAAAGATAAATATGAGTACATGTATGTTGGATACATGTTTAAACTTGATCCACTTGGATACATGCCAATCAAGGTGGCAAGTAAGAAGGATGAGTCACCAAGATCCTACTCCAACCAACCACTTGTCTAACATCATGAAGTTTCTTGCCATGGAAAAGACCTAAGAAGTTTTCACTTTGATCTAGGAGAGAGAAGAGCATATCTGGTTAGTTATACATAACTAGTTTTCATTTTGTTGTGTCTTATTTTTCCTAATTTCTAGGTATCACACCTATGTTTACTTTGGTCTTTGTTGTGTGTCTCTTTCCTTTGTGTGTTTGAGGTAGTCAATGGTTATCTTGTTGATCAATTTCTGAATCATACTCAAGGTTTTTGGTTTATTTTTCCTTAATTGACTCCATGCCCAATGGACTATTTAGGCTACCATTTTGATTAGTATATTAGGCATACTACACCTATGAGTCACCATTTTGTTGACCAAATTTTGGCTTTTCAAGCCAAAATTAGGTACCCCCTATCTAAAAATTTAGTTACCTAAGTCCATATATTTGGTCAAGTCTAGTATACAAGAAGTGTTCTATACAAGCCCATAACAAATGTGAAAGCCTAATTATTTTGGAAAGTTCTTTTTGGTCTTTACCACCTTTGATAAATTCTTTTAGGATTTGTGTCTTAAGCCTTTGAATAATTACTTTGAACTTTTTGTCCAAGGCCTTTTTTTGTTAAGTGTATTCTTCTAGCCAAGTGATGAATTCTTTCGAACAATTTTTCCAAAAGAAATCTTCTAAAGAGAAAGTGGTCTCTTTCATTTTTTTGAAAGGACAATCATGAATTTCTAAAGGGAAAGTGGACCATCTCCAAAAGTCTGAAGGGCATTTTAGAAAGTCTGAAGGGATGTTTTCAAAAAATTTGAATGACACTTAAATTTTTCTAAAGGCCACTTTTAAGCCAAAAGTAGACACTTACAAATCTTCTAAAGGGAATTTCAAAAAGTCCAAAGGGACGTTTTCAAAAATCTTTAAGGACACTTACATTTTTTTGAAGGTCACTTTCAAGTCAAATGGGTCATTTACATTTCTTCCAAAGTGTATGTTCCTTTCAAAAGGGCCAAATAAAAAGTTGAAGGGTCACTTGCATAAAACCCAAAATAATTCTTTCAAAAATATTGTCCAGGGAATTCTTTTATAGAAATTGTCAAACACAAAAAACCCAAATGAATTATTTCAAGACAATCATCCACAGACAAAATGTCGAGAGGAAATGAAGAAGAGCCTGAAATAATTATTTTAGACAGATTATCCAAAAGAATGCTGAAGACAAGAAGTCTAAAGAAATACTTAAAGGTGGTAGCCTACAAAACATCAAGTTCAAACTATGGAAATTAGCCATTGAGATTCAAACAAAAGATGACTGCCCATAAAACATCAATTTCAAGCTGCAAAGAATGGTTGTTGTTATTCAAAAGACTTGATGAGAACCTGAGGACAAATATGGAAATGAAAAATGGCATGAATCCTAAGCTCTGATGCATAACAAGTAGAAATAGGTAGGTCAATGGTTTGATTTATTGTACCATTTCACAACTTGGCAAGCTAATAAGGAATAGCTAGCATCTAAACAAATTTTTAGTCAATGGACCCATTTATGTCACAACATGATTTAGAGTATCTTGATCATGTTGGCATAACTGAAAAGAGAACATCTTATAGAATACAATGTAACTATTCCATCATCAATATTGACACATATCCAAGTGACTTTCAAAACCCCTTTACTCAATCTCTCTCTCAAGACTATATATATGTATTCTCTTGGCTCATTTGAGGGGATCTCTCTACTTGGTATGGAAAATCCTTTCCAAGATTTTACCTTAAATCAATAAAGACAAGTGTTTTACCTCATTCAATGAGTATATTAAGTGTGCAAGCTTGGTATTAGTCTTGTGATAGTGTAACTTTCATTTACATTCACATGTTAATTATGTTAATACTTTTTGTATTGTGATTTCCTTCTTGTAGGTCAATAAGAAGTATCTAAAGAGATTACAGATACAGTGATCAAATAATTCAATAGAGTGTCTTGGAATGCCTATTGGTTAAGTCTTCCTAAATCTATGCCATCTCTTGGACTCCATGTTGAAACATTGATGTGAGAGAGTTGATATTGATATAAGTGTATTTGTAACTTATCCTTGTTTCAAGTGTATGTTCAAGGTATGAGTAGAGCAAATCTTTTGGTGCATCACCCCAGCAAAATAGGTTTAAATTCTATTTATTTTAACCCTTTTCATCCCCCTAAGTTGTTAATAGTATGAATACAAACTTGAAAGGTGCATCAAGGAGAGATATCCCCTAATCTAGAGATTCATCTCAGCATAATTGTCACCCACAACAAGAGAGATGATTCCATTTTGCCACAACAATAACATTGTTCAGACTAAGAGATAAAAAATAGGCACAAAGAGATAGTGTATGCGAACCTTTCAATAGAGGTAAGGTATAGAAGTTAAAAATACATACATGATATGTATTTTCAAAGTTTACAAGACTAAAGTGATATATAATTCAGAAAGAGTGTCTACATTCACCCACCACCTTAATCTAGCCATGAAATTCCTATTTTAAAGGGAAAAAAATACATAACTAGGGGTGTATAAATTTTTTTATCTTCATGTGAGTTGTAGTCATGTAAAATGTGAAATTGTACAACTTTAATATGGCTAAAACACCTAATCCATAGGTCCTCTTATTGTCTCACACAATCCTTCTAGGTTGTTTCTTTCACTAATTACTAGTCATCTAGAGCTTTTTAGACTTAGCTTTTTAAGACCCAAGTAGCACTTTCAATCCCAAATCCATCCCCAAGGTCTTTTTCCCTCTAGATAATAACACCCAAATAGGATAGGGGTGTTATAACCCAAGGTGTCCTATTTTTAGTGTTGTTGTCCAAGTTCACTTTTTGTCCTAATGGTTAGATTCTTCTAGTTCCTTATATTTTCCCTTATCATCCTAACGTGAATTCATTTAACTCACAATCATCTATTTCCCTATAAAAGGCCATTATAAGTCTATTTAGAAGGTTTTGCACTTATTTTCAAGAGAGACACAAGAATAAAAGCAAGTAAACTCAAGCACTCCTCCCTATTCTTTGCATACAACCTTCTAATATTAGTCAAAGCCTACTCAAGTCATTGCACCAGTCCCTAGCCAGTTGAAGCACTTTGAATTTCTCATTCTAGTTGTATTGATCATAAACAAATTGCACCAAGCACTTTAATGGGAGAACTACATTAGCTTGATCCCTCTTTGAAGTATTGGTATGTAAGTAGTGTGCCCACATATAGGGTGTCAAGTGCATCCAATGTATCCTTTACACACTAACCCATTCTCTCTCTTTCCTAAGTTTGTATTCAAGTTTAAGAATCAAGCACCAAGAACTCTTAAGAGTTTTGAAGATTAAAATAGGCACATAATGAGCTCCATGAGGTCTTAGACTTTAAAATTTTAATGATAAGGTAACACAGGCATTCCAGATATAACCCAAAAAGCTTTTAGCCTTAGGAAAATATCACTAGAATAGGACTACAACACTAGACAATAGTGTGTCCTATTTTTGATGCTCTTATCCAATCAAGAAATGAAGTCTAGAGACCTATTTTTGACTATTTTTGATTCCTGCTCTTCCAGTATCAGACCTTGCCTTAGTCCAGATCACTTGGAATAAGCTAAGTTATAATCTCTCTCACTTTCTACTATATTTAGAAAAGGTAAAAATATAATTTATTTATACAACTCAGTAGGTCAATTCTTGTATATTTATTTATTGATTTTACATTGCTCAGCCCCTTTATTATTTAGGAATATAACTTCAATATTCTAAAAATAATAAAATATGAGTCCAACTTGAGTGTTTTGTTGGTGACTGACATGCAACCAAGAGCAAAATATAGTTTATAATCAATGCATATAATCTCAAATTAAAAGCATTTAACATTATTTAAAGTAAAGAGAGTAAGGTTTAAGAGTACAACTGTGTATAAATGCAATTGCCTTGCCTTTTGGCAATTTGATTTGGAAAAGGTGTATCATTATGAATCATTGAAACTAAGATTAATAAAATATAAATTTGGAAAGTGAATAAATATATAAGTATTTAAGGACAAAACATTCCCCCGTAGTTAGAGCTAAGGTTAGTTGACACTCGACAATTGAGATTAGCTCAATTATGCAACCCAATCATACTTATAACCTAGTGAGTATGAGTGAACCAAGTGAACTCACACTTTAAATCTGGTGAGGTTGGATGATGTAATCAAGTCCAACCTATAAAATTTTAAATATTGAGGATTTAATCACCTCAACCATACTAAAAATAAACCAACTATTGTAGTATGTTGGCTAAATATAGTCTATAAAAGTCCAACTTGGTGGGTGATGACAGTTGATAAAAATGTTTTGAAATTTGGAATTAATTTTGATTTTGTAATTTAGATGCCCTTTTCATAGCATATTCACCTCATATATGTCTCATGATGAAACCTAGATATAATAATGGAAACAATGTATAAAATTTTGTCACAATTATGTATATAAATCATATAACTATGTATTTTGGCCAATTTTCAAACTGTGTAAGTGTGGAGAACATTTTTCCATAACATGCCCCCACTATATATCTAAAATTAAAACCAGTGCAAGTTTGGATAACATGTTTCCAAAAAATGCCCCTATTATATATCTGAATTTGGTGAACTATGAAAAATGTGGAAGTCATGCCTCTATGGCATGCCCCCACTCATATGCCCCCCATTTTAAGGTGAGGGGAAGTAGAAATTGGTAGTCACCTTACCTCAAAATGATAAGATAATTTTATATTATATATGAACCATTTAACATATATAAGGAACATGTCTAGGTAAATATGTCATTTAAGCACACAAAATACAATCACATCAAGTCCTAAGATGCATGATGTGAATCATGGCAATTTTTAAATATTAACAATACAAGCTCAACAAAAAATTAAGCACACACATAAGAACCCTCAAAATAAAATCAAAATACAATGGTAAAGGAGACCAAAAATAATGTACATGTTTCAATTTTGTACAATCGAAGGGACATGACTTAGTCAAATGTCCACAAAAGCAAGCATGACATATTCGAATGTAAACATACAATAAACCATGACATATTCAAATGTCACAATAGGTAAACATAGTCACAGGGGCCATAATCAATTGATTATATTTAAATGCTCTAAAAATTAATACAATGTAATGAAAACAAAAATCAAGGGACACATTAAAGTAAATGCAAAATGGAAAGAATGATTAATAAACAACATAACATAGCATACTAGCCCATGAATAATAAGTGTTAGCCAAAAATGGTAAGTACATAGCATATCAAGTACACTATGAAATATATAAGAATTATTAAGGCATGTGTAAGTACATAATCTCAAAATTTATAATGGAAAGTGATCATAGATCCATGTAACCTATGTGTATCAAGATTAAAGAATCGAATGCCCTGAATGTCTATATGACATGAGTAGAAGGAAGGCCCAACATCTGTATAGGAATAAATCATGTATATGTGTATGAATGTATCACACTAAAATTATTTTTTAAACATGTGTATATGTAAATTAATTATATGCCATCTACCAACATGGAACCAAGAACATATATGCCAAGGAGCCCATGTAACATGTAAATGCTGAAAATATTTTCAATTTTTTTTAATGTTTTTTATTTTTATTTTTTTCTATTTTGAATATTTAGAGATTGTATAATTTATCCAATTATCTCAAGAAGATGATGATAATCCTTGAGGATCATTAAATTAATAACATCTCTTGAATGATATGTGTCATATGTGTCCATAGTAGAATCATAAAGTGCATCATGCTCTTTTGGTAAGTTTGTACTTGGTATCTTTGGTTTATATTTATCTACATTTGGTTTCTTATTTTTTGGTGATGGATTCAATAAATAAGTACTAGGTATTGTAGGTATGAATATATTATGTGTTATGTTACCAAGTGGATCAAAACATAGTTTGTTAAACTATTCATCCAAAGATTGTTTACCCTTTATATGAGTAGTGAATTTGTCTGATTTGAAGAAATGTTTGTAATTTCCTCATTTGTATCCATATTTGGAACCTTATATTTTTTATGTGTCTCTTTATTTTTAACTTCTTTTGTTACAAATCCCAGTTTAAATATTTGATGTGCCCATTTCTCTTTTTGTGACGTTACCTTTTCTATCTATGTTTTATCCATTGACTTGTTCTCATTTTCAAGTCCTTGTTCTTTGACAAAATTCATATTTGAATGATTTGAATTAGTATCACCAATATATCCCAAGCCTTGACAATCATTCTAATCATATTTGGAAATAGGATGAGTGATGCATTGGGAATGTTTTCCCAATCCTTACCCATGACAACTAAATTTTTGTAAACATTCCTTTCCAAAACCATAATATTTGGAGAAGTGATTATAATTATTGAGAGGTAAATTTGTATCATTTTCTTGATATGATTTCTATTTTAAAACATTTTCTTTCTCTAAGTTTGATATTTTTAACTTTTTTTATTTGATTTTTTCTTTAGTACTTGCATTTGTTATTTTCATACATGTGGTTTAGGATAGGTACTCATAATGTGAGTGGTGTTATTGGTTGATGTATCAATGATATGATCACCATTACATTTTTGAATTTGTGTTTTTTCTATTTAATGTAAAATAATAATATGTATGATACCCATGCATTCTATGATATTAACATTAAAATTTAGATCTCTTGATAGGATGTGGATGAGATAATTTGATCACTTTGTCTTGAATAATTTATCTTCTCATTTCACTTGCTCTCTTAGTAACATTTGGTATGATACTTGAATCACTTTTTTTATATGTGTTTTTTTAGCTTTACATTTGGATATAAAATCCTTTTTGGTGAAACATTGGTGGATGAAGATGAAAACACATGATTAATAGTACCATATGTTGGATTTTATTGGTATGTAATTTGATTTTACAATAATGTGATCTTTGAAGTGAAATTATTTATTTCTAGAGTCTTCACAATCACAAAACCTAAATACATTAGATCGAATATGCATACATACACCATTTACCTTCGCCCTTAAATGAGTGATAGCATATACCTAGTTATATGGATGGTTGATATCACCCTCCTCAAGGTTAGAAAAGGGAAGAGATTCCAATTTATCCTTTTGAAATGTTCTAAATATTGAAATGAGGACAAGATAGGAGATACACATGAATTCTAGGGAATAATACATTTTGTTGGTGTTCTATTTAGATTTTTATAAAAAACCAATTTTTTAAACAAAATTAAACAAATTATAAATGAGAAAAATCAAGAAACTTCTAGAAATGCCATAGAATATTTTACATTCATATAGATCAAGTTCACCAAATGTTTAACCCTAAAATCTAAATAAGGGAATATATGGTTAAAAGGGTAGATATAGCATAGGTCACAAGGATTTTAGAATATATTTAAAGTAGGCCAATTAATTTACAAACTCAAATAAAAATATACTAAATTTATTATGTTAAGATATGCCAAAATTAAAAAGTACAACTATCCTAGATGTTACAATGATAATGAAGACAAGATACTTAGTTGGGCTCAATGCTAATAGAGATATGGATCTAAAATAAGAAGGAATTAGATTGAAAGTGGATTCTGGGACTATCATCAAATTCTATTTTAAGTACTTATGTGATCTTGAATACTTACATTGATACTTCTATCTAACTTGGATGCAAGTTTCCTATATGGAATACCTGATAGATTTTGATGTGACCATATAGAATATTCTAGATTTTATGTTACCTTTGCTTTGATGTACGTAGATCTAGATCATGGGTTATATCTCCTTTGTCAAATAACAAAATCCTAGTTATTTCATAGTGGCTATGGAAAAAATGTGTTATCAAGAACATGGTATCAAGTTGCCCCAAAGACCCCTCTATTAATGAGTGATTCCTACATAGACAATACTTTGAAGAGGCCCTTAGAATTATGTAGTTGTCCCCTATATGTTGTTTTGTGTGTGTATAAAGATTCAATGTATGATAAGCAAGTACATAAAGTTATATATCTTATAACTTGGAAAATTTGGCTCATTAGATGCTCTTTTAGTAATTCAAACCTATAAATATTATATCCCTATGACATTTATGAAAACATGAGAAAATAGGGAAGCTTTACTCACTTGAATGATTGACTAAATGCCTTTGGTAATTTGCCTTATGAGTTATTTGGTTTGTGTTGAGTGTTGATCTTATATATACCAATCCTTTTGGAGAATATATCACATTGAATCATTTAGGTGAACCATATGATTAAATTTAATTTCTAAATTGTATGAATTTAGTGCACTAGACACTTACATTTGAATAGGACACTAGTATCAATGTAGGCATTTGATTGGGACACAAATGTCTAAAAAGATAGAAAATAGGCACATGTATAGAACTCTTAGAGACATAAGATAAGTAGGTTTTTATAATTTTGGTATGATATAATGTCTGAGCCATCATAATAACATTTGTTAGACTAAGAAATAGGCAATAAGCACAAATAGATAGTGTATGTGAGCCTTTCATTAGCAAGAAAATCTAGAAGATGAAGGTACATCTATGATATGTATTTTCTAAGTGTACAAGATTGAGATGTAGTGTCTACACTTTTTTGTAATGCCATGATACATATTCTGCATCTTGTTGATTACCCAATGCTTCTACAATTTTTACTATGATGACTATTTAATTCATCTCATTGTTAAGTCTATCTTGATATGAAACTTGTATGCCTTAGGATGTATGTTTCATATATACCTAGGTGATATAATATTTGTATGATAACATAATCTAATCATGTCAACACATGATTTACATGCTTACATTTTTTCTATATGAAATGATATATACAATTCTTTTCTTTTGAGATGAGTAATTTGTAGTCTAAATTAATCACCTTAAAAATGGGCATACACAGTAGGTATCTTTAGATACCAAGTCATTTACACATATATATTCAAAATTTTGTCAAAGATAAATTCAAGTTTTGAGAAAAAATTATTTTAGATTGACATAGGTTTACAAATATTATTACAATTTTGAGACACACTAGGGTAATATGCAGGGTATATGTTAGATATTATATAAGATAATGAGTGATAATTCATATATTATATTATATTATTGCACATATTACCTAACTCAGATTACATATGTTATCATATTGGGTGCATATGCACAAAATGTGTGAATAGTTCATAAATATTATGACATTTTGCCATCGGATATTTGACTCATATTACACAAGTTATCATATAAGGGGAATATGCACGGCATGTGTGATAGATTATACAAAATTATTTACTCATTTTTTTTCAAGTTCCACTCAATTGTACTCAGGAACTACTCATGTTGAATCATAAAATATGTTTGTAGTGGATGATTCAAAAACTAACTCAAGCTTAAATACTCAGGTTTTACTCAAATTTATTGGAGCCCATTTTGGGTCCCATTCTTAGGAAATATAATTATTAATGTGGTTGAGGTTATGCATGACTTAACTTTTAAGCACATATCCATATCCAATGAGGGTTGGGGCATATTCATCTTAATCAATGGTTTTTAAAAATGTCATTTGGATGGAGCATAATCACCTCTTTATCTATTGACTCTAGAGGAAAAATTGGTTCACATACATGCAGGTGTATTCATTCCTTTCTTTTTAAAATTCAAATATATATATATATATATTTTTTTTTACTTCAAAATTTATATCCTAAGTGGAGACTAAAGTTTACATGTTTTATTATAGGTTTTTCATGAAGTAAGCCTAGTGATTATCTCATACCTAAAGACACCCATCATGGTTACACTAAGGTTCTAAATTTATAACTCTATCCTTTTATTCTAGCACTTTCAATTACTATAATAAAGAGGTAAAATGTAGACACTCAAATTTGGTATTAAACACTTGACAATTTTAGATTTGTCCAAGCCTTATTAAACATGACTTGTGCATATTCAACTTAATCTTGATCACACTTAATCCTATCCATTCACTTATCTATGGGCTCGACCTTCCCAATTTTATATTATTCATATATAGGTTTTTCTATTTTCTACTTGAATAAATTATAAACTTACTTAGATTATTACTTGATATCATATCATTATTTCATATTTTTTGGACACCTTTGGCCATAGTCACATATATCTGGTTATTATATCTATTTACCTTGATTAGACATACCCACACACTCTCATATGATCATTTTTTAAAATTTAAACTCTTCCTTTGTGTTGGTATGTGCATCTCACATGTTATTTTGGAGGGAAATTACCCAAATAGTTGGCTATATAAGCATATTAAGCATGAGCCTATTCCTATATAAAACTTTACCACATCTATCTATCACTAGAAAACCTTTGCACAAACTTTAGGCACTTTACTAAAGCATCCAAATCTATAAAATACTCAAAGTAATAACTCCAAGACAAGTCCAAATATTATTACAACATCAAAATCATAGGTTGTCAAGTATTGAAAGACAAACACAAGATTTTACTACATGCTAGTATGACATTGATTGGGCACACAAAATATTTAGGTGGGATAATGACGTATAATTTGATCACTTTTTGGAATATTGGAAAGTATAAAACACTTAGCCACTTAACAAGGGGTGGTCAAGATCATCTCAACCCATCATGTCTAACACATTTTTATAAGTAAGGTGAGTATCAAAAATAGATCTATGATTTCAAGGTAAATGAAGATGAATCTGAAGTTACACATAATCCTAGCCTCTAATATCACACAAAACACCTATCTACATATAGACACAATGGTATATGGAAAAACAATTTGGCACATCTCATAGGAAAAAATATGAGATAGATGTATCTAGTTTCCACATTAATCCAAATGTTACCAAACTCACCCCAACAAGTTCATATAGTTAGTGTTTGGATCTAAGTGACCATAGATCTATTTGAACCCTCTATTAATGACTGTACACTATCATAGACTGACACATAACTAAAATAGGTTAATTACCTTATCTTCTTGGTCATTTATATATATAATAAGTTTAATAACTTAGTTATACTATAATATTTATATTTATATTGACTTAAATTACACATATCTTATATAATTTAAATTATTCAAAAGATATATTTTATTTACAATAATAAATTAAAAATAAGATAAAATAATTGTATGTGATGGAGAGACCAATTGTCTCAAGGTTTGTCTTAAAATAATGAAGTACATTACCCTTAAGGGTAAACATACCATCCTTTTCTCACACCATTTTCTATTGATGAACCATTTTAAGGGTCATAAGATTAGTCTCCCTTTTTTTAATAAAGTCTCACAAAACATCTATAACTTCTTTCAAGGCCAACCCCTCCACTGATCACATACACTAGGTGCTTATCCTCATCATTTGTAGAGGGGAACCCCTCTATGGTAAATATACTACTAAAGAAATTGATATCCATAGTAGGAAGAGGATTCTATTGAGGAGAGTTAGGAATAAGAGGTCAAAAAGGAGTCCTCATCTTTAGGGGTGAAGGATAATACTAGCAAAATACCCATTTAGAATAGTTTAGAAAGAACATTTGAAGAGGTGAAGCCCATGGCCAATATTCATCCAATTACCCTTTTAAGTAACACAAAGACTGATATGGAAATGATCCTAGAAAATATCTAGACCAAAGTGGACATGCAACATTTTATTTACATGGAACTAGTGGAGGAAATTAACAACTTGAAAGGGATGTTCACTTCAGATAAGGTCATAGTTGAAACTAGCAAAGGATTGGTGATTGGGGTTAAAGAACGTGAGGAGATTGGATTTACTCCTAGTAGGAAGAAGAATAAAAATTAGATCAAGGAGAAGAAGAAGGATCTGACAAATATATCAATGATTAGGGAGGAGTAGACCCCCATCCAAAAAATAGAGTCTAACTAAAGAAACCTACCAAAGACCGAGCAAAAGAACTAGAGGCAAGGATAAATAAAAAACTAAATATGTAAGCAAAAAACTTGTATACTCTAAATTTGAGGATTCTACCTAGTTGCTTCAGGGTTTCCCATCTAAGTTTCTTTTTGGCTTCTTGTTGTATGGTTTTTGGCTAGATTTTGGTTGGGTGGCCTGTGTTGCCATAATATTATGTTTGTTCCTCTTATTTTATATTAAATATATATCATTGGTTATTTTAAGGTCCCTAGACCCTCTTCTATATTTTTAACCATATCTAATAAGAATGAAGAGACAAATTGATATCAAATAGGATAAATATATCGAGCTTATGTCATACTTTACTAAGTTTTTTATATTGATAAGAAAATTTATTTGCTCTACGAAAAATTGTCCAAGTGTTTGTTGAAAAAAATCACAAGTGGAATGTCTTTTTTCCTCTTCAATGAGAATATGATTTATATGTTACTTGAGAACTTTATAGTGGTGAAAAACTAAAGCTTTTACCCAAAAATTAGTTTAGTTTGACTTGTTTATAAGCATCTAATCACATCGATGCATGCATCCTAAAAGAGTCCACAAGTTGGCATATTTATATTTATTTTTAATTTTCATATTGTTGATTTTTGAAATGCATTTATCCAAAAATAATAATTAAAAATCATATTCATTGGTGTTTCATAGGTTTATTGATAAAATAATGGTTACAATTGGTTCAGATAATGGGCACAAAAAAATATTAATTGTAGGCTATGCATAGTTACACAGGTTGAAGATGTGAAACTTGTTCTAAGATTATTGCCTATGTAGGTGGCTTGTTTGATGTATGCTCTTGTTTTTTTTTTGGTTGAACAATATACCCTAATTTCATCAAAAATCATAGAACCCCTATTTTATTATGGAATTCGGTCTTATTTTTTTGGAGGAGTTTTGTGGCCTTTGCCTATTTATATTATCAATATGACATGAGAAAGTCCATATATGTTGAAATAAAGGTTTTAGGCATGCTTCATTATTTTAAGCAAGCCTAAATGAGAAATTATAAATATAAGCCCTTGATCTAAAATAACGTCTAGGAATTCATTGAAATAATTATCTAAATTTGTCTATCTGATGCATCTTAGTTATTTTGAAACATGTTTTGAAATGTGTTAAAATTTCCATTTTGGACAGTTTGACTTAGACTTATACAAATTATTTAACATTATTTTAGAGTTTTTAACACTCTTTTCTTAGCAATTTGGTCTGTTATTACTTCATTTAGAGTTAAATTGACTAAGTGTTTAAATCCCTTCATTTTTAGACTTAGTCACTTTATTTATACTATGAAAAATTAACTGAGTTTAGCAAAAGTTTCTTTTTATTTTCTAATTTTTTTTCTCTTTGCCTTCTCTTTTAATGTTTATACTTAGTGGATTTAAATAAAATCAAGTGGGTTTACTCTGTGATGTCATTCTCCCATAGGTGATAACCTATTCAATTTTGACATGTAATAGTCACTTATGGATCTTTGAGACCCAAACTTGACCATGTAAAGCTTTGGGGACTTAGTCACATTTCAAACTCATGAGCCCCAACAAACTGAGATGTTACCACTTGTCAATATCTCATCACTTTGTAGCACTTTGACAAATAGATCTTTAAGACAAAAATTATGATCCTTAATCAAGGGGAATGTTACCACTTGTCAACATCTCAAAGCTCCACAACACTTTAGCAAATGGATCTTTGAGTCAAAATTCACAATCCCAAACTAAGTGGTGTTGTACTCTCTCTCTCTCTCTCTCTCTCTCTCTCTCTCTCTCTCTCTCTCTCTCTCTCTCTCTCTCTCTCTCTCTCTCTCTCTCTCTCTCTCTCTCTCTCTCTCTCTCTCTCTCTCTCTCTCTCTCCTCTCTCTCTCTCTCTCTCTCTCTCTCTCTCACACACACACACACACACACACACACACACACACCCATTTTTAAAATTCAAATAAAAACCCATTACTATTTGAATATCCTTATTCAAATTCATATAATCCTTAGAGATCCATGATATTGATTTTGATATGCATAATTTTAAGGTTTTTCTCAAATTCTAAAGTTACATAATTTTAAAATTATGAAAATCAAAGCTTGAGCATTCATTATAATTATTTTAAAATCTTGGATTTTCATAAGTTCTTTAAAGTTGACTTTATGATTTTATCAACTAATAAGCTAACATGTTATGTCCTAGTGTTTATATTATTTTTATGTGTATGCAGGATTATTTCAAGATGTGCAAATTATACAAGTTCCTGGAGCCCCTAAATCATTAAGTCTTCTGGGTCTTTTTGGCTCCAAGATCATGCCACATTGCTTAATCTTGTGAACATGAAACTTGAATGGTAAAAGTGAATAATAAGTTAATGACCTCACAACCCTGATTATTCCAATTCCATAAATCCCTAAGATCAAGACATGTGGCATAATCCCATTCACTCAGAATAGTTTGGTATAAATACCAAGTTATTGGGCCCATGATCCTGCAACATTGAGTATCCAAGAGCTTTGAGATCTAAGGTCATGCCATGTGTTGACATCTAGGCTACTCAAAGCCCTTTGGGGGATGTACATAATCTAAATTTAATGGCCCCATGTTCCAATATCCTTGAGTCTCTTAGATCTATGAATCTTTATATCACTCCACATGGATCAATCTCATTAACTCACAACCCATAGTGCATATTAAGCAACATTGTAAGTCTAATGACACTGGGTAAATGAGATAAATACAAGTGTCATGATAGATAAGATGCATGGATAGAGTAAAAATGAATGAGTTTAATATCTAATCAAAGTATGGTAAGCAACATACTAACACCTACCTTAAAGATATGATTAAGGATATAAAGGCAATGAAAATTTTCCATATGGCAACCAATAACCCACCAAAGCTGACTAGAAAATTTAAATCCAAATAGGAACATAGTAAAAAATATATTATTTTTATTGATTTCACATGAATTTTGAATTCAACACTTAGGTTTTATAAATATATGCAAAATCTAAGCAAATACAAGTCACTTCACCATTAATCTACAAGTTGAACATTTAATTATGAGCTTTTAAGTGACCAAAATCCCTAATTTTAAAAAAAAAAATATTTAAGAGCATTTATATAGTTTAGGAAGGAGATAGACAATCTTAGATTGTAAAATGGATTCTCCAAGATCATCTCATATATAGGCCTATTCTACATATTCCATTTTTGAGACCATCAAGTACACAAACATGATATTTAATAAAAGTATCATGGACTTCAAGTTCTCTTAATATTCAGCTATCTAGAATGCAATGGATTCCATAGCACCATACTCCTCATAAGATCATCTATCTTAGGAGAAGAAGTAGTACATTGATGATCTGTTACCAACTAAGAACATGGGAATCTATATCAAGGCTACAAAACCAAAGGTAATGCCATGCATAGACTTACTTTATGGTTTATTCTTTAATGGCACTTACACTGAGGACTATTTTCATCTTAGGAAAGGAAAAAATGTAGTTGAATGTGTTTCAAGACAAGTGTTTGAAAGGTACCTTACACTTCCATGTATTGAATTCACCTATAATTAGGTCTCAACTAATGTATGGCTTAAGCACAACATTTTGGATGGGAAATTAAAATAATGGTTATTGAAAGGAGAGAGATTGAATCCTAAGGGAGAAATTTCCTCAAATAGTATAATCAAGTTTAAGCCTGATATTAGGGTAGCTATGGCCCTTTTGAATAAGTTGTATTGCTTTTATAGTATCACTTACATGTAGGTGGAATAGATTCCATTATTATACATTCTCTTGACTTGGGATAATATTATGGCCCTAGGTAAAATTATCAGTGTCAGATTGAACGTACAAATGTTTAAACATGAACAAAGGCCAACTGACAATAATGTTTACATGGTGTCTTATTTATTGGATTCCATCATTGGGATGGTCCATAGAGATCAGGGGGAACTATGGGAGTTGTTTGCCAATTACTTGTGTAACAATATTTGTGAAAACTTTTCTTTCCTATTTGTTTATATATTCAGAAATGAGATTACAAGAATTTATGAGGATGTTTATCCTCAAGTCTACCAGGATATTTATGGCACTCATATGCCTAGGATATCTAATAATTAGAGAAGGAACACATCCAAAATGGGATATTACTAGTACTACCTAGGTTGTACCATCATTAAAATTGAGGGAACAATATCACTTCCTTTGTTTTTTCCACACCATGTCATAGACAAGGTGTAAGAACAAGAAATTACATACCAATAATATAATAGTATAGATGAGGATCTAAAACTAAAACAATATTCCTATTATCATAATACCCCCTAAGCATTAGGAAACTTTAGTTTGTAGTGAGGGCACACCTTAATAAATTGGGGAAGGTCAAAATCCATTATAATTTAAAGGTGGACAAATTAAAAGAATGGCACCCCAAGGGAACAGTTAAAAACTATATTTAGCTCCTTAAGGAGATAAAATGGGTGACCATTAAATACAATCACCAATAATATGAGCATGATTCTATCTTTTTTAATGCTTCAAATGATTCTAAAGCTTGGACTCGCATGAAGGATAATCAGATGTCCATGATCATTGCCCAAGCCATCCAATATGACCCAAAAATCATGGAGTAGGCACATGAAACGGTAAAAGAAAAAAAAAGTCCTAGAGTAATTAGTGACCTCAACCATATCCTCAACACTCATCACAATAGGATTAACCTCCCTCTCTCATAGAAGAAGGGATCAATCTATCAGAGAGAGCCTAGAAATCGAAGGTAGGAGAACCTCCAAATTAGGAAAGAGATTATCAAATTCCTCCCTAATCCTTATCCAACCTCCATCCATTTATTTTATAATAATATTTTCACAAACACTAAAATTGTGATAAATTCACCTCCTTGAGATGGAAAAATAAGCATATTCTTTTAGGAACCTCTAACTCCACTTCAATTACATAAGTCTCCCTAAGTTTATACAAATTTATTTTTCATCTCTTCCATCCAATCATTCTTCCCCTCAATCACCTCAAATGAGTCCATCCCCATCCATAACCATAATTGAGGGGACATCTCCTCGAACATTCCATGTTATACTAGTTGTAGATAATCTTTTTTGGCCACTTCTATGTCTAAACAGACTTCAGACCAATTTATAGTAAAATATACAAATTAAACCTATAAATCATTGAACATACCAAATTCATTTTCAAATTGGATGTAAGTTCTTGAATAAATACCCTACATGCAATGATAACTTCTCATAGATTCATCCCCAATTAAATGTGTGACCTAGCAAATTGACATTTTTGAACAATTAATTGGGGCACTTAACCCAATGCACGAAGTGACCAAATGGCTAAGAAAAATTAATTAACCAAGTAATTAAAATTAAATTATTAAGTGAAAAATCCATGTTAAATTAATGGACATGTAATTTCTACAAAATAATTTTCAACAGATACGAGGTCATGATAATGTCATCATCCTTAAAGTCAAGAATTATAAAATATCAACATAAATGCCATAAAAATCAGAAATGTTAAGCCAAGCCTCCATAAATGAATAATTAAAACCATCATTAATTGAATTTGGAATCCCAACCTTAACCTTAGCTTATTACACATGAGTTAGAGCTAGTTGAAAACCTATAAATACAAGTGCCATGACCATTCTTAACCAAGCCTTTTGTGTACAAACAAATTATGCCAAATTATTGCTAGAAATTTTCATTACCAACATAATCCAAGAGCCAATTACCAAGGTGACAAGAGTAGGTGCTACCCATAAAGCATTGGAATTGTTAAAGACCACTTGTTCACAATACTGAGATCAATCCTTCTCTCACACCGATTACAAGATGGAGTCACTCTAGGAATGTAAATAGTATTTTTATCTTTCATTAGTAAACTTATTTGTTTTTTTGTCATTACTCACCCTAGTACTTAGTATTATAATGCTATTTTTTATTTATTTTTTTGGTTTAATCCACTAACAAGAGAAACTAACAATATCTTCATAATCCTATGTTACATATTAGCACACTTGGCGGGACTAGCACCCCACATCCATGCTAGGAGCATCTTGGAGCCCTTCAAAATCATGAAAATATCACCAATTACCTTGTTTATATATATATATATATATATATATATATATATATATATATATATAAATTTTTTATGTTTTATGATTGACTATAATGAAATTCATCTACTGCATAATAATGCATCTAAAAGAAAAAATAATGAAATTATTATTGAAAAGTGTGAAATCATCACATAAAAGTGTGAAATTGTCTATATCTCAGCCCTACTCTACAAAACTATGAATTCAAAGCTCTCTTTTTCTAAAACATCAAGGTAAATTATGAATTTGTTACCTAGTTTTTTATTATTTTTTGATTTCTATGGACAATGTGAATTTGAAGACTATAATAGTGAAATCATTTTTAGAAAATGCAAAATTATTTTATCTATTTATGGGGTTGTAGTATTTTTTGGAAAGTGTGAAATAGTTTTGACTAATTATGAAATCATGATGAATAATTATGAAATCATTGAGATTAACAATGAAATCATACTTTTGAACAGTAAAATATTCGTTTTAAGTAGAAAAATCATCCTATGGAGTTGTGAAATTATCCTTTTGAGCAATGAAATCATCCATTCAAGCTATGAAATAATAAATATTAGAATTTAAATTGTCCAAAAGAATAACAAAATTATCCATATTAACAATGAAATCAACCTAAAAACTACAAAATCATCCACTATAAGTTTTGTGTTTTCTACTATTTTCTAAGTTTCATTAGCCTAACAATTTAAAATTTTACCTTTACTGTGTAACTATTAAATCATTCCAAAGAGCATATTTTCATGGGTTTTTGAGCTAATTTGTAGGTTGTCTTCACCATTTTGGCCTAAATAAATTTCTAATAAGTGTTTTCTAGATTTCTAAAGCGAGGAGAAACCATGTTGCATTCAAAAATCACTCTATCACATTTGAAATTTGATGGTTTAAAAACATTGTTCATATTTGCATTTAGTGTTTAAATCATTGGTAAATTTCTTTTTTTTTATTTCCAAGTTCTTTTTGCAAGGCCTTCACACATTTCAATTTTGGTGTTTAAAATTAATTTATTGTTTGCACTTTCATTTCTACATTTCTTTTTTTAGCATTTTTAAAGCAAAGTCATGCATATTCTCTCCCCTATTTAGGGTGAATTAAAAATGTGACTAATCTTGGTGTTCATTTTATCCTAAAGAAATATTGTGTATGCTCTCTCCTTGTTCTTAGGGGCTTGGATGACTAAAAATGACCACTTTCTTCTTTTATTTTTGTTTAGCATTGCAAGTGGGAGTTCATTTCCTCCTCACAAGTTATTTAAGGGTGCATTGACCTAGGGTTTCATATCCCAACATCATATCAACCCCACTTATCTAATGGGATATACAAATTAAGCATACTATTCATTGGGATGGTAGTTGAGTGGTTAACCTAACCAGTCAAATAGGGTCTTAGGTAATGCGATGGTCTAGAAATTATACTCTACTAAGTAATTGATAGATAGATTGGTCGTGAAAGGGACAAGACCCTTTCATGAAAATCTATATAGTTTAAATCAAAGTGATGGGTATTTTATTATGCCTAAGCATTTTTAGGGACTTTTGGACCATCTATAAAAGTCAATTCAAAAAAATTAGATTAATTAACTACACTTACTGTGAATTATCCTACCAATGTTGAGTTGATTTTATTCTCTAATTTCCATGCCACATACAATTTCTTGAGATATAGATGGGTGATAATCATTATACCTTCATACACTATTTATTGGATTAACAAATTAATTCCTATCAATAAATGGTATATTTTGGTATTTTTGGTAGACACTATGCAAAACTTATGTCAGTTATTAAGATAGGAATGTATGTTTGTGTGTTTCTTATTTTGTGTAAATGATTCTAAAACCATTCATTTAAAAAAATAAATCTCTTACCAAAACACTTGATATGTACACCATTCACATTAAAAAGTGTTATTTTGCCCAAATTTGGTGAGACCATTTGCCTTAGACCAAAACTTGAAGAAGACATTTATGCCTTAATTTTTTAAACACATCATTTCACTACCCATTTGAGTCTAGACCATTGCTCATTTGAAAATCCAAGTCTTACAAACCAATGTTTGAAATCCATCTTTCAAAGTTCAAATCTAAAGATAATTGGTTTATGCTTGAGTCTTGACTATGACTTGTGCTTGAGTTCTTCACCTTTTTTTATTTAGATTTTGTACCTTGAAGTGATTTTTATTTTGGTTTAAGACTTTTTCTTCGACCAAGTTCCCTTTTGGATAGAAACCATGTTTTTCTTGTTTTCAAGTTTTACTTAGATTAAGTGTGATTTTTGTTTCAAATCAGGAATCTTAGACCTAAGAGTAGTTCCAAATTCATGTGCCAAGACCAAGTTTTCATATTCATAGACCAAGTTTATTTCCAAAAATTTAGAAGTTTCATGTGCCAAGACCAAGTTTTCATATGCCTAGACCGACTTTGTTTCCAAGACCTAGTTACAAGTTTCATGTACCAAGACAAAGTTTTCATGTTCTTAGACATGATTTATTTCCAAGACCTAGTTAAAATTTCATGTGACAAGACCAAGTTTTCATATGCCTAGACCGAGTTTGTTTCCAAGACCTAGTTAAAAACTTCATGTGCCAAGACCAATTACATTTTCCTAAACCTATTTTCCAAGATTGATTTCATGTGCTTAGACATAAACCTTAGTTTATTTTTCACTTAGTTCAAATCTCACATGCCTAGACTAAATTCAAGTTTTTTTAGACCTTATGCTAAAGCAAAATCTAAGTTTTCCTTTTGTTGATCATTTGTTTCAAATACCTAGAGTGTTTTAGTTATAAGTTTAGACCAAATTATGATTGTTAGTTTTCAAGGAGAGATCATTGTAAGCCAATTTCCAAAGTTCAAAAAATTGAACAAACCTTTCTCGAATTCAAACAACATGGATTTAACCCTACCTCAATATACAGGTAGTGGAACTATGTATACTCCATATTATGAGAATATTGTTACAAGTAACCCCTTTGATGATGAGCCCTATGGTGATAACATAGTGTATGAGATAGATCCATATCTAACATATGTGTCTCTTAACATAGGGTAAGATCACAACCAACTCACACAATACCATGTAAACACACTTCCTTCGTTGGGGCAAGAACAAGACCTCTTTACACAATACCATACCAACATGCAACCTAGTACAAAAATGGTTTAAACACAATAACCATATCATGTGAATGCATCATCTAGTGTTAGTTACAATCCATACTTATTTGATCATCATATTTTAGAATATAAAGATGAGATTCTTGTCAGAGTAATAGAAGTATGTGCTAAATTCCTATCAAATTTTCCATAAGAAAGTTCACATTGCATCATTATGGCACCTAGTCATACACTTCTCATCAAAACATTTGATCATGCCTCTAATAATCAAAATCAAACCCTTGTACTTGTTCTTAGATAGGAACTTGTTACATCTTCTAAATGAAAATTTCAATGTACTGACCAACTTACACAAGTGAAATAGGCTTACCAAACCTACCTTGACCTAACAATAAATTTTAATGCCATGACTATTCTGAATACACTGATTATTGAGTTGGATCAATTAAAAGGGCAAAAAACTAGTTTGGTAAGCTCTTCTAATGTGAATACAGATATATTTGTTTAAACCATGCTAGTTGCAAACATGTTTAATGTTCCTCTAAATGAATAATAATCAATGACACCTTTAAGATCCTCTCTTCAAAATGTGGTGGATAACACACAAGTGATCCCTAATCCACACCAAGTACCATCCAATGTACCAAGAAACACCCCACCCAATAATTCCCAAAAATCCCCCCTTCAAGTACATTAATGGGATCACAAAAAAATGGGTTAGGTACATCTAGATTTCAATGGGTGAATATTCCTCCATGATGATATAATTCCTTAAATGTACAATAAGGAGTATGTAATCAACCATCATTGAATATCTCATAGCAGCAAGTGGTAACAAACATTCCACGTCAGTAGGTTCAAACCAACACACCACCATAATAAGTGGTAAATCATCTATTGCAAATATTTCCTATTCAATAGTGTCTTATGGCCAATCAAAAATAAGTATCTAATTTACAACAAGTGCCTATCCAAAAACAAGTGCCTAGCTAACAAGTGCCTCATTTATAATAAGTACCTAGCCAACAACAAGTGCCTAGCTAACAACAAGTACTTCATTTATAATAAGTGCATAATCAACAACAATTTTTTAACTAAAAATAAGTGCCTAACATCTAATTAATATCTAATATCCAACAATTACCTCATACCTAACGTATACCTTATCCATAACATGTGCCTAATATGCAGTAATTCATGAAACATGCCTTTTGCTAATAAAAGGTACCTCTCATACTTTAAGGTTTGATTAGAAATCATCTAGTTCCTTTAAAAACCCATGCCATGGAGTTCATTCCCCAACACTATATGCATCTATTCAATCCACATTTTCATCCAAATCAAATATGCACTACCAATCCTAACCCCAATGTTTACCAATAGAAAGTACCACATCAATAATATAACCCTAATTAATGAATGCATATTCCTGGTCAAGCGACCAACCAAATAAACATTCCTCAGTCTTCCATTCCTAAATTGTACCCTGATCAAGGTAATCCAACTTGGACCAACCAACCCCAACCAAAACTATTCATACCATCCACATTCCTAGCCCAATAATTGTAATAGTTGAAGGATACAAATTCAATCTTTCAAATAGAGAAGTAGACAAAGAAGTTTAAATTGAGTGAAACATGCTTGTACCCTTTCAACATTGACTATCTTCAGATACCATTTCTTCTAGGTTTTGAGCTACCAATGTTTAACAAATATAAACTAAAATGTGACCCAAAAGAACATTTGAAGGAGTTCTATGTTACTTTCCAACCCATGGCCTTTAGAAATATCTATTTGCTTCTTCTTTTCCCTTATAATCTAGTGGTACAGGCCTTGGAGTGGTTACTCCAACGTTTAAACAAATCAATGACTGAATTTGATGACCTCTTAGAGAAATTTATGAAACATTTATCTTATAATCTTGAGAATGAGATTATTATGGTGGATATAGGCTAAGCTCAATAGAGACCTAGAGACAAAGATTTTCAAGTCATTTCCAGTGATGGAGAGTACTTTCTATCCACTTCACACATAATTTACCAAATAAATAATTGGCCATAGTGTTTACCTATAATTTGTAAAGTGATATATCCTATCACTTGGAGCTTAATTGTGCCCACGCTTTTGAGGATATTATCAATAAATATCTAAAATTTTATAAAACCCTTATCAACAAAGGGGTGATCAAGTTGTACACTCCTAACCAAAGCTAGAATCAATATCAAGGCCCAAACTAGAGACATAATAGTACTAAGGCCAAAACTAGAATCATATCCCAATTCAAATGCAAACTCTCATGTCAGCCCAAACTAATGTGGTCGAGAAGCCTAAGGTTTATAACCATAAAAAAAAAGCTATGGGTAATGGAGTTACTGAATCATGCCATGTCTAAATGATGTAAACACCATTTGTGTAACCAACTCCACATATGTAGCCAATTCCATATATATAGGCACTCTAGCCACCTCCTTTTCAAATACTCAACTAAGAAAAGGACCACCTATAAAGATAATTTTAAGTGACCACTCTATCCCATTGAATCCATGTTTCAAAAATTAGTTACTACCAATCTATTTAGTTGGCCCATTCCAAAACCATTCCCTAAGGGTTTTCCTTTCCCTGACAAGTATAAAGAGAATGAGTATTGTGACTATCACTGATTCAAAGGAAATTCCATTTGTTGATGTGTGAAATTAAGGAGACTCATTGAAAATATTCTATAAAATGGATAAATAGAGTTGGATAATAGGGCACCTACTTCTAATCAAAGCCTAAGCATTTATCAAAACTCTTTTTTACAGCATAATTTTAATAATCAAAATCAATAATAGCATCATCAACAACATAGACCACCACCACAATGAAAACAATAAAAAGAAAAATAATAGTAGTAATGATGGAAATTACAACCATAGAATGATAGGAACCAAAGTTATAATGATAACCAAGGGGATTATCATGCCAATGCACATGACTACAAAAAAGTTGTAGTACATGTTATAGGTGGTTATATAGCCACTATTACCATTAACCCAAGACCAATAATGAATCATCAACAACCAGTACTAAATAATGCACAACTACCTCCTTATGCTGATAATCCTCCCATGGTTCATGTGGGTATCCAAGCTTAGTAGTACCCAAGGATTAGCATCCTAGGCCCTTCTTCAAATTATAGTGGTCTACTACCTAATCCAAATTGCATAATTATGACTCGACCAGATAAATTAACCATTCTAGGTCCATAACCTTCCTCTAGGAATGAGCCTATCCAAGCACCCATGCCAACCATAAATAAGCCAATTACCTATGCCAAGGATAAAACATATGATATTGTGGAATAATTACAAAATATGCCTACACAAATCTTATTTTTGATTTGTTGCATACCTCCACTATCCATAATAACATCCTTACTAAAATTTAAGCCAATCCTAAGCACAAAATGACATTATTCTAGATACATTCCAAGCATTGGTAAGACACTTATCTCCTATCCAAAAACTAACCTTTGAGCAAATCTAACATGTCATACGTTGGCCCTCTCCATAATAACCCATTATACATTGAAGTTTTCATAGCTTGACACAAGTTTAAATGTGTCCTCATAGATAATGGATCAGGCCTCAACATTATGTCTCTAAGTTAGTCAATCATCTTGGATACACATCAACTAACCTTCATCTAGATATCATTACCATCAATTCCTACAATAATGAAGAAATGGAGTCACATGGAATAATTTTTTTTCTAGTTGTCATCAGGACCATGACCCATGGCACACTTTACCATGTTATGGATCTAGATTTATCATATAATATGATTTTAGGCCGACCATGAATACATGAAATTAGGGAAATGCCTTGCACACTATACCAATATATCAAATTTCCCCATTCTAGGATGAATGCGACTATTGTTGTACACTTATATCCATATCAATTTTGCAAGCATTTAAAATATGAATATAAGAGCTATAATTACCACTTTGGCCTAGACCTTGCAATAAATAAGGACAAGGATGTACTTGTTGAAATGATATATTCTAATTATATAGACCCAAATCTCCTTTCCTCTACTTCATCTACACCCCCTCTTGATATAGCTAATCATTTTACCATTTCTAACAAAGGCCCAGGTAAATACCTTATGAATAATGCATTCCACATAGACAAGCTTCCAAAATCCTTTAAATCTTATGGAAGACCCAAATCCAAGGCTATTCACATGGAATGGAAATAGAAAGGAAAGTTTAATGACCAAGAGCATGATATTTTTACATTAGCCACTAGCCAAGATTATGACCCACTTGATGAAGATGAATCTTGGATTTATACTGATGATCTAGCTAATTATTACCAAAGCAAAAGGTATCATATTCTTAAATAGATAATGGATAACCAGGATTATGAAGGTAGAAGTCTGTGGGTAATTAACAAGGCACTCTTGAGCCTATCTCCATAACCAAACACAAAAGAACTTATGGTATTGGATTTAAACCACCTAGGGGTGACCCCACATATCTTATTTAAGTTCATACACTAACAACTAGTGATAATGATGTTAGTAACAAAACAGATTCCAATTATAGTGTATATAAGGACTTACCCAATACCAACATATTTAACCCTCATGTTATATGTATAATTACACTTGTCATTCATCCTTATCCACTTTTCCTTCATCACTCTTAATTCATCTATTAGGACTAATAATAATCCGCAGTATCACTCAATGAGCTCAAAAATGATGAGGCCATTTGTGACTTCCTAGGCCTAAGAGACCATATTCCTCTCAAAGATCATAAGAAAATTTTCTATCACATTATATCCTACCACCTATTTTAGAGAGTGGGTAAAATTCCTTAGCCAAAAATAAAGATAAAATCAAACATTGAGGTCCCAAGGTG
The DNA here is from genome assembly GCA_037957365.1 of Torreya grandis. NCBI lineage: Eukaryota > Viridiplantae > Streptophyta > Pinopsida > Cupressales > Taxaceae > Torreya > Torreya grandis. The sequence continues at coordinate 2,276,040 of JARHVA010001919.1, forward strand.
AAAACCTCTTTGAGGTGATTTCAAACTAGGTAAATAATGAATAAAAAGGCCATTATCTTGGTGAAAACTTGTTTCAATCACCATTAGATGGGGATGTTTACCCTTCATCAACTGAAGCTCATGATGCCATCAAGACCACAATCATATTTGGATTAAAAATTAGTGCAGAAGAATAGCAAGCCTTTAAATAGATTGTCAAAGAATGTATAGAATTTTTTGTTACATGGCCCTTACCATCATTTAGTGATTTTGATTCATCTGGTTTGGGTGAACATGATGAGCCAGTATGACTAGAGGACATTGATATTGCTAACAAGTTTACTTCTTTATCAACTCTCCTTGAATATGGTTTTATACTCCTCATGGAGGACACTTCTAAGGTCAATATTGGAACACCAGATGATCTAAAGTGGATAAAATTTGGCACATCTCTCACCAAGGAGGAACATGATGTGCTTACCACTCTCTTTAGGGAGTTCATTTATATTTTTTCATGGGCCTATTCTGATATACTAGGTCTAGATCCTTATTTTATTGTATATCATCTTGTAGTACATCTTGATGCCAAGCCAATTAAGTATAAGCTGATAAAAATGCATCCTCATGTTATCGTATTAGTCAAGAAATAATTATAAAAAATCTTAGAGGTAGGATGCCTTCATCCCATTGATTATTTTGAGTGGATCTCTCATATTTTTCTCATTAGTAAAAATACAGATGGTGTTAGATTATGTACCAATTTCTATGACATCAATAGGCCTACCCAAAAGATGACTTGCCTCTACCAAATATTGATATGTTTATGGAATCTATAACTTAGTTTGAGATGCATTCTCTCATGGATGGTTTTTCAAGGTACAATCAGATCAAGATCATCTCAAAAGACCAATACAAGATGACATTCACCACTCTTGGGGAACATTTTATTATCAGGTAATGCTTTTTGGACTCAATAATGTTGGTACCACATACCAATGTGTAATTACCATTATTTTCCATTATATAATGCATGACAATGCTGAGGAATAAGTCAATGACATCTTGGGTAAATCCAAGACTAGAACAAGACATATAGAGGTGTTGCATAGAATATTTGAATGCCTCTATGAGTAAAAGTTAGGCTTAACCCTAAAAAGTATCTTTGGCAACACTTCAAAAAAATTGATAGGTTTAATTATCTCTTGTAAGGGAATTAACATTTATACAACCAAGGTTAAGGCCATTATCAAGATTCCACCTTTGTCTACTTTGAATCACCTTTGCAATTTGTAAGGAAAGATATAGTCCATTAGGCACTTCATTTTTCAACCTACTAAAAAATTACATCCATTTACCCATTTAATAAAGAAGGGAACTATTTTTTCATGGAATTCCAACTGTCAAAAATCTTTTGAACACTTTAAATAATACTTTCCAATCTTCCTATTATATTACCACCTATGCCAAAAAATCCATTACTACTCTACCTATTTGTAACTAAAAATACCCTGGGGGCACTTTTGGCCCAACATGATGACTAGGGAAAAGAACATGTTATGTACTACCTGAGATACACATTGGTCACCTATGGGAAAAATTATACACCAATAGAGAAATATTTTTTATCCATGGTATTCACATCCCATAAGTTGCATCACTACATGCTTAAAAATAATACCATTGTCATAGCCAAAGTAGATCTGCTCAAGTATCTACTTTCAAAAATAGCTTTACAGATCCCCATGTCTAAATGGATCATGCTTATAAGTGAGTTTGATATTGAGTATGTTAATTAAAATACCATAAAGGGATAGGTAATTTTATACCAGCTTTTTGAAGATCCCTTTTTTGACACTTAACCAATCATATTTGTGTTTCTAGATGAGTCCATCATGATTGTATCAAACACACCTCCTAAGTAGTAATAGAAATTTTATTTTGATGGTTCCTTCATATCTCATGGATCAAGAGCAGGGATTTTGTTTATCACACTTAAGGGGATATTAATCCCAAGTCCTTTTGTATTCACTCTCTTTGTACCAATAACATAGACGAATACAAAACACTCATTGTAGGACTTCATCTAGTGGTACAGTAGAATATCCAACATTTACTAGTTCATGGGAATTCTCAACTTTATCAATTATGTCAAAGACCAATTTCAGACCAAGGATGAAAAAATTATTCCTTATTAAGCCATGTTGGTGTTAGGAATCTAGGAAGCACAATTGATTACCATATACAAGCAACTAAATGCAGAATTAAACCAGAAGCAATAAGTAACTAGAAACCAGAAACAACACAAAATTTGAGAGACAATACAAAATCTTGTATTCAATACTCTTCAGAAGAAAATACAATAAATAAGTGCCACAATCTTCTTCCCACACCTCAAAGGCTTCCCACACACCTAGGGCATATAGATATTCTCCCTCAAGAGCTCACTCTCTCTCAATTACGGTCACAACAAACAACTCAAGCATAGAGCTGTTGTTCACCTCCAACCAGTTAGTAACAATACTGCCAATACCAAGCACTCAAAAGTACTTCAAGTAGATCTCCTTAATCTTGAAACAACCTAAAAATCAACCTGATCTTACTTACCATGTAGATCTTCTACCTGATCTTGCACAACCTGTAGATCAACTTGATCTTACAATTAGAAGAAAACTCTTTCTTGCCTTAACTACAATACAGCCCATGAGTCTCTTAAATAGACCTCATGCAAACAATAATTAGACTTTCTTAATTACAATAATTAGACACAAAACTCAAGACTATAATTAGTCTTTAACATGTAAACTGGCCATTCAACAACTAACTATTCATGTAACTGATAGTTCTGGAACACACAGGCGACTGACGTCAGTCCCTATCTATCAGGGGATGACTAACGTCGGCCAATCCATGACTGATGTCAGTTGCTCTGCACACTATATATGACCAACATCGATTGATCAGACTGATGTTGATTGATCAGACTGACATTGGTTACTCTGTAACTCAGCATCCTCCTCCATTTGCATCAGTGAAGCTTTTAGCTCCACAACCTAACAATCTCCCACTTGGAGATAAACAATTGCACTATACCTGTACTTGTACATCATCTAATTTGTTTCCTAGCTTGTATTCCTCTTCAAAATCAATCTTGAAGACCAACCACCACACATCTTATGGTGCAACACCTGTCAACCAAGTAACCTACCATATCCGATTCTACATATCCATGTAGAGAAGTGCTTAACCCTGCATCGCATATATACCTGCTACTAGTCCCTCTCAGATACCTAAGAATCCATTGAACCACTTTCCAGTGCTTCTTTTCTAGATTGACCACAAACTCATTGACAACTCCCACTGCTTGGGAAAACTCAGGTCTAGTACACATGTACTTAACCTCATCATGTGATTGGGGACACTACTCTATTAACCATCCATCCATAGGTGTGCTAACCAATTCTGCATCCTGCATCCTGAACCTTGCCACTACCTTAATCACATAATCATCTTGAGACAACATCAACCTGTGATCTTCCCTGTCTCTAGGAATACTCATGCCAAAGAATCTTGTTGCTCCCAAATTCTTCATGACACACCTCTGAACTAACTTTACCTTTAGCTCAAAAACTCCCTGCATGTGTGACCCTACAACAAGAATACACACTACATACAATAACAAGATAATGTAGCTAATATTATCCAACTTGGTAAAGAAAACATAATGGTTACGATGACATTGACTAAAGCCCTGCTTTGTCATCCACCTATCAAACCTCCATTGTCCTGTAGCCTGCTCAAGACCATATACCTTGGCCTTCCATCTCACGTGTCCATTCTCTCTCTTTTTTAACCCAACTGGCAACTCTACCAAACCTCCCATTTGGTTCTCTCCCAAGGAATCAACTTCCTCATCCATGCCATGCTCCCACTATTTCCTAGATTCTACCTACTCTGCTTCTTTAAAACTTCCTAGTTCTTGACCATCAATGAGCAACAAGTAGTGTAAAGAAGGTGAATAACAAATTTGAGGCTTACTTACCCTTTTAGTCCTCCTTATGGGTGTTTGAGACTCCTTGACAGCTTGCTGTCCACCCATAATCCATTTTAACAGTGACCAATGTTGGTCACTTCTCAATCTGCATCTGACTGACGTCGGTTCCCTGCAACTGACTTGACTGTCAATGTCAGTTCCCTGACCAACATCGGTCTTAACCTACCTGACACCATCGACTTTGGTCTGCACATGACCGATGTTGGCACCTGTCTATTCAACATCAATTCCCCTTGACCAACATCAGTACCTATGTTTACCTGTGAGTGATGACTTTTTACCTGTGAGCTTACTTTGAATCATTCCCTTGTTCAAACTATCCTACTTAGAATTTTTTAGCCCCTGTGACTGATCTCTATTTGGCATCTTCTCCTTGAACACCAAGGCTTTCTTGTTGTTGTCAAAAACATCAGATTTCCTCTTAATGTCATAGACCTGATCCTTTCTTGTAGCTTGTGTATCAAGAAACTTCACTTTCTTTTGTTTCTTACAAAATTCTCAATCTATTCTTTCTAGATCTAAACTTTTACCCTTTGACTCAAGAACATGCATCTCCTTCTTATTCATATGACCAAGCCTACGAAGCCACATCTTTGAATCTATAGCTGAAGTAGATAAACTAGAAGGAGAATCAGTAATACAAGTAGATAGATAAAGAGTACCTACTTTCTTACCTCTTGCTAAAATAAGTGCACCCCTGGTAACTTTCCAAGAGTCCACTGTGAGAGTTACTGTGCATCCCTCATCACCCAAACTTCCTATAGAAATCAAATTTTGCTTCATGACTGGGATATGCATGACCTCCTTCAACACCCATGTGTTGCCCATCTACAATTTTAGCTTCACTTTCCCTTTGCCAACCATTTGAAAAGGCTTACCATCCCCTAAATAAATTTCTCCAAAGTCTCCTTGGACATACTCATGAAAAAATTCCCTATTTGGGGATGCATGGAAAGAGGCACCAGAATCTAAAACCCAAGATTTTACTTTATCCAAGGAATATACTAGAGCATCCTGTGCAACAATACCTGTAACACCTACTTCTTCATTTCCTTCATGTTGATCTTCAACCAACCAACAATCTTTCTTTACATGCCCTTTCTTTCCACAATTCCAGTAGATTTTCCTGCCAAGCCTGAATCTAGATCTCCTACCTATCTTTGACCTTGATTTCCCTTGCTCAATCTTCTCTCTTTGCCTTCCCCTGCTTTCAACACTCAAAGCATTCCCTGATGATTCACCTATGCTTTTCTTGCAAATTTCTTCATTCAAGATTACACTAACAACATCATCCACTTTTAAGATATTTGAAGCAGACATAGTATTACTAACTACCATTACCAAACTATACCAACTTTCAGGTAATGAGCATAAGATTAAGAGAGCCTTAATTTCATCATCAAAAACAATATTGACTGAAACTAACTAATTTACTAATCCATGGAAATCACTAAGATGACTATGTACCGATCCACCTTCCTGCATTTGCAAATTAAATAATTGCTTCATAAGAAATACCTTATTCAAAGCTGAGGGTTTTTCATATAAATTTGCCAAATATTCCATCAACTCTACCATTGTCTTAGCCTGTGATAAGTTGGAAATCACAGACGATGCCATGCTCAACCTTATAGTTCCCAGAGCCTTCTGATCAAGAACATTCCATTCCTCATCTTTCATATCCAGGGGCTTGCATGCAACCCCACCCAATGGTAAGTATAGATCTTTTTGATACAGATAATCCTCTATCTACATCCTCCATAATTGATAATTTGTGCCATTGAATTTCTCCATTCTTAGCTTACTTTCTTCTGCCATTACTATACTCCCACTCAATCATAAACCCCTGAGAGTGACCTGTAATCAAACACAAACCTGCTCCCTACAACCTTAGCTCTGATACCACTTTGTTAGGAATCTAGGAAGCACAATTGATTACCATATACAAGCAACTAAACATGAAATTAAACCAGAAGTAATAAGTAATTAGAAACTAGAAATAACATAGAATTTGAGAGATAATACACAATCTTGTATTCAATACTCTTTAAAAGGAAATATAATAAAGAAGTGCCACAGTCTTCTTCCCACACCTCAAAGGCTTCCCACACACCTAGGGCATACAGATATTCTCCCTCAAGAGCTCATTCTCTCTCAATTACAGTCACAACAAACAACTCAAGCACAGAGCTGTTGTTCACCTCCAACCAGTCAGTAACAATACTGCCAGTACCAAGCACTCAAAAGTACTTCAAGTAGATCTCCTTAATCTTGCAACAACCTGTAAATCAACTTGATCTTACTTACCATGTAGATCTTTTACCTGATCTTGCACAACCTATAGATCAACCTGATCTTACAATTGGAAGAAAACTCTTTCTTGCCTTAATTACAATACAGCCAATGAGTCTCTTAAATAGACCTCATGCAAACAATAATTAGAATTTCTTAATTAAAATAATTAGACACGCAACTCAAGACTATAATTAGCCTTTAACATGCAAACTGGTCATTCAACAACTAACTGTTTGTGTAACCAATAGTTCTAGAATGCACAGGTGACCGACATCGGTCCCTATCTGTCAGGGGATGATCGATGTTGACCGATCCCTGACCAATGTTGGTTGCTCTGCACACTATATATGACCAACGTCAATTGATCAGACCGACGTCAGTTGCTCTGCAACTCAGCATCTTCCTCCATTTGCATCAGTGAATCTTTTAGCTCCACAACCTAACAGTTGGACACCCTAAAATAACAAATTATTCATCTTTAGTTTGAGAAAATGCCTTGGGCCAACAACATAAAAACATATGCCATGGCCACAATTAGTCCTATGATCCAAATCATGGATAAGGCAAGAGATTATTGGTTTTTGTTGAACATATTCTATAACCTACTTATGAACCTTCAACCATTGAGATGATTTGTGATATTTTTATTCCATACCTGGTATGTCAATCTATATGATTACATTCAAGACAAAATTATTCCACCTAACCTATCTAAAAATAAATAAAAAACGTTCATTCACCAAGCCTCTCATTATACATTACTTAGAATTACACTCTACAATATAATCTTTGATGTAACTCTAATTCATTATTCAACCTCGATAGAAACTAGATTATCATTGAGGGAAGTTCACAAAGGGGTTTATAGGGCCCACACTAATGGGGTTGTCCTTGATAAAAATTTGTTGCATATTGGTTATTATTAGACAACCATGGAAGTCGATTCCACTACATATATCAAATGTGTACATAATGTTAGAATCATGATAATTTGATACATGCTCTAACTCAAACACTCAAAAAATGACCATGCCATGGACATTTTCAATGTGGGGACTCTACCTCATAATAATTATCAACCCTACCTCCTTAGATGGCCATAAACACATCCTTACCACCATAGAGTACTTCAATAAGTGGGTGGAGGCCATTACCCTAACTTACATGATAGCAAACATATATCCAAATTCATTTTCAATTCCCTCATTTTTTGTTATGGTATCCCCTCTAATATTGTATTTGATAATGGTAGTTCATTCAAGAACAAAGATGTCAACTCCCTTTATGATGAATATAATATTACCCAACATTTTTCACTCCATATTACCTAAAAAATAATGACCAAGCATAGGCATCTAACAATACCATTTCCAATATCTTCAAGAAGATCATAAATGTTTCTAGACTTGATTGTAACTTAAAACTTTTATGCATCCTCTAGGCTTACCAAAATAATTTTTACACTCCAACAAGAGCCATACCCTATTCCTTAGTTTAGAGTACTAAGGCCATTCTTCCTATCAAGATCAATTTTCCTTCTCTCCACATATCACTGAAACATATCCTTAATGATGAGGATTATAGAGTAGCTCACCTACAGGAGCTAGAATTATTGGATGAAAAATACATGACATCCTTGAATAGCCTTCAAGCGTATCAAAACTAATTGTGTGGTAAATATAATAGATGAGTCTAACATAGAGAATTTTAGCTTGGTAAACTTGTACTTAAATAAAACTAGAAAAATACTAATGTCAAATGCAAGAAAAAGGGTAAGTTTAATCCTAACTGGTTAGATCCTTATATCATTACTGCTAACTATGGTTTTAGGGCATACAGGTTGGATACATTAGAAGGATATGATGTTTATGAAGCAATGAACATAATCCATCTTAAGAGCTTTTTCAATTGAATGACCTAGGGTAATATCTATGAGGATCATTTACTTTATGTTGTGACTATCCCTTTGATATTATACCTACCATATTCCTTTCTAGTCATAACTTTCTTATTTACATTAGGTTTCTACTCAAATCTCCTTTTGAACTTGGTTTTGATCCATTAGTACTTTAGATAATGTTAGTTGTTGGGTTCAAATGCAGTGTCAATAGAGAATTCAGACTTGGGGGCTATCTAGTGTATTATTTGAAGTGGTCATCTCTTTAATCATTACAATAGTGGGTTTGGAAATTAAATCCTTAAATTTTACTAGATTATATACCATTATACATTTCCATACTATTATACTCATTTCATTTGCCTATTCAAAAGATTGTTGATACTTAGTCAGTTTCCTTACTATAGGGTGAACTATATTGGCTTGAGGTCCATTTGGACTATGTAGGTAGTGCTTGGTTTTTTTTAGGTCAACTCAACCACCCTTTTTCTAATGCTCTCATAATTTTGTGAACACCATAAACAACACTCTCATTATTTTTTGATCAATGTAATCCATGCTCTCACCATTTTTCAAGTAATCTAAGCCACCCTTATTCCAATTCTCTCACCATTTTGTGAGTTAACCCTTTCTATATCTTGTAATCCTCCATTGATTTGAGATATCTAAAAAACCCAAAAACATGGAAACATGCCAAAAAAATCCTAAACAATCTTCACACATTAGGCTAGTCAACCTATATCCATGCTACTTAGGATGTGCACCTATTAGTCAATAGGTATAACTAAAAATTTCATGCGGGTCACATCATGACCATTTCCATTTACCTTTTCCATATTACCTATGGTGTTCTCTCTCATTTATGGGAGAACTACATTGGCTTAAGGTCTTCATATATTTTTTATGCAACACTTGTATGCATGGGGCATCTTAGGTTAGCTCAACTAGTCTCAATGAATAAATATATTCATCAATTTCATGGATCATTCCTTCTTATAGGTTTGTCTCCCAATGCTCACATTATTTTATAAGTAATTTAGGTCATACTCTCACTATTTTTCAATCTCATTCTTGTTCTAAGACTTAAACATAGTAAACACTATGAATTACCAACATCTTTCATTTTTGAACACTCACCTTTTGTCTTGCAGTCTAGTTTAACCTAAACCATGCTCTTGTAGTTTTGTGAGTTTTTGTGCCTTAAATTCTAATAATCATGAGTGCCAATAATTTTTATTCACTCTCTCACCATTTTGATATCCCATTATTATTTTCCTCTACAATCAATCATGTCCTTATCATCAATTTTATTCTATCCCAAATCCTAGGAGAACTACATTCAGCCTAAAGTCCACATTAGAACTCATGTCCATGGGACTATGAAGGTAATTTCCATTCATCTAGGGAATTTGGAGTTATCTTGGTCACCCCTTCCTTATTCTTCTATTCCCCTTTATTGTGCCATTGCACCTATGTTTTTTTCCTATAGCCTAGGGGAAACTTCTCTTACACATGCACAAATAGTGTTAGTAAGTTGTTTTAGTTCATTTATTTTTTGTATTCTATTTTATTATTCTTATTTTCCTTAGATTAATTTGTTTATTGTATTTTGTCATAGATTATTTTTTATTTCCCTTTAGATTGGGTGATTTATGTTTGTTCATTTTGAGTGTTATGTGTCTAAGAATAATTAGTTTACACTTGAGTCTTGCTTACTATTTGGGATTGAGTTGTTGAGCTTTTGAATTTATATTGTGTTCTTTTTCCTCCCTTCCCCTTTATATTTTTAGGTCTATTGCATTATTTTTGTACTTAAGTCTTGATTTATTATATCGTATACTTGAGTTATGAGTATTTTTATTGACTCCTACACTTAGTTTATTATATTATCATTACACTTTAGATTTTATTAATCATATATTATAGCTATGTAGATTGTAATTTTATTTAAATTAAGTTTTTCCATGTGTATGACATGCATTATTATTATGGTTTGTTTATAAATATGATGTATAATGCCACATATTACAATAAAAATTAGGTTAAATGATATATCGAGAAATGGTGCCAATAATATTTCCTCTTGTTCCCAATAGACTTACCTAAACACCACCCAAACACATAGTAACTAAATCATAATTGAATATGAATCACTATTAGATAGGACATACATCTTTGTACTATTAGGTACTCCAAATTTATATCAATCCCCTATGCCATCTCATCATTAATCCATGTTTTATATTCATTTCATGATCTCCATTTACTAATTTTTCATAATGGGGGAATTATTTTGGACTGATCATTAATCATAACCATCCTAATTCACACTTACATCCTCCCTACTGGGGAAAACTCAATGTGCCAAGGATGAAAACCACCTTGTTAGGAAAAATCCTTAGTTAGACCATTAGACCATGTCATTTTCCTCTTTTAGAGGGCCTATTAAATAAAATTATCTTTCACTCTCCCTCAAGGGCTCATCCAGGGATCATCAACTACCCTCTAGGGCATTAGTCTATGAATACTATCTTGGAATAACCTATGGTTGTCAACACATCACTTTTCAAACATTAAAATTTTCAACATAACAAATTTATAATTATTTGATAAGACAATACTATTATTATGTATTTAAATGAATACTCAAATAGGGTAAAATTTAGACACTTATTCTCATCCACTTTTGTGTCTAAATAGACTTCAAACTAATTTCTAGTAAACTATGCAAATTAAGCCTAGAAATCACTGAACATCCCAAATTCATCTGCACATTAGATGTAAGTATCTATAATTTCATCAAGGCATCCCTATTTGGGTAAATACCCTATATGAAATAATAACCTCTAATATATTCATCCCAAAATAGCTTATGACCTAACAAACTGACATTTTGATTAATTAAGTATGGTACTTAACCTAATTCTTGAAGTGACCAAAAGGCTAAGTATAATTAATTAACCAAGTAAATAAAATTAAATCCTTAATTGAAAAATCCATGTTGAATTAATCGATATTTAATTTCTAAAAAATAATTTTCAACAAATATAAGGTCATGATGATGTCATCATCCTTAAAGTCAAGAATTATAAAATATCAACATAAATGCCATTAAAATTAGAAATGTTAAGCCATGCCTCCATAAATGCATAATTAAATCCATCATTAATTTAATTTTGACTCCCAACCTTAACCCTATCCCAACTACACATGAGTTAGAGTTAGTTGAAAACATATAAATCATTATTTTATGACCATTCTTAACCAAGTTTTTTGTGTGTAACTAAATAATGCCAAATTATTTCTAGAAATATTCATTGGAAACACAAGGGAAGAGCAAATTGATAAGGTGAAAAGAGGAGGTAGTTACAAAAAATTATTAGCATCATCAAATATCACTTTTTCACAATACTGAGCTCAATCCATCTCTCACATCGATTACAAGATGGAGTCAATTTAGGAATGTAAATGTTGTTTTTATGTTTTATTAGTAGATTTATTTATTTTATTTTCATTTCTCACCCTATACTTAGGCTTAGATGCTATTTGTTATTGATTATTTTTGTTTAATCCATTAAAAAGAGAAACTAACATTGTATTCATAATCCTACATTATATTAGTCTCCTATCCATCCACCCTTCCCTCCACCATTATTATTCCGCTTCCCATCCCTTCAACATCACCTCTTACTTCATTGGTTTCATCTTCCACTTCAAATCTTATTCCCCCTATAGTTACTCACCAAAGGGAATCCATAATTATTCTAACCTCCTTCAAAATCTAGTAAGTGGAGGAAAGACCATCATTAGGTCTTGTTATCCCAAGAGGATCCCTTGATGAGGAAGCAGAGGAGGAAGAGAATGAACATATAATATCACTAGTGGATTATACCATATATGATGAATAATAAAATTTACATATAATTAAGGGATCAAATAAAGAGTTAAGTGAGTAAAGAGCCCAATATGAAGTAGTGGAAGAAGTAGATCTAAAAAGAACAAAATTAATAATCTTGGGAATCTTTAATGATGAAGAAACTCTAGCTAGAGTATTAGACCATCAAATTATTACCGAAGAAGAAATATAAAATATTAATAATATAATCTCTTCTCTTACTTCTTCCATTATTGTTGTAGATACCCAAGATGTAAATTTACCACCTTCTATTCTTAGGCCACCATTTTCCAATTCTATTGAATCATCTATTCTTTCCACACCAAACCAAATAATGGATCCTAAGAAGAGAGTATCTTTTGAAGCTTTATTTTTAGTGTCTATTTTCAATCCTTGAGGGCCACCAATCCCCCCAAAATATTTATCTCAATTTAATCTACCATTACCACAATCTAGACCTATACAATTGGCCACAATGATAGTTTTGAAAACCCCAAGCCTGATAAAGTATGTGTATAAATTCACCCCTTAAAGGGGAGTATTAAGATGGAAAAATATTATTTTCACACCCCACCAATTTCACATTAAAATAAGTGCTTCAATTTCACTTCCAGTGATAACTCCACCTCCAATAATTACTCCACTTTTTGCCTCTAAAGACCCTAGTCAACTTGAAGACTAAGGGGAACTTATTATACCCTAATGGGTTACATATCTACAAGATTGGAAAGATGATATAAATTTTTTATTCTTCATAGAGCTACCTATAGTGAAAGAAGAAAGAGGAAAGGAGTGAACACAAGAATAGGAGAGGACATAGTGATGGAATAAAGGGATAACTTATTTCCCTTGGCCATAAAGCCCAAAATAAATCCAAGTTTTCCTACAAAATATACAAAGTATTTTTTTTATTTTATGGATTTAAATGGGGAGGCCATGAAATAAATGTCTAATATCCAATAAGAAGCACAATAGAGGATACCATAGAGACAAACCATTCATACTCCCTAGGAGATTGTGGACAATGTACAGAGTGCAACCATAAGGATATATAACATTTTTAATACTATTAGAGTCTATATGAGTAAGAGTCATCTTAATACATTGAGGTTTTAGAAACTCTAGCACCAATTAAAATATTTGAAAAGAGACTTAACTACTTAGTTTAGTATGTAGGAAATAGTGCATATAATCACTTAAACCTAATGTTTACCTAGGATGTTGCATGGAATTTAAATTATGTATTTTAAAAAAGGGATGGTGACTTTAATTACCACACATAGATGAATGTTTTGATAGGGAATTTTTTATTCCAAGAGAGTGAGGCCTTATAGATCCTAAAATATATGAGGGCTACATATGTGATAATGTATAATGGTCAACTAGTAAACATGCCTAATTTTGAAACACTTTTTAGGGAAACTTCATATAGCTTTAAGAAGGAATTTGAGGGATCCATTTAAAAAATTAATGATGAAATTATGTATCTAATAAATTTTTCCAAGGATAGTGTGACAATGGTTGAAGCCCTTAGATCAGGATTTAAGGCCTCATAAGTACAACATACAAGGTTGATGACTAAATCCATAAAAATATTTAAGCCTTCCATGATTAATTTTGATATTATAAATAAATATTTTGATGCTACACATGCATTTATTAAGAAACTTAGAGCCATAGAGGAAATTTACAAGTGCATCACTAAACACATAGTCAGCTATTATTCCTGCAACATTATCACAAAGTCCCCAATTTTTCGGATATGTAGTGATGCATCCTCCAATAAGACTATTTTTGATTCCTCAAGGGGAAACAATGACTACTTTAGTTCTTTCAACTGTCATGTAATTATTTCCCTCTTCCAATGGTGCCACATCATCACCACTTTAAGTATGTATTTACATGTTTGAATTAATACAGGACTAGCGGTCCCAAATTTATTATCATATATTTATTAAATTTTGGTGGATGAAAATTATTTATGTACACACTTTTCATACATGCATGCTATGCATAAATTTTGACACAATTTTATAATTGGACATGTGTATTTAGAATTTGCTTGGAGGATGAGGCATCCCCTCCCAAAGCCTATATATATTTGTATCCTCCCAATCTCAAAGGGAGGAAAATTTTGGCTATTAATATTAATATAAAATTATAAGGATTTTTATACAATTTGTCATGATGTTCAAATATTCTTATTCTCTAAATTTGTGAGTTTTATAAGAAGTTCTATCAATTTGGTATCTTAGTCTTTTGGTTGTGCATGAATGTTATTTTTATATAATTATTCATATTGTGTAGTATCTATTATAAGTGATTTTATGTGATAATCATAGTATCCCTTTTTTGATGTGTAATTTTAATCTCAAAAATGTATAAACCTTTGATTATATGCATTAAAGTTCACATCATTATTATTTCGCTAGACTCTTAACTATGTTTGAATATCTATGTGATAACATTAATTTACAAACATCATTGGTTCTTAATTATTTGTCCAACCCCTAGTTTAAGATGTAAGTTAGAAAGGTTTCATCTTATTTGATTCACAAAATTTCTTATTTTCCCTACCCTTATTTATTTTTTGAGTTTCTTTTGATCCTACCCACCTTAGGTTAGGCTTATCATCAATCCACCCATATCAAGTATATTTAGACTCATATCATATCCAAACCATCTAAGGTAAACAAATACTATTTTCACCACCATTATATCACCAGGTTGTTTATAAAAACCAATACACCACAACTCATGCCTTGGAGTGAATCTTTCTTCATTGATCCTAAAATGTTAAAGGCTACCTCATAAAATTCCTTAGTATGCATAAAATATCATATCCTACTTGTTGATGTGAGTTTTATGCACACCAAGTAACCTTATGAGGTAGCTTATAACATTATAGTATCAATTAATAAAGTTTCACTCCAGGGCACAAGTTATGGGGTATTGTATTTTACAAACAACATGGTGGTAGAATACCAGTGAGTGGAGTAGTTATTTACCTTGGATGGTTATCATATGACATGAGTCTAAATATAATTGAGATGGGTGGATTGATTATTAGTCTAACCTAATCTAGGTAGGATCATAATAAACTCAAAAAATAAAGAAGGATAGGGCAAAGAAGAAATTTTATAAATCAAATAAGATGAAACTTTTATAACCTAGATCTTAAATTAGGGGTTCGACAAATAGTTAGGAGCTAATGCTCACTATGAGTTATAGTTAGCACACAACCAATCAAACATAGTTAAGAGTCAAAGTAAATAATAATATAATGAACTTTAATGCATATAATTAAAGTTTGTTGTGTTTGTGAGATTGTAATTACACATATACAAAAGGAGCTTATAATTATCACATAAAAACATTAATATTAACTACTACATAATATGAATAACTATATAAAAATAAATTCATGCACAACCAAAATAATAAGATACTGAATTGATGGAAATTCTTTTAAAAATCAGAAATTTAGAGAATAACAAGATTTGCACATCAAGATCAACTACGGAATAATCATAAAAATTTGCTATTAATCTTAATAGGCAAAATTCTCCTCCCTTTGGGATTGGGAGGATACAAATATATATAGGCTTGGGTAGGGGATCCTCATCCTATAAATTAAGTATAAATTTAGGTGCATAATTATATAAATCTATGTCAAAATTCATGCATAACATGCATGTATGAAAAGTGTGTACATAAATAATTTTCCTCAACCAAAATATAATACATATATGTTAAAACAATTTGGACCATTAGTCCCATCTTAATTTAAACATATAGATACATATATAATTAAGTCATTTCTTATGTGGCACCATTGGCAGAGGGAAATGATTTCATGACAGTTATAAGAATTTAAGTAGCCACTATTGCCCCTTGAGGAATTAAAACTAACCATGTTAGAGTATGCATCACTACATATCCAAAAAATTAGGGACCCTATGATGACATGGCAACAACTATACTTGATTTTGTGTTTGGTGCTAACCTAGAATCTTCTTATATGGCTTTTAGTTTCTCAAATAATGTGTATGTAGATTCAAACTCTTTATTTATAATAACAAAATTGAGTATGTAAGGCTTAAATATTTTTATAGCTTCAGTCATCAACCTGTTATGCTCTACTTTTGAAGCCTTGAATCCTAATCTAAGGGCTTCAAACTTAGTAACTTATTCTCAAAAAAAAATATTATCTACAAAATTTCATCATTATTTTTGTAAATGGTTCCCTCAACTTATTTCTTAAAGCTATCTATAGCTACCTTAATAAGTGTTTCAAAATTAGGCCTATTTACTAGTTTTCCAATTGAGGTTATTATTGTCACCAAATATTGTACCATAGAGTTGGTTTTCAAATCCTAATCTAAGATTTGGTCAAAACTAGAATACCTCTAGGCCTATGGGTTGCATATGGTACAAGTAGACCTCTAGGTTTAAGGGCTAGCTCCCTAGATTGATCCTTGAATGCTTATCACCTACACTAACAATTTTCTTGGATGAAAAGGGATAGAAGTGACATTAAAATAACCTACTCTACTAAGGTGATACACTAGAAATATCTCTAAAATATTACTATACAAGTGCATTAAGAAACATGACTCACAACACTAGTCTCAAATCCTGAATTTCTCTCAGTTTAACATTAAAATTTCAAACATGGAGGTGATATGCATGGAACTACTCAAGTTTATTGAACTAGAGGTCATTTTTAGACAATAAGGCTATTCCTTACACATGAAGATAGACAAATGCACTTGATAATACTTCATGTGACCTACTAGAGTGAAACAACTTGCATCAAACATGGGAGGATTGAGATAAAGTAATGATAGATATCAATCACTTGAATTTTCACTATACATCACTTCGCATACTTAAAAATATAATTAATGAACTAAAAACTAGATTTCATATCCTATTTCAAAGTAAAAATATAGTATCAAACCATTAGGTCTTCACCATACCAGGTGTGGAATTAGAATACAAGATCCAAAATGGTTTGAATTTATAGAACATGTGAAAAGAGAGAGAGAGAAGAAGGGAAGTTCAAGGGACACAATGCCACATGTCAAGGCATGAAAACTAGTTACATTTTAGAGGAATGAAGTAGATAATATAGGTCTAGAAGGTCTTCTTGGACAAGTGTCCATCTGAAGCATCAAACTCTCCAAAACTATCATAGGGTCTTCAAATGACTTTCTTGAAAAATGCCTTCATGATGAGGTAGCTCAAAACTAAACTAAGGAGAGTTGACACATGTGAACTATCCTAGTGAATTCTAATTTTTCTTCTTTTATACCATTCCCTTCTTTTTGTAAAGTCTTTTATAATTACAACACAGGAAATTAGTTGATATATTTTATAATTTTAATAAAAAACTAATCTATAAATCATAAAAAATAATATACCAAAAGTAAATTTAAAAATAAATAAATTTTAATCTAAGAAAATAAGAAAGATTAATTTAGATAGAAAGAAACATTAACCAAAAAATAAAGAAAGATATTCTACTCCTAAAACTAAGTGTTCACTTACAATCATTTATAAGCATCTCTAGTTGGATTAACCATGAAATAATGTTTCAAAAACTATCCATTGACTAGAAAAGCAAGGTCCTTACCTTGGAGGTCCTTTAAGCACAAAACATTGTTACCTAGAATTTTAGATATTTGATACAGGCTAATCCATAAAGGAGTGAAATTATCATGTTGTCCCTTATTATCGTGTGATTTATCCCATAAAATTAATAAGTATAAAATACTAAAATCCTTATTTTATACCTTTTGTCAAACCATATTTTGATAATGTATTTGTGTTTTTTGAATTTGTGCAGTGTTTTAAGTCGTGCATCTTCCATCTGAACTATATCAAGTAGTTTAGAATGGATTATTTCATCCTCTCCCATGTAATCCTACATAAATTAGTACATTTTTATTTTAAGAGTGATGGGGAAAAATAAATGTTATCCATACACTAATAAAAAAGGTGAAGCCTTGATGGTCTTCTTATTTCTTATTCTATTTTCCCATAGTGCATATTTTAGTAGCATGTACCATTCTCTTGGTTTATATTATGTTGACTTCTTGATAGAATCCATCAAATTATTGTTGGTATATTTAGCAACTCCATTCCCGTATGGATAAAAATTTGAAGAAAACTTGATGGTAATCTGGTTTTTATAGGCCCACTTAGTTAATTTAGTGGATTAGAAAGCTAAACCATTATCACAAACTAAATAAATTGGAATGCCAAACCTAGTCAATATATTTTCTTCCAAAATTTTGATAATGTATAGTGCTCTAGAATTCTTAGTGGCCACAACTTTTGTGCATCTGGTGCAATATTCAGTAGTTATTAGGACAGATTTATGCCCCACTAAAGAGTTTGGGTTGATCACCACAAGGAAGTCAAGATCCCATTAAGTAAAATGACATCCTTCAATGACCAATTATAAAGGCATGGGGAAATTCATTTATCTTTTTTGAAACACCTAGAATTCATGGCAAGTCTTAACATGGTTGTGGGTATATTTGAAAATCGTAGCCAAGTAATATCCCATTATCCATATTTTATGAACTATTACATTTACTGAGGGACATCCTCTACCTATATTTTAGTGTAGATCATTCAATATATATATATATATATCTTCTTATTTTAAAACATACCTCAAGTAGATTCCTTAATAATTATTTTGGTATAAAACTCACTTTTTTATCATGTAATGGGATGATTTGAGCCTAAGGATAACCTATACTCTCTGTTTAGCTCAAGGGTACATGTACCCATGATTAAGTAGTGGATGATGTGGGCATACCATTCACCATTAGCCAACTGAGTCTCATTGATTTGTTTAATTTAGATGCATGTATTAGTCTTAGTCATGAGATGGATGATTCATTAGCCTTCAACCATTTTGTTTAGTTTGATTTCAAGATAAAACTCCTATAATTTTTCCATCCACTTACCTCTTCTTTCAACCAATTCATTACAGTCGAGTGTTAGTTTGATAGATGGCTCTAGAATGATGGCATGCATCTTATTTCTTAAAATATAATGCCTAAAATTATTCACAACTTTTATCAATGCATATATCTATTTATATATCATTGAATACTTTAACTTTTCATATTTTAGGTTAGTACTCATGAAAGTAATTGTATGTTAATTATCATCTACCTTTTTTTTGAGAATAACTACTATAGTGTGCTTCAAAACACATAAATAAAGGAATTAATATTTGGTGAAGTCTAGACTGATTGCAATTGGAGCCTGATAATGATGGTTTTGATATATTTGAAATTTTTCTTTGATTTTTTTTCCATTCTATTTTGGAATCTTTCTTCAACATGGGACTCAGTGGTTTGAAAATCTTTGTAAATCTTGAAATAAATTTCCTTGCAAAGTTTATCTTGCTAAATAAAGACTTCAAATCCTTCTTGTTATTAGGAGGTGCCAGCTTAGAAATGGCTTAGATTCATTTTAGGTCAATTGAAATCCCATATTTATTAATGACATGGCCTAATAGTTTTCCTTCCATGACTTCAAAGATGTTCTTCTTTGGATTGAGTGATACTCCATATCTTTTACACCTATCAAATACTTTATATAGGTGGTCTACATGATTAACTCTATTTTTAGAAACATTGTTAAGTCATCCATATAAATGGTGATACATTTGCCAACAAGCTATTGAAAGCTGAAATCCATGGCTTGCTAAAAGGTTCCTCCTAAATTAATTAGGCCAAAAGGTATCCTTTTAAGTGCAAAATTTATCCACTTAATTGTGAAGGTAGTCTTTATTTTATCTTGTGCTTCTATTATCACTTGATTATAATTTGATAATCCATCCAAGAAGGCCATCATCTTAGATACACTAACCATTTGAATTAACCCATCCAGAGAGGGTAAAGGATAGTTATCCTTCTCTAATGCTCAGTTTAGATTTCTAAAGTCAACACATAATGTGATTTATTTATTTCTATTTATAACTAGTAATAGGTTGGCTACCCAAGTAGAATGTCTGATTGGAAAAATAATCTTAGCATACAATAGCTTTTATAATTGTATTTAGATGATAAGTTCAAGAATTATATTTACTAGCCTTTATCACTTCTTTAAAGGAGTATGTTCTAGATTTAGTGGCATGGTATGTGTGATGACCCTGGGGTCAAAGACCTTCAAATCTTCATACAATCAAGAAATCACATCTTTTTAATCTATTAGTAGACCTTTCAACTTTTGTTTATTATTTTTAATGCAACTTAGACTAATTTTTGCATATTGGGAATGTTTGTCAGTGCCAAATTTGCCTTGACAAAATTATATTCAATTACCTTAAGTTATTTCTACTTCTAAGCTTGTGGATCCACATCAAAATATCACTATAGTGAGACCATCCCCATAGGAATGTGATTTTATTTCAGATGTAATACATTATCTTCTCCTAATTATTTAATATTCATGGGTTTAACATCCTTTCCATTTATTATCTGAGATTTAAAGGCTCCATAACTATTCATAAATTTTTCAATTTTTTGATCATCCTCAAATACCTAGAAGTTATCCACATTGTCTAAGACTGAGGGATAAAGAATTAGTTCTAAAAAAGAATTATAAATCTTAGATTCTTGAAGTGGTGTTAGATTTCTAAAGTTGATAGTGAGTCTATAGTGTGGTTTGTTTCCCTTGAGATGGCTTTGATGTTGAAAGCTTTGAAGGATTCTATCAGATCCCATGTTAGGTGTTTATATTTCTTCAAGTAAGTTACTTTACATTTATATTTCTTTCTGATTTTGTTGATGACCATCTCTAAATCATCAAATATCTACAACTACTTGACATTATGTTTTAGTGTGAACTACAGACTTAAAATTAGGGATTCATACTTGGTTTGATTAGTGGTGAAAAGGAATTTCAACCTATATGTGACTAGATACTATCTCCCATTTGGGTCTATTATAGCTATGCCCACACCTAAACCTTGCTTTGACCTAGCTCTATCAAAGTGGAGAGTCTATAACTAGAAGGACCTTCAAATTATTGTTTATGAGGTTTTTGATCTATAGTGAACATGTACATGCTTGCATGTGAGGATGTAAAGTTAACCTTTTCATTTTTAAAACTATAATATGTGATTAGATACTTTATCTTTGGCTCTTAGTCTACCTGAATATATTTGGTTTCTCCTTTCTAAGATAGCCAAATATGTGAGAAGTTTCTAGCCATATATCCATTTAGCGTCTTTGACCAATACCAACTTAGTATCAAGTCATAATCTTATGGAATGTTAACAACCATAATATATGTGTACTTATGCACATGTGTTTTAGTTGCAAGCTATATGTGTACAATTTTTAACTCACCAACACATGTGACATAAGACTTGTCTAGTTATAAGACCACGCTTTTATAATTGTTTGGGATCAAACCTATTTTATCACATATAGTTGTAGGCATCACATTGACTGAGGCACTTGAGTCAACCAAACAATTATGCACATTCTTTCTAAACATTCTAACAATTAATAAAAAAAGGTTTTACTTGAGACTTATCCTTGTAAATGACCACATTTGTATGTGTAACTTTTGAATTATCCATAGATGATCTTATAGTCAAGGATTTGATAACAAATCTCTATATTGATGATTTGGGATAGCTTGTGAAGACTTATATTCACCTTGATTTTAATCATATATTCAACAATATTGTACCCTCCTTTATTATGTGGCTTTGCACTCTATAATCGATCACTCCCTTTTGGAGGAGGTATATTATTACTAGCCTTAAGATTTGGAGGGGTAGTACCATCATTATTTGGGTGAGTGGAAGTAGTAGCAGATTATTTATTCCTTAAATTATAATTGTTCCTCTAGAACTATTGAAAGGCATGAATTTCATCTATATTATCTTTAGGTTTATCTTCATATTCCATTAGGAATGGGAATCCATATGTGTCAAAGACCATGGTGGTGTTGGGAGGACCTAAAGTAGTAGAGGAAGATGGATCTAGATGATTTAAAAAGACTTATTATATATTCATTTATTTTTGAAATATTTCAAGGCAGTACAAAATTATATGTAGTCTAGCTTTCCATGTTGTGCTATGTTGTGGACTCAACACCAATTAGGAAGTGATGCTTCCAAGATGTTTATCTCTAGTATCTTATTAAGTTGCTACTAATATGTATTATTTTCAAGTCTACTAAAAGTCCTATTTTACCATATGTAAAATTGGGAGTGGTATTCTACCCCATGATGTTTCCCATCTACTTTTACATGCTCATAAACCCATTTCTCAACTTTTATACCATTCACTCAATGGCATTCAATTTTGATTTTGTAGAATTAGTAGAAATACCTTGTGTAGTAGTAATATTGATTGGTATTAAATATTGGTTTAGATTTAGTCACTTGTAGGATGAGGCATCCCCTCTCCAAGCCTATATATATTTGTATCCTCTTGATCCCATAGGGAGGAGAATATTTCATATTAAGATTAATATGAAATTCTAAGGATTGTTCTATAATTGGTCATGATGTGCAAATATTATTTTTATCCAATTTATGAGCTATAAAATAATTTAAATCAATATAGTATCTTAGTCTTTTGGTTGTCCATGAACGTTCTTTTGAAATAGTTATTCATATTATGCAGTAGCTAATCTAAATGATTTTATGTGATAATCATAATCTCCCTTTGTATATGTGCAAATGTAATCTCAAAAATGCAATAACCTTTATTATATGCATTAAAGTTCACTATATTCTTATTTCCTTGGACACTTAATTGTGTTTGACTATTTTTGTGCTAACAATAACTTACATCAGGCATTGGTTCTTGACTATTTGTCCAACCCCAAGTTTAAGATCTAGGTTAGAAAGGTTTCATCTTATTTCATTCACAAACTTTATTCTCTTACCTACCTTTTTTTTTTAGTTTATTTTAATCCTGCCACCTTAGGTTAGACTCATCATCAATCCACCCATCTCAAGTAGATTTAGACTCATGTCATATTCAAACTATCCAAGGTAAACAACTACTCTGCTCATCACTATTCCATCAATAGGTTGTTTATAAAACCCAATACCTTGAAACTCATGCCTTATATTAAATCTTTATTGACTAATTATAAAATGTTAGAGGCTACCCCATAAGGTTCCTTGGTGTGCATAAAACCAACATCAAAAATTGGGGTGCTTCCACTTGTCAAGATATTACTACTTCAAAATACTTTGGCAAAATGATCTTCAAGCCAAAACTTGTAAAACGTGACTAAATGGGATGTTATAACTTATTAAGATCTCAACACATCGCCCCTATGGTCTATAATTTTCAATTGATTGATATGACACCATGCCAAAAATTCTCACTACATCATAGCTTTATATTAGTCAGTACATAGTTAACCCACATGTGGGCAAAAACTAAGCGAAGAGCTACCACATGGTGTGACCTTGCCAACAAATCACATGCTAGCATCCATGTCAACATATAAAAGTTAATATTGATGGTCATCTCAACTTGTCACACTATCAAAGAATGGGTATTTTAGATAATAAATTAAAATATAACCTTAATTATGAATGGTCTTTATTGTGCATAGTATGGCCGACTAAACACTCCATATGGCTGACTCAGCACCCCAATAGATTTCAACAACTTTCAACCACCCAAAATTCAATTCAGATTCAATCAGCATAGCCTAGATATTAATAACCTTGGCATTGGGCATGATCCCCATCAATCCTAATGTCAAGTGGATTCATCACATTGAGTTCTTGTAAACACCTAGTGGTTGAATAAGTAATGACTCCATAATCTTAAATTATCTATTTAAGACCAGCTCTTCAACATAATAAAGTTTGGTTGTTGAATAAAATGATATAATAGAGATAGATAAATAGGATATTATGTGATTTTTCTCATTTCCCTTATTTATATCCCTACTTTATTAGTTGATTTTTTCTTTAGGTGAGATGAGGGTGCTTGGACATATTTATTTAATTCCCCTATGTATATTATGAATCTCAATTAATTCCTAATGAATTATATTTTATCTAAAATCTTTATGAATTAATATCCATTTTTTGCATTTGTATACAGTGCCTTTGTTTCCATCTCTTTGAATAGTTAACTTTATCCTCAGACTCCTGCATTGTCTTTGTTCATGATTGTGCTATGTTGGCTGTAGAGAGAGTGGTTTTCTCTAGGGACTTGTCTATTCAACATAATCAGATTTGTCTCCTCTAAAAATTAGTATCATCTTTTCTTTCTCCCACCATTTTTATTTTTATTTAATTATAACCCTTGATACATTAATTTTAGGATAGTCTAAATTATAATTAGTGTTTTCAAATTTTATTAAAATTGCATAACCCTTACTTGTTATCACTTGTGCATTATCAAATCTAATTGATAAATATAAATTATTTATCAGTTGGAATTTTTATATCAAATTTGAATGAGTTGACTCTTATTATCAAACTAATCTATGTTTATTTCATAAATGTTCAATTTTAAAACTAGAAGGCCCATTTGACTCGAATAATAAGCACATCAGTCACCAAGGTATCTAGAACACTTTGACCTACTATATATAGACCTTAGGATAATATTTAGACTTACTTTCAATAAATGTGGGGATGATCTCTTTTTGGAGGTCCCCTTTGCCTAGAGTTGATGAGCCATGCCAAATATACCTACTATAGATTGACACTAGAAAGATGGCCAAACTTTAATATTTTATAAACCTTGCTTAAACTGAGACATTGTAGATTTTAAAAATAGAAAATAGATGAATTACTATGAGGTCAAAGTTTATTGAGGATGACTTTGAGCTATTGTACCTTATAGAACATAAAAAATCAAAACTAACAAATGAAAGTGTAGAACCAAACATATTTATTCAATTAGTAGCTCCCCTACAACTATTGTCTCTTTCCATGACTTGGATTGTTGGATTGTAGAAGATAGTTATCTTATGAATATTTAGGACCCATACATGACTTGCATAAAAACCCTAAGAAATTCTATCCAAGGTATGCTCATGGTGTAATATAAACAATAGTGAAACATATCCAAGCTTTTAAAGATGCCTTAATCAAATGTAAATTCAAAATGAAGATGTGGCCTATCGATTATTCCCATAAACCTTAGATGAATCAATGTATGGTTAGTACCTAGGCCTCCCAGATTGATCCATTACCTTTTGGAATAGTCTTGAAACTATATTTGTTAACCATTTTAGAGTACCAATCATTCCTGTAATAATCTATCATCAGTTTGTGATAGCCCATTTCCACAAAATTTATAAATGTTTGAAAAATACTTATATGCAAACAAAGGTGGATATAATACATAATTTCCTAAGGGCCTTAGACCCTATAACTTCCATGTTCATCCATAGGACTTCTACAATAGTTGAAACTTTATCTTTGGCATGTTATGAAGCAATTACCATTGAACAATAGATGATGCCACAAGGCTATAGAGCTAGTGTGTTACCTTATTTAGGATAACTTGGTATCTTTAATCATATTCACATGATCAATTAGGCTCTCATGAGAAATAAACCACTGATGAGTTCAATCCTAAGAACTATGTATTCAAACTAGAACCCATTTTATAATCTAGTTCCTTTAAACCAAATGCCTACAATTTAGTTTGTTTCTCTAAATCAAATGTTACCATAAGTAAACAATCAAAAAATGAATCATACTACCTATAATCAAAATTTTATGCCTCTAAATCATGTATTACCATAAAAACGTAATCAACAACTTGTTCTCGTTACATATAATATCACTACTACCATGCCTATCACTAGTGATTATGTTGCTCCTAACATCAATCAATAAGTTATTCCATTATTTATGAATAATAATACACCTATCAATATTACCCATAACCAAACACATTATTTTCCCTACATTTCTAAACTCTATCGCACCCATGGTTAATACACCAATGCAAATCAAAAATCAACATAATGATAGTGTGAACCCAAAAGTATAAAATTTATAGCAAATGATTCAATGATTAACAAATGACATGGCTAATTTGTAAAGACAAGTGCCTCAAAAAAAATCAATCCATGAATACCTCTAATCAAAATAGAAAATTCAACTTTAAAATAAGTAATAGGGGATGGAACACTAGGCCAAATAATGGAGGCATACGTAACTCTTGAAAAGACAAATCCAAGCTAAATAATAATAGTGCTTCAAACTCTGTGAACTTGGTTGATTTAGCTTTGCCTACCTAGTGTAACCTATATAACATAATTGATCATGTTGAAATTTATTATGTTGATTTCATATTAGCCTCAAACATCTTCCAAAAGGGTATGGATAACCTAAAGATAGTACCTACACCTGAAAATGACTCCAACTAAGTTAGGGGGAATATGGGTACTACCATGGGATTAGAAACCTATGAGTTCCCATTCGAGAGTGAAAATAAACCTAAAGATAACTTAGATGAGTCTATGCATTTAAAAAATTCCAAAGGGGAAATAACCACTTGTTGAGGAGTGAATTCCAAAATACTTTGAACACATCCACTCCTTCAAATGACACTCAAGTTATAATTAATGAGAACTCAAACGATAAAAAAAATCCACCTAAAGGAATTATAGCATCTTATTAACCAAATAACAACTTTGCACCTCTACGATAGTTGAAACCTTATCTTTGGCATGTTATGAAGCAATTACCATTGAACAATAGATGATGCCACAAGGCTATAGAGCTAGTGTGTTACCTTATTTAGGATAACTTGGTAGCTTTAATCATATTCACGTGATCAATTAGGCTCTCATGAAAAATAAACCACTGATGAGTTCAATCCTAGGAACTATGTATTCAAACTAGAACCCATTTTATAATCTAGTTCATTTAAACCAAATGCCTACAATTTAGTTTGTTTCTCTGAATCAAATGTTACCATAAGTAAACAATCAAAAAATGAATCATACTACCTATAATCAAAATTTTATGCCTCTAAATCATGTATTACCATAAAAACGTAATCAACAACTTGCTCTCGTTACATATAATATCACTACTACCATGCCTATCACTAGTGGTTATGTTGCTCCTAACATCAATCGATAAGTTATTCCATTATTTATGAATAATAATACACCTATCAATATTACCCATAACCAAACACATTATTTTCCCTACATTTCTAAACTCTATTGCACCCATGGTTAATACACCAATGCAAATCAAAAATCAACATAATGATAGTGTGAACCCAAAAGTATAAAATTTATAGCAAATGATTCAATGATTAACAAATGACATGGCTAATTTGTAAATACAAGTGCCTCAAAAAAAATTAATCCATGAATAACCCTAATCAAAATAGAAAATTCAACTTTAAAATAACTAATAGGTGATGGAAAACTAGGCCAAATAATGGAGGCATACGTAACTCTTGAAAAGACAAATCCAAGCTAAATAATAATAGTGCTTCAAACTCTGTGAACTTGGTTGATTTAGCTTTGCCTACCTAGTGTAACCTATATAACATAATTGATCATGTTGAAATTTATTATGTTGATTTCATATTAGCCTCAAACATCTTCCAAAAGGGTATGGATAACCTAAAGATAGTACCTACACCTGAAAATGACTCCAACTAAGGTAGGGGGAATATGGGTACTACCATGGGATTAGAAACCTATGAGTTCCCATTCGAGAGTGACAATAAACCTAAAGATAACTTGGATGAGTCTATGCATTTAAAAAATTCCAAAGGGGAAATAACCACTTGTTGAGGAGTGAATTCCAAAATACTTTGAACACATCCACTCCTTCAAATGACACTCAAGTTATAATTAATGAGAACTCAAACAATAAAAAAAATCCACCTAAAGGAATTATAGCATCTTATTAACCAAATAACAACTTTGCACCTCTATAAACTGGTAAACCATTAGAATAAAATAAATTGGGATATAATATTGTAGAAGACCTAAAGAAAACTAAGGCCAACATAACCATGTTTGAGTTGCTCCAAATATCTAACTAGAAAGAATTGTTATTAGAATAATTATTTCCTTCTAAAGGGAAAAAAGCTAATAGGAAAATTGATGCTCACATTTAAATTTAAAAATAAAATACTGAAACCCGTCATTTTCTCCTAATAATCTAATTTTTTGGTAAACACTTATACAAATGTTTGGTTGATTTAGGTGCTTCCAACAATGTGATGCCTCATGCAACTTGCCTAAAATTAGGTCTAGCTCCTACAAAGTCAAACATAAAGGTTTTTTAGTTGGACAGTTTTAAGGTTAGGGTGTTTGGTGAACTCAACCATATTCATATGCAATTGGATTCTAATATAAGAGTGTAATGGTTCATTAACATTCAAGTGGGTGATATAATTGATACATATAGTATGTTTCTTAGCAGATATTGGTTGATAACACTAAATGGATACATGGTGACTTATTTATCCCATATGTGGCTCCTATGGTGTGGCATACCCAATCAAACAAGAATCGAGAGGGAGGAAAAAATGAATCATATGATCATTAAGTATAACAGGATGAATGAGATCTTATGAAAGGAGTTTAAACTCAGGATCTAAACATTTGGAATGGAAGAAAAAGATCATGAAAAATTATTCATTAATATGATACCCATACAAGAAAAATAAGAGTTAGAAGATTTAAATCAACTAGAGGAAGATGATTTCCTCTACATACCTAAAATAACCTAATTTCATAGTGCTACCCATACACATAGAATTAGGAAACATGATGATATAAAGGTATAACATGGTTGTCCATATTTCATGTTGGTGATAGGGACAACATAAATAAAAATCATTAAGTTTGAGAATGTTGGTCTAAGTGAAAATAAAGAGTTTGTAGGCTTAGAGGCTAAAAATACTTTCACTCTAGACAACATAATACCACTTTTACCACTAAGAACCTAACTAGAAAGTTATTATCAGCTAAAGAACAAAGTGTATACATGTTATAGGTTGAGGAAAAGAATAAATATGTCAACATAACAGTAACACTTACCTCTTAGAGTTCACTACACACAATTGAAGATCATTTGTGGACCCTAAAATTTGATGGCTCCAAGTCTAAGAGTGGGTGTGGTGAAAAGGTTGAACTCATTAATCCACGATTAAGGTAATATTTATCCACATTTTGACTATAATTTTCATGCACAAAAAACATTGTTGAATATGCAACATTAGCACACAACCTCTAGTTCACTCTTAGAAATAAATTCAAGGATATCAAGGTGTTTGGGGATTTAAAACTGGTGATCAATTAAGTTAGATTCCGATATGATTATAATGACAAGCACCCATCCAAATATCACATTCAATTTTGGAATCTAATGGAATATTTTTATGCATTTAATACTAAAACATTACCCCATAGAAGAGATTATATGATGCATGCATTGGCAACAATTGATAAAATGTTGGAACCAATTGTTGAATCTAAATTAAGGAGATTACCAATAGAATTAGTGACTACTCCTATTCCTAATAACATTAGGAACTCTTAGGTATTCAAATATGATCAAAATATAATCAAATTCATCACCAACACAAATGTATTCTAATCACAAATTGTTACTGAAAATGATAGTGGGGAGTTTGAACTAAATGATGAATGGGTATTAATTTTGAAAACAATTAGTATAATAAAAGTGATGGTATCAATAGAGAGGCTCTTTGGCATGGATTATCAAGGTGAGAAAGATAAAATAAACCTTTAAAAAAGGTGTGATACATAAACATTACAATTTGGATAATATGCAAATGACTCAAAAAATGTGATTTTAGGCACAATTTACACTTAAGATGAAATATAGGGAATTGTTAAAGCCCTAAAGGAATTCAAATATGTTATTGCCTAGAGATAAGAGGATTTGAAAGTATTCAATACTTCCATACTTATTCATACTATCCCTCTCAATTCAGGTGTCAAACCTTTTTGTTAGAGATAAAGACCAGTGAATATTTTATCGAAGCCTTTTTATATTCAATCAAGTACAAAAATTAATTTTTATATAGAATCATCAATGATTGTTAGATAGCTATTACATGGAAAGTAGATATTTGTCTTGTTTATATCGAACCAAAGACTAAACCTTTACTTTGTCATTAATGTCTAATACATAGCATGTTTTAGTGATTTTTGTTGTGAAGAATGCTCAGGAAGAAGACACAGGTGAAGTATAGTGAAAGTTCAATTTTGATCTCCATCCAGTAGAACTATGAACTCACATAGATGGCTTGTTTCTATGGACTCCATAGGCTTGTTTCTATGGAATTTGTAGGCTTGTTTCTATGGACTCCACAAGCTTGTTTCTACATACTCCATAGGCTTGTTTCTATGGACTCTACAGGCTCATTCCTACCGACTTTGTAGGGTCAATTTCATGGATTTTGTAAAGACAAAGATATAAATGGGGAAGCTGGTGGCTAGATAAGATGAGAGAGAATCATTCCAACTGGATTCAAATGAGTAAAATGCTCACCTACTATTTTATAGGATTTGTTTTTGATAAAGTTGTATATATTTAGATATTATGACTATTTTAGGATAGTATATCTATTTCATCAAAATAATTAGATCTCTTGGAATTCCAATCTCCTATTTTTGGAAGAGTGGATCAACCAAGGAATCCTATCTCTTTGCATCCTATTTTGAGTTGATTATATTAGTATAAAATGTAAGACTTTTGTCATAAAAAAGAGAGAGATAGATGAAAAATACGTACAAGTATATTATAGGTTTTAGATAGATTATAATTATTTCAATTACTTCAATTTCCAATAGTGATTAATCTTTGTTCCTGAGTCTGAGAGGAGCAATGGCCCACTCTCCTTGGAACCAGTAACTATGTATGGTATCTATGTTATGTTATATTAACTCTTTGTTATAACTAATCAAAATTTTTCTAATGTTTTCATTCATTCATAAAACATCAAAACAAATTCATAGTTCAAAAGGCATTTCCTTATTCCAAAGTCATTTCCTTTCTAAGCAAAGTGTGTTTTCTTTTACAACAAACATGTGAAGTGAATTTTCTTTTTAAGTTAAACATCTCTATTTCCACGTAAGTGTAAATAGGAGTGTGATTTTACTTTCAAGAAAAAGAGTGGATTTATTTGATTAAATAGTTAATCTTTTCCTTTTCATCAAAAGAGTGAATAAATTAGTTTAAGACACATTTCTTTCTTTATTCAAAGTTAGAATAGGATCATCAAACACCCCCACAAGCAAAATTCTAGATCTACCATCCTACACCTTACTGCAGATAGCTTTGGACACCAGCCCTAGTTGATAAGACATCAATTAAACATTGATTAAATGAAGATTTAAATGACACTCATCATTTTTGGTGTCGTTGTTAGGGAAACAAGGTATTAGTAAGGTATTAATTATTGGTCTAGAGTCAAAAATAGAAAAAATTGTAAAAACTATAAAATCCCAAAAATAATTCAATAAATTGATGTACCATCCTAGAGACTCTAAAGGATGATTCATCCTAAAATTTATACCAAGAACACAAGTTGAAAATCTTTCAACATCTCTAAGTATTGAACCAGTAGTTACAAGTGAAACCTATCTACAAGAATCTTCAGACACTTGGATAGAAACCTGGCCATTACCACAAGCAAGCCCCATAGGGAAAATTCCTCAAGATCAATCTCTTGCAGGAAGCCATTATTTAGAAATTGCCAAGGAATTAGAAGAAGCATTTCAAAAATCCATAGCTAAAGAAAATTTTGAGAACTTTAAACAACCCATAACTGATACCAAAAATATTCAGTGGGTAGATCATCCCAGCTTTGAAACATCATCAGAAGAAGAAAATATGGCTCTCCAACAAAATCCATGAAATCAATAACTTACACAACTAAGGACTTTTTCCTCTCCTATTATTGTAGATCCTAATGATTAAACCCCCATAAAAAATATTTCACTAGCTAATCTACCAAATTTTTGGGGAAAATCTACAGAAGATCCTGATCAATTCCTATTTGAGTTTAAGGTTATATGTCAAACTTACAATTACACAAAAGATAGCCATAAATTAAAACTATTTCCCTCTACACTTAAAGATGCAGCTATGAGATGGTTCATAGGTTTACTTGGCAATTCTATTAGAACATGGGATGACATAGAGATAGAATTCTTAAACAAGTATCAAGATTACTACTGAGTGTGAGAAAGAAAAGAAAATTTCTTCAAAATAAAATAGAATGAGGTTGAATATTTAGAGGATTATTTGGATATATTCATGTTCACTCACTGAAGAAGTAATTATCCACTCACTGAAGAAGTTTAGAAATTGGTTTTCTTAAGAGGGTTGGATGAAGATACTAGAGATGCCTTAAATCTGATGGGAGGTGGAGATATAAATAAGTTGGCTTTCGATCAAATTTATGAGCTTTGTACCGACTACTCTTAAACAAAAACCAGAATTAGGAGAGGAAGGTTTGGGAAATCTAATGAAGTGGGTAAGCTAATGGAATAATTTGTCAATCTAAAGACAGATATTCTCATTACACTAAATAGTATTTTAGATGGCCTTCAAGCTAAGGCAAATACAATAGAACCCTTAGCAATCTATTGTCCTAAGAAGCATAGATAAAAACATGCCTTTAGAGACTACCCCTAGATAAAACTAATGTTTCATCATGTGGGATATGTGATACAACATATCATGATACCAAACATTGCACCCTTCTACCTGTTTTAAAAAATCAAATGAAAACACAAGTCCAGTCTATTGAAAAAGTAAATTATATCTAAAGACAAAATTCTACCCCACAAAACTAGGCTCAAGGACATTTTAATGCAAGAAACCCAATTTTAATCCATGGATGGCATCATGGAATGTTTCAGTTCCTTCACCTTTTTAGAATCAACCCCAAATTCCATCAATCTAAAATCTATGGGTAGCACAAAATTGGAAATTGGATTCCAACACCCCCATAGATGGTACCACAACCACAACCATAGCAATAATGCATACCATAGCATTAATAGATGCCACAACAATATCAACAATGGAATCTGCAATGGAACCCATAACAATAATTCACCCAACCAAGAAGACCACTTTAATAGCAAACTATAATGCCACCCCCAGTTATTTAACAATAAGGACAAATCAATCAACCCTCAATACCTGCACAACTAATAACAAATCCAAAAAATAAATAACCACCACCTATTTATGTTAATGAATAAGAAGAGACAATGAATGTTGGATCTATTGATTATTTGGACATACATTTAAGATCAGGGAAAACTATACAAAAACCTCCAGTTCTCATTTCTGAGATACTTGATGAAAAAGAAAAAATAGAATCATCTTAATTAAACACTAGAGATGTTGTAATCAAAATGAGCCCTGAAGCAAACAAAGAAAACACTACTACACCAGTAGTTCCTATTCCTAAAAGATTAACAGAAATTGATATTAAACTAGAATCAAACTTGGTCCATGAGTTGCAAAAGATCAATATTGAGGTACCCCTATTATAAGCTATTAGAGATATACCTAAATTGAATAAGATCATCAAAAACCTTTGTATCAAGACACCTGGGAGAAAATAAAAATATCTAAGAACCATTCATATTGACAAAAAAGTTGTTGATTTATTAGCAAAAAAACTATTAGTTCCAAAATATGCAGATCTAGGAAGCCTAGTGATCACAGTCACAATCAGAGGTAAAGAAATTCCTAACATCTTGGTAGATTTGGGAGCATCAATTAATGTTATGACAACTGATACTCTCTATACATTATCTCTTATGAGAATACAACCCACAACTACCATTCTTCAAATGGTAGACCAATCTGTAACTAAACTAGAAGGGACTATAGAAAATGTTGAAGTACTAATAGAGTCTTGGGAATATCTAGTAGATTTCATGGTCTTCAACCTAAAACAAAAAATATAGGATATCCCATAATCCTAGGTAGACCATGGTTGGCTACTGTAGCAGCATTAATTAATTGCAGATCAGGAGACATGACCATTTCTAATGGGTTAAAATCCAAATGCATCTCCTTGTATCTTCTTGAAAAGCCATCAACAAATCACATACAAGAACTTTAAGTGGATGAATCAGACAACACATCAAACAACATTTCCTCCTTAGATATGATCATAGTTAAAAAACACTTGAAAGAATTGAATGGAGATATATACCCAAAATCTATAGACTCTTCCAGTTTGAAAGCTATGGACCTCGGAATCTATAGACTCTACCAGTCTAGAAACTATGAACTAACTCAGTTTAAGATTCTTGGGTCAGATAGAATATTATGAAACCTTTACTTCTAATTCTTCTATTTTTTCCTCACCATATGATCATGAATTAATTCAAGAAAGTGTGTGAAAATTAGTAGAACAATAACAAACTTATTTCTTAGATACATTCCATTGTTCTTTAGCAAGACTAATTCCTCTTGGGAAAGAGTTTGTTGATAATGTAACCATGTTTCATAAGCTACTTCCTCATGCATGTCCTCTGAACTCATTGATTAGTGAATTCAAGAAAATAGAATCCAACTACCCAGGCACAAAACCAATCATGGTATTACTTGAAAAGATTTTAAACATCAATAGTTGGTTAACAAATGAAGAGGAAGATCAACTCTTTGAAGTACTAGAAAGACATACCAAGGCTTTTACTTGGGATTATACCAACATGAAGGGAATTCATCTTAGCATATGCACTCATCACATTTACATGGAATATGTCAAACTAGTTAGACAACCATAAAGAAGAATAAACCTAGCATTAAATGAGATAGTCAAAATAGAGATCCAAAAATTGTTGGAAGTTAGGTTTATTTACCCCATCTCAGATAGCTAGTGGGTTTCACACATGGTAATTATGCCCAATAAAAATAAAAAATTAAGTTTATGTTTATATTATAGAGAATTGAATAAAGCAACCCTAAGAGATTATTTTCTTCTACCTTTCATTGATCAAATTCTTGACAACTTGGTAGGAAAAAGATATTTTTCTTTCTTAGATGGGTTTAGTGGGTATAACCAGAAAATGGTGGTAGCTAAAGATCAAGATAAAACCACATTTACCTACCCTTGGGTAACTTTTGCTTATTGATTACTCCCATTTGGACTCTGTAATGCTCCAACAACCTTTCAAAGAGTAGTTTTGGCAATATTTTCTGACCTTACAAATGATTATGTTGAAGTATTTATGGATGATTTCACCATTCATGGTAGAAATTATGAAGAGGCTCTTACCAACTTGGAAAGAGTATTGATCAGATGTGAAGAACATCAATTATCTTTGAGCCATGAGAAATGTTTGTTGATGATGGATGAAGGAATAGTGTTAGGACACCATATTTCTGTAAAAGGCATTCAAATAGATCCAAAGAAGATTAAAATAAGCTCCAACTTACCCATCCCACAAACACAAACTGAAATTAAGAGTTTTTTGGGACATGATGGTTACTACAAATGCTTCATAGATAATTTTATCCAAATAGCTACCCTTGTATTTGTCTTGCTTATAAAAGATAGTACATTTGAATGGAGTGATAGTTGCTAGTAGGCCTTTGAGACCATCAAATCTAAAATCATTACTATTCCAGTATTGAGAGGACCAAATTAGACTCAGCCATTTCATATATACATGAGTGCTTCCAATACAACAATAGAAGCAGTCCTTAGACAAAAAGATGAAGAGGATAACATGTATGCTATTTATTATATTAGCAAAAAAATGACACCTACTGAAATAAACTACACTATAATTGAGAGGGAATTCCTAGCTATAGTCTATGCAATTAACAAATTCAGACACTACATAATAGGTTACAAGATATTTATCTATACAGACCATTTAGCTATTAGATACCTTACCAACAAATCAATTGTGGGAGGTAAGATTATTAGATGGTTTTTGCTCTTATAATGATTTGATGCTACTATCATAGATAAACCAGAGAAATTTGGTGTGGTTGTTGATTTCTTGTCAAGAATGAACACTACAGATGAAGAAGAACTGGTGGAAGATGACTTTCTAGATGAACAATTATTTGTTATTTCATCAAAATCTCTGTGGTTTGTTGATATAGCCAATTACCTCACCATAGGGAAGTTTCCTCTACAATTTTTTAAAAAAAGAAAAGAAACATTTAATCAAATAAAGTTCTTTTAAATGGATTAACAGAATGTTATTCAAACTTAGACCTGACCATTTGTTTCATAGGTGTGTGACAAATGTTAAAGCTTATGATATCATCAGAGCTTGTTATGATGAACCAGGAGGAGGTCATTACTCATCTAAAAGAACCATACACAAAATCCTAGGAGCAAGATAATATTAGCCTCACCTTCATTAGCAGGTAAAAAGATATGTCAAACACTATGATGCTTGTCAGATAATTGGACAGCCTACTCTTTCAATAGAGATGTCTCTACACCCTCATCCTCAATTAGTTTTAAAACCATTTGAGAAATGAGGAATTGATTTTATATGTCCTGTGGATCCTCCTTCTAGAGGAAAATAATATCTCCTAGTATGTACAGACTATGTGACCAAGTGGGTGGAAGTGGAAGTATTAACTCATGTAAGAGAAGAGATGGTGGTTGATTTATTATATCTCAAAATCATGCAAATATTTGGTGCTCTAAGGGAGATAGTCTCAGATCAAGGACCGTAGTTCATGTCAAACATGATAAATCACTTCATGTAAGTATATCAAACTCAACATAGAAAAACATTTCCATACCATCCACAGGCTAATGAGAAAGTTGAAGTCACCAATAGAGAACTGGAAACTATTTTAACCAAGGTTGTTAATTCTAGCAAAAAGGATTAGGCAGATAAGGTACCAGAAGCTGTTTGGGCCTATAAACTACTTGGAAAACAACAACTAAATTTTCACCTCATGAATTGGTTTATGGTAAGAAGCCCTTATTCTCTATGGAATTTGAATTTAAAAACTTTAAAAATAGCTATAGCAGGGATTAAATTAGAAGAAATACAAAAGATAAGACTCTTACAGCTTAATCAACTTGATGAGATGAGGATGAAAGAACTACAAAGAACTAAATTGGTACAACATCAAATAAAAGTTTGACATGATTCACAGATCAAGTAATGGAAGTTTCAAAAAGGAGATTGGGCACTGTTGTTTGATTCTAAATTTTAACAGTTTAAAGGAAAACTACAAACAAGGTGGTTAGGACCTTATCAGATTGAGGAGGTCTTTGAAATTGGTTCTATTAAGCTAATACCTATTGATGATTTTAGAATATCTCTATTACTCAATAGACATAGATTAAAGATTTATCAAAAACTTCTTAATAAAGAAGAATTTGTTCAAAAGGTAAAAGATCAAGTAGCCTTTCTGTAGGACTCTACTTCTTCCAGAGAACCTGCTCCTTGATGATCCTGATTTAAAAAATAAATAAAAATAAAAAAAACAAAATATCAATAATAAAAATCCTTCCAGGGACACTATTGACAATGCATGCCCAAAAAACCAGCTTACTAGCTAGTTATGCATTGCAAAATGGGCTTTGGCTAGAAAACCAGTAATGGCTAGCCAAAAGGCAAAAACAAATATATATATATATATACACATATATATATACACACACATATATACACACACACACACACACACACACACACATATATATATATACATATATATATATATACATATATATATATATACATATATACATATATACATATATATATATATATATATATATATATATATATATAAGAGAGAGAGGATCTCTTTATGTCACTATGGTTGGTCTTCTCTATGCAATAAAAGTTATTCTTTCAACACCCGTTGACTAATCCATGCAAACTTATTTGTGCAAGACAAATGATGAGCAAAGGATAAATCTAAGGTCAAAAGTAAGTGAGACATATATTCTATTTATTTATGTTTAGTTAACTAATTATCTTTGATTTAATTAATATTTATTCTACGGAGATAACCCAAATTTGAGCCTTTCAAAATGAAATGACATGACACATACCATAATGGATAAGCATGCAAACAAGCCATCAAAGGTGTATGGATAAGTGTGTAGCTTTGGTATAATTAATTACATCATCAATAATTATAATGATGGAACATCATAAATGGGTTCTAAATGAAATGATAAATCATTGTCACCATCAAAGTGCCACATCATCATTTCATCCCATTTGTAATAAATTGATAAAATGGCTGGCACACTTCATAGAAATGTGAGGCACTAAATTGTATAAAGTAATCATATCAAACTACAAACTCATGAAGCTATGGATTTTCACATGAAAAATTTCATTTCTATAGACCTTTGGTGATTATTGCCTATATATTTCAATAGAAATTGGTTTAAACCCTAATCTGAGTTAAAGAAATAGAGTTATCTATAAATCTGAGTAGAAATGGGACAAAAAATGAGATCATATCCAAAGAATGTAGCAAAGTTTCACAAAGACAAAGCTTTTATGGCAGTATTTAGAGAAAATGGTTCGCTACCTTTCATTGAAAAGTTCTAGGATTTCCATGAAATAATGGTAAGAGAATTCACTAATCTCACCCCTGAGTTTTTAGTTGTTAAAGGCATTGTTATTCATATTTCAACTCAAATTATAAGTCAAATCATGCAAGTTATAAAAGAGGGAATGAGAGCGACAGAAAAATATCATTTAGTGATTTAATTATTCAGTTTAATGGTAATGAGAAGACTGGGACTTCATGTCTAATAGATTCCAAGGAAAAATAAAAAAGGATTAGTATAAATTCACTTCCTAAACCTTGAAAATCTATATCCAAATGGGTACCCAAGTATATCATTTGTGAGAGGAAAAACAATCTTTTAGGAGGAGACACCATGAAAATATTAATACACCTTAAGTATGGGAGGCAAAACCCTCATTACAAGATTAACCTCTCATCCTTATTATATGGTTCCCTTCAAATTATGACTACAACTCCTAATGTTGCTCTTAGACACCATGGCCTTATGTACCTAATTATCCAACATCACTTCCTTTAGTAAGGACAAGAGGTCTGGAAGGAATTTTAGAATAGTGTAACATAATAAATTCCAAATTTTCCTATATAAGAAACCTCAAATTTACCATAGGAAAATTCATCTCCACCTGTTGCATCAGTTGAGAAAACAACTCCAAAGAAAAAATCACAAACTGTAGTCTCAACAGAAATCCCTTCTTCATCTTCTTCAATAAGACTCACAAGGTCTCAAATATCTGTAGTTTTAAGGTCCCCACAAGAACCTCAAGAATATGTAGTGCAACCAATTCCCTTGTTATAAATAATAAAATTGAAATGAAAGGTTCCTACAGAACTTGAGAAGATCAAGGGTTTGATGGTTGAAAAGGAAAAACAACCGAGTGTAGTTTAAAGAGTGACCAAAAGAAGGAGAAGGTTAATTCTGATAGACTAAGATGAATAAGAGGTTGCAGACATTCTGGATAGTCTCAAAAAGGTATCTCATTCCCCCATACATCAAATTATCCCTAAAACTATAGATGTTGAAGAAACTCTTTTCAAAAGGAACTCTCCAATCATAATAGAGGAGCCAATTCCAAGAGAAGAGCCACACACGACAGAGGAATCAAGTATGGTGGGATAACCATATGTTTTAGTTAAAACTGTAATGAATAAAGGAAAAAATGTATGCAAAAATGAGAAAGGAGAGTCATCTAATCTAAATGATCCTATTATTTAATTAAAATTGAAGCTTTATCAAGCTCAATCTCTAGAGCAACAACAAACAATTGACATTGCTGACTTGATCAATCAATTATAGAATAAGGATCATCTCAACGCATTATTGGTGCAGAAATTAGACATAGCTATTGACATAGAGAATTGCACCCAGGGCAAGATGCCTAGCTCCTACCTTCCACACGTTAAAATGGAAACTTCCCTCTCACGTGTGGGACTGGCGAAGCTGGAGGGGAGAGTCTCTAGGTAAGGGTTAGCTCCCTTTGATGCATCTGGGTTGTTCCAATAAGTGCTAATACATATATATATATATATATATATATATATATATATATATATATATAATGGGGGGATGAAAAGGGAGAAAGATTGCAGGAAAATAGAACTACTCTAAAAGAGGTGATGCACCAAATGATTTGACCTACTCACACTCACACTTGAAACCATACAAACACATACGTACACTTTAAACTGGTAAAAGGACTAGGCTATAGGAAACTAATAGGGAGGCTTCAATGGAACACACAGAAAATAGGGACTCACCATAGGTGCTATGAAAAGGGCACACTATATAGTAGCTTCTTCTGTCTCTACGCTTTTAGGTGTAGCTCTCCTTTTCACTTGCAGGAATGGCACCTTTTAGACACTAGGTGTGTTGGTGTTAACCCTGTGAAAGAATTAGAAAGCAATGACTAAACACAAAAATGACACTTAGACACACACAGAGATATCTAACCAGAATAG
The DNA here is from genome assembly GCA_037957365.1 of Torreya grandis. Classification (NCBI taxonomy): domain Eukaryota; kingdom Viridiplantae; phylum Streptophyta; class Pinopsida; order Cupressales; family Taxaceae; genus Torreya; species Torreya grandis. The sequence continues at coordinate 2,316,682 of JARHVA010001919.1, forward strand.
AAGTCAAAATGTGTTTATTGATTTTAGGTGAAAATTTGCCAAGGCTTCACCTTATAAATGTGACAACTTTTATTTCCAAATGACAAGTCTACAATATATAGAGGAAGAAAGGAGGCCTTTTGGTGCCCTTTTTACAAATGACCCATGTGCAATCTAATCATTGGGAAGAGGAAAGCCGCTCCAAGGTAATGTTGTGTCGGCCCCTTACTTTAAGGTGAAATTATGGGCCACACCATTTGTCTGCAAAAGGCTACTCCTTTAATGCATTTCGTGGCTTTCCTGCTCATTAATGCAGAATGGGGAAAGATGAGTTACGTCATTCATCACCTGTTCATGCCTCTTGGTAATCAATTAGCGAACATTGTTTCAACTGCAGATATAACTCACCTCCTTTTTGCCACCTAGGTTGCCTTCTCAATTTCTATTCCTTCATCTCTCGGCTTACCTCTGCTAGTTCTTTGGCTCTCTGGACTTTAGTGTTTGAATTCCTTTGGGCTCACGCCATTTGTTTGAAAACCAACGGTTATTCATTCCTGCAAAATTTGACGTCTGCACGCCCATCATTTTAAAACTCATAAGGCACTTTGAAATGTGAATGCCAACATGTGGTGGCTTCCACTAAGTTTATGATGGGACACATGGTAGTATCCGCTAAATCTATAGAAGCTTCAAACACCTTTGGAGAGTACTACAAAAAATGACGCGTGGTAGCTTCCACTCTCTTTAACAATTCATCGGGGCTTACCACTTTTATTCATGAGACAAGAGAGAGACTGTGGATGTTTGACACTTGTCAGCTTCCACTGAGCCTTGCAAGGGACATGTGGCATGTTCCGCTACTCCTAGAAAAGCATTTCAAAACCTTTTACAGTTGCCACTTGGTGCTTTCCACACTCTAGATTTCTTGGTGTAAAATTTGACATTCGTGGGCCTATCATGGCTTGAAAACCAATTGCTAGTCTATCTTCTTAAATTTGATGGCTTCTAGGACATCACCATCCTTAGAAAATTCCTTCGGCTTCCTGCTTCAGCTTTTCTTCTTTGCGGGCTTTTCCTTCAGACAATTTTCCCGTGGATAAAAAGTCCATGAGAATTGTCTCGGTTGCTTTGATTTATTCAAAATTTTCCCCAGGTCCTTTTCTTTGGAATTTTATTGGATTTTTTCTCTCCTGTGGCCTCCCCAAATTTCTTCAGACTTTTTTTTTGAAGGAATTCCTTTAGACAAAAGTCTGAAAGAATTTGTCCTTGTCTTTTACTTTCAGGTTTCTTCCTTGCCTCTGCCGACTGCCTTAGAAATTTTTTTGAAAGAAATCCTCCTTTGCAAACTTCTTGAAAATGACCCTTCCAAAGGGTGCCTTTGCACATGACTACCTTCTGAAAGGTCACTTGTCCTTCAGCTATGTGGATGCTCCTTTGAACCGCCTGATTGAACTAAGCCGTTGAACTTACCGATTGAACCAAAAAAGGTTCAACGGTTCAATGGTTCAACACTGCGCACCACTCCTTTGTTGAACCAAGCCTTTGAGCCTACTAATTAAACCAAGTTTTTGAACCATTCCTTTAAACTAACTACTTGAACCAACCACTTGAACCAAAAATGGTTTAATGGTTCAACGGTTCAACACTGCGCGCCATTTGATTAAACTGTGCCACTTTAAAACAAGCCTTTGAACCTGTCACGATGAACCAAGGCTTTGAACCATCTAATGAACCCTTTGATTGAACCAAAAGCTGATGAACCGATCAAGTGAAAAGAGCATGAACCAAAGCCGTTGAACTTGAGCTTTGAACCAAAGCTTTGAACTCTATCATTGAACTTGAGCGATGAAGTGGTCGATTGAACCAAGGCGTTGAACCAAGGCATTGAGCCAGTTCAATGGTTCAATGGTTCAAAGATGCCAACCTTATTTATGAATTTCTTCAGATAAGAGCCCAAAGAAGCCTTGTAAAACCTAGCACTCTCTGAACTAATTCTTCATGTGCTAAAAGACTAACCTGCAGAGTCCTTAGAAAAATCTTCTTTGTAGAATCTGTAGAAACTTCACCTGTAGAGTCCGTAGAAACTCCTGGACTTGTGCAAAATCAAAAAATGAATTATCCTAGAATAATAGGGGAAGAAGGGTACCAATTTTAAGCCTATTGGGCAAAAAATGGTCAATAAATTGGTGACTCCTAAGAGAAGTATGCATGTTATGCTTAGAAGCTAGTTGCCTCAAAATCCATTGGGCACGGAGTCAAATTGTAACTTAAAGATCAGCCATAGCTCTGATAAATTCTAAAACCAATCATGAAGATTTACCTCAAAAGGAAATGAAAACACACACAAAGCTAAGAAAACTACTAACATGTGTAGAAAGCACTTAGGGAAAGCAGGAGAAAATTAAGGGAAATATATACATGATCGAAAAAGGGGGTCAGTGGCAATGCTTAAGATGTATCCCATTAACTGGGATATATAGTTCTTCACCATCCAACCTAGAGAGTTGGAATGCTTTATGCTGCTTGCACTAAGTGATTACATATGAGCCACTCCATAGGGCATCAAACTTTGCATGCTTTCCAGGCTTAGCTCGGTCCTCATCCCATTTCAAGACAATGTCTCCTTCGAAGAAGCCTTTTGATGAAGATTTCTTGTCGAAGTGTCTCTTCGTTTTCTATTGACGAATGTTCATAAAATCCATAGCCTGATCCCTCATCTCTTGGAGCTCCATCAGCTCGCATAGCCTAACCTCCATGTTATTTCCTTCTTCTAATTGCAGCTAGAGAGAGAGGTCCAAGGCTAGTAATTTAAGTCACATGGGGAGCCGAGCTTCCCTTCCATAGACAAGCATGTATGGCGAGTTGCTAATTTCCCTCTTTAGGGTGACCCTATCTGCCCACAGAGCTATTTTCAACTTGGCATGCCAAGTCCTCTGATTCTCCTCCATGGTTCACTTGATGATCCTAATCAGATTCTTATTTTTAGACTTAGCCAGCCCATTCCCCTGTGGGTAGTAATTGGATGAAGTGTTGAGATGTATACCATATCTCAGCACCCATTCACTTATTTTGGTTCCCAAAAAAGCTAACACATTATCTGAGATTATGGTTGCTGAAACCCTGAACCTTATCACCAGGTCCTCATAAAAATCTAGGACCACACTTTCATTGGCCTCCTTCAGAGCAACAGCCTCTACCCATCTTGTGAAATAATCCATGGTGGTCAGGACCCACTTGTGTCCAGTACTGGAGGGAGGATTAATCATCCCTATGAAGTCCAGGCCCCATTGCATGAATGGTTGCTCCACCTGAATAGGCTGTAAAGGGATGGCAGCCAATCATTGCTTCCCATCAAAAAGTGCACACTTCTGGCATTTTTGTACCTAGGCATGGGTGTCCCTGAAAAGAGTAGGCTAGAAATAGCTAGCTCTCATTATTCTTGCTACAATAGCCCTAAGAGCAAAATGACCACTGGCTGGCCCATCATGGAACTCAGACAGCACCTTATCAGCCTATCCTGCATCTAAACATCTTAAAAGGACTCTTGAGAAATCCTTTTTAAATAGCACTCCATCAATCAGGACATAAGGGAGACACTAGAGTCTAAAATATCTCCTCTTGGTCCTATCAAGGCCTTGTGGGCACTCACTAGTGAGAAGGCAATGCCTCACGTCTGACGTCTAATCCTTCATAATAGCTAGTTCTTCTATTGTAGCTGCATTATGATTAGTATATAGTCCTCCTTTTGTTGCTTAAAGTTTGCAGTGAGGTGTTCACACAGGCCTCTCCCTCTTACCAGTTTGGTGATCTTGATATCTACATCATATTCCATCACCTTAGTGATCCACCCTGCTCTCTTCTCATTTAGGTCTCAGTTGATCAATAAATCTTTGATGTTGGGATGTGGAACCATGAGGTGGATTCTACTATTGGACAGCATGTGTCTAAATTTATTCAAACTCTGTATGACAGCCAAGACTTGCTTTTCCACATATGTGTATCTGACTTCAAAACCTTTTAGGCCTTAGCTAAAAAATGCAATTGGCTACTCAAGGTTATCATCACTTGCTTGGGTAAGCATGTCAGAGATTACCTCTTCATTGCCGAAGGTGTAGAGGTTGAAATCTTTGGTGAAGTTAGGGCTGATCAAAGTAGGAGCCCAGGTTATGGCCTGCTTGATTTCCTCAAAACTATCCTTTCTTCATGATGTCCATGTGAACTCTTCACCCTTCCTCAGCATAGAGGTCAAAGGCTTGACCATCTCCACAAAATTTGGGATAAATCTCCATATGAAATTTATCTTGTTGAAGAAGCTTTGCAGGCCTTTCTTGTGCTTAGGCAAGGACAGTTCTAGGATGGAGCGAACTCTTTTTAGGTCAATAGTCAGGCCTTTCAAAGAAATAATGTGACCAAGGAGCTTTCCCTTGTGGACAGGGAACATGCATTTCTTAGGATTGAGAGAGATATCAAACTCTCTACACCTCTCAAAGATTTTCCTGAGGTGTTTCATGTGTTGGCTCACTTCCTTGGAGAAAACTATCACATCGTCAAGATATACTAGCATAGTATTATTTATCAGGATTTAAAAGGCCATGTCCATAGCTCGTTGGAAAGTGGCACCAGCATTAGATAGTCTGAAAGGCATTTTCTTGTAAGCAAACATTCCCCACTTGGTTGTGAAGGCTATCTTGTGCTAGTCACAGTCTTGCACCAAAATCTGGTTATATCTTGAATACCCATCTAGGAGGGAGAAACGCTCGTTGCCTGTCACCATTTAAAGGCTCTGCTCCATGCTTGGGAGAAGATAATGGTCTTTCAAAGAGACTCTATTGAGGTCTCTAAAATTGATACATAGTCTGATCTCCCCATTCTTTTTTTGGATAGGAACAAGATTGGCCAGCCAAGAAGAGTGTTTGATTGGAAATATTATCCTAGACTCAATCAACTTGGTGAGCTCCTTATGCATGAGAGGCTCAATCATTGGGTTGACAGGCCTCTACTTTTGCTTGATTGGTTTGGCACCTTCTTCTAGCTCAATAGTATGCTAGGCCAAACTTGGGTCAAAACCCTTCAAATCACTATACTCCCAAGCGAAGATATCAACAAATTCTTGGCACAACAAGATGAAGGCCTGCCTTTCATGGTCCATGCACACTTTCCCAAGTGTAAGTAGCTTATCCTTGAATATTTCCACCTTCTCATGGTGTTCCTCCTTTGTTGCAATGCATGCCTTGTTGCTTCTCAATTGGTCATCTCCATTGAAGATACTCTCTAGAGTGACCAAACCTTTGGGGAGCTTATTTTTCTTCAGCTGAACAATTTGGCTGCCATATTGCTACTACAACTTAACCTAGTTTTTTGTAGCAAACTCAGCTTCTTCCTATAAGAAGAGTGTTATTTGCTGATCATTGTTGAAGACCTGCCAGTTGGTGATGTTGTCAGGCATAGAGGGTTGGATCACTACCTTCAAGTGACGTGAGATGTGGTCTCGACCTATCTCTTGAGGGAACTAGGCACCAACTGCTGCTAGCCTATCTGCTTACTTGTTCCACTCTCTAAGAATGGAGGAAATATTGAAAGCAAATAAATTTTACACTAAGTCCCATACCCTATGTTTGTAGGACTTCAGTAGAGAATTCTTCATCAAATTCTGGCCTCTTACCTGATTGACAATCAGCTCACTATCACCAAAGACTTGCAGCTCTTTGACTCCTCCTTTTCTCACCCATTCCAAACCATGGATGAGGGATTCATATTTTACAACATTGCATGTGCAGGAAAATTGGAACTAGAAGGCTAAAAAATACCTCTCTTTTGAAGGAGAGACCAACACCACTCCACCACTAGCTCCCAACTTACTTTTTGAACCGTTAAAGAATAGTTGCCATAGACCTAAGCTTTCCTGGCTGGCTTTCATCAAATTTGGTACAAAATTACCTTCTTCATGCATGTAATAAATTTTGAGGCCTACCTCCTCTATGAATTTGTAAGGATCATGCTCGAAGTTGTCACTTCCCCATTCATCTAAAAGCAGGTCTACAACTCCTTCAAGGGTAGAGGATGCAGATTGGTCTACTTGGGAATCTTCTTGGTCAATGATGGCATAGCTGACATTTGTTGCCTTAAGTGAGTAAGGTTCCAGATGATCTTTATGGAGTGGCTCAGATTCAATCTTGACTTTAGTCCCATACTTGGTTCTAAAAACTAGATAAGACTAATTCACTGCTAAGTAGCCACCTATCTTGGATGTAAAATCCCTGGATAAGCAGATGGCAAGGTAAGGAGGGACATCTACCACTACCACATCATTAGGAACTAAAAAGGTCAGGAAAACATGCAGTGTCAAGCTCAGACCTCTTACCACCCCAACTATCTTTGTTGGGGTTTCATCCAGCTATAGGACTCCCTTGGTCATTTCTTCATATTTCAGGCCCAGCTTGTTGGCTATACATTTGGGCATCACCGAGGTGCTTGCCCCACTATCAATGATGCAATTATGCACCAATAAATATCCTATTACCAAGGACACATAAAAATGAGGAACCCTTTCTTCTTTTTGGGCTTGACCTGAGGTGGAAGGCTATCCATTCATTATCAAGACATTATTAACCTTTGCTGGGACAGCTTGTTCATTTAGCTCTTGCAATTTCTTTTGTAGCATGTCCTTTTCCCCCGGGATTGACAGTGAATCCCACAAGGAGATGTTCATGTGCAGCTTCTTCATCTGGTCAACCATGTTGACTTGAGGGTTGCCTTCCCTCAAATTTTCTTTGGAACTATTTATAGCCTAAGGTGCAGGCTGAGGAGCTAAAGGTACAGCTGGCAGTCTAAAGCTTGGGACTTTTTTATTTATAGGTGATGAAGAGGGGATTGTTAAAATTTGGGTAGTAGCTTTAACTTCTTCCATTTCTCTCCTTTTGAATCTTATGTTGGCTACAACATGATTAGCCTGATTGTCTGTAGCACCCACATAATTCACTAAATAGAATTCTCCTTCCAGATGATTCATGAGAATAGAATCAAGTTGGGTCTGACTGCTGCTCGTGCTGGGTTGCATTGGAGCCTCAAAGACTTGGGAATGGGTAGCTGCCTGATTGTCTTACACATTTGGGTAATAACCTACCATTTCATTTGTATAAATAGCCTACTCTTGACCATATCCCATGGTTGAACAACTTGGATGTTCTTGCACCAGACTGTTTTGAATGGGCACCATAGCTTTAGATGATGAAGGGGCACCTGGGTTGTAACCTTGAAAGGGTCTAGTCTAAGTAAGCTGACCCTGTCCTTAATTGTAATATTGGAAAGGGGGTCTAAGAGCTTGACCATACTGCTAGTATCCTTGGTTGGGTCTGTTGCTTTGAGCTTTCTGCCTTTTAATAGCCACAAGTTCATTTGACATATTTTGCAATAGACTCTTGACTTCATGAAGCTCATTAGATGGAGTAGCAGCTAGTTTTTATATGCTAGGTAGAAGAGCTAATGTGGGAGTAGCGATCTGAATTGGAGGTAGCATTTTAGGGAAAAGTGGCATATGGGGTCTAGGAGCTATCTTCCCAACCTGCACTAAGCAATTTTTAGCTGCTATAGCTATGTCATAGGTGGCAGGCAGCACATGTCCTCCCATGGATTATATCATAACAATGATATCGCTATTCAATGCTCTTAAGTAATATAGGAAAGCATAGCTAGCAATCGGTCTTACCAGAATGGGGATTTTATCCCATGTCTTCTGAAATTGAGTGTTGAAATCCTGCATGTATTCATGTGGGGCTCTTTTCATGGTAGTCAGCTGCTCAGCAAGTGAGAGGTGGTCGCTCTTTTCCCCAAAATAGTCTGTCAAGTGAGTACCCAATTCATTCTAGGAACTAATTGAATTTATAGTCAAAGTCCCATACTAGTCAATAACTTTGCCCTTAAGAGACAATGCCAGCAATCTAATTGCAATATTTTCCTCAGTGACATTGTGAATATTGTAGAGGTTAGAAATATTTTTGATGTGCTCGATGACTGTAATGGGCCCCTCTCCATCAAAAAAAGGCACACTTTTAAGGGCTGCTCCTGGAATTGGGTCATAACGTTGGAGATTCAAAAGATTCTAACCATAAAAAGTCATAAAGGGTAATGCCATAGCTATGACAGGATGTAACTACAGCCTTCTTACATAGGTATTCTTTATAGCAAGTTTTGGAAAGTGGTTTGTTGAATAAGGATGGGTCCTCTCAAATCTCAGTCGCTTTGCTGAGTTCAAAGGTAATTCAATAAATTTGAAAGGGACACCCTTAGAAGCAAACCATGTGGTGACTTTAGGCACAGGAAGTCAGACTAGTCTTTGGTTAGAAAAAAGAAGTTCTTACTAGTGGAGTCGCCAAATGTTAAAAATAGTTGATTTGCTGTAACAGGACCAGCATCAATCTTGAAACTTTACTGAGTGTAAAAATTGAGTCCCACTGGGTGTGCCAAAAATTGTTGACACAGTGGATTGCACCCAGGGCAGGATGCCTAGCTCCTGCCTTCCACACATCAAAATGGAAACTCCCCTCTCACCTGTGGGACTAGTGAAGCTAGAGGGGAAAATATCTAGGTAAGGGCTAGCTCCCTTTGATGTATCTGGGTTGTTCCAATAAGTGATAATATATATATATATAGATATATAATGGGGGGATGAAAAGGGAGAAAGATTGCAGGAAAATAGAACTACTCTAAAAGAGGCGATGCACCAAATGATTCAACCTACTCACACTCACACTTGAAACCATAAAAACACATGCGTACACTTTAAATTGGCAAAAGGACCAGGCTACAGGAAACCAACAAGGAGGCTTCAATGGAACACACAAAAAACAAGGACTCACCATAGGTGTTGTGGAAAGGGCACACTGTATAGTAGCTTCTTCTATCTCTATGCTTCCAGGTGCAGCTCTCCTTGTCTCTTATAGGAATATCACCTTATAGACACTAGGTGCATTGGTGTTAACCCTATGAAAGCATTAGAAAGCAATGACTAAACACAAAACTGACACTCAGACACACACAGAGATATCTAACCAAAATAAAGGTAAAAATGCATTTATTGATTTTAGGTGAAAATTTGCCAAGGCTTCGCCTTACAAATGTGATAGCTTTTATTTCCAAATGACAAGTCTACAATATATAGAGGAAGAAAGGAGGCCTTTTGGCACCCTTTTTACAAATGACCCATGTGTGTTCTGATCATTGGGAAGAGGAAAGCCACTCCAAGGTAATGCTGTGTCGGCTCCTTGTTTCAAGGTGAAATTATGGGCCACACCATTTTTTTTCAAAAGACTACTCTTTTAAGGCATTTCATGGCTTGCCTGCTCATTAATGCAAAATGGGGAAAGATGAGTTGCACCGTTCATCGCCTATTCACACCTCTTGGTAATCAATTAGCAGACATTATTTCAACTATAGATATAACTCACCTCCTTTTTACCACCTGGGCTGCCTTCTCAATTTTTGCTCCTTCGTCTCTCGAGTTACCTCTGCTAGTTCTTCAGATCTCTAGACTTTAGTCTTTGAATTCCTTTGGGCTCACGCCATTTGTTTGAAAACCAACGGTTATTCATTCCTGTAAAGTTTGATGTCTACGCACCCATCGCTTTGAAACTCATAAGGTGATTTGTAATGCAAATTTTGATGCATGGTGGCTTATGTTGAGTTTATGATGGGACACATGGCAGTATTTGCTAAATCTATAGAAGCTTCAAACACCTTTGGAGAGTACTGTAGAAAATGACGCATGGCAGTTTCTGCTCTCTTTAGCAGTTCATCGAGGCCCACCACTTTTCTTCATGGGACAAGAGAGAGACCATGGATGTTTGATGCTTGTCATCTTATACCAAGCCTTGCAAGGGACACATGGCATGTTCTAATGCTCCTAGAAAAGCATTTCAAAACCTTTCATGGTTGCCACTTGGTGCCTTCTGTGCTATGGATTTCTTGGTGTAAAATTTGACATTTGTGGGCCTGTCACAACTTGAAAACCAATGGATAGTCTATCTTCTTAAAGTTGATGGCTTCTAGGACATCACCATCCTTGGCAAATTCCTTTGGCTTCCTGCTTTGGCTTTTCTTCTTCGCGGGCTTTTCCTTCAGACAATTTTCCTGCAGATAAAAAGTCTGTGAGAATTGTCTCGATTGCTTTGATTTCTTCAGAATTTTCCTCGGGTCCTTTTCTTTGGAATTTTCTCAACTTTATTCTCTCTTATGGCCTCCCTAAATTTCTTCAGACTTTTTTTTTGAAGGAATTCCTTCAGACAAAAGTCTGAAAGAGTTTGTCCTTGTCTTTTGCTTTCAAGTTTCTTCCTTGCCTCTATCGACTACCTTAGAAAATTTTCTGAAAGAAATCATCCTTTGCAGCCTTATTGAAAATGACCCTTCTGAAGGGTGCCTTTACACTTGACTACCTTCTAAAAGGGCACTTATCCTTCGACTCTATGGATGTTCCTTTGAACCGCTCGATTGAACTAAGCCATTGAACTGACCAATTAAACTAAAAAAGGTTCAATGGTTCAACGGTTCAACACTGCGTGCCACTCCTTTGTTGAACCAAGCCTTTGAGCCTATCGCTTGAACCAAGTGTTTGAACCATTCCTTTGAACCAACTACTTAAACCAATCACTTGAACCAAAAATGGTTCAATGGTTCAACAGTTCAATGGTTCAACACTGCGTGCCATTTGATTGAACTATGCTGCTTTAAAATAAGCCTTTGAACCTATCGCCATGAACCAAGGCTTTGAACCATCTGATGAACCCTTTGATCAAACCAAAAGTTGATGAACTGATCAAGCAAATCTAGCGTGAACCAAAGCCATTGAACTTGAGCTTTGAACCAAAGTGTTAAACTCTTTCGTTGAACTTGAGCGATGAACTTGTCGATTGAACCAAGGCATTGAACTAGTTCAATGGTTCAAAGATGCTAACCTTCCTTGTGAATTTATTTAGACAAGAGCTTGAAGAAGCCTTGTAAAACCCAAAACTCTCTGAACTGATTCTTCATGTGCCAAAAGACTAACCTGCAGAGTCCATGGAAAAATCTTCTTTGTAGAATCTATAGAAACTTCACCTGCAGAGTCCGTAGAAATTCTTGGACTTGTGCAAAATTAAAAAATGAATTGGCCTAGAACAGCAGGGGAAGAAGGGGACCGATTTTTAGCCCGTTGGGCAAAAAGTGGTCAACATTAGCATTTGCCAATCATGCAGTAGAAGTTCACATATTAGAAGAAATAATAAAGAAAAATGAAAGTGAACAAATAGACCTTTGGATATATGTAGAAAATTTCAAGAAAGAGAATAGGAGATTGCATAATTTAGTAAACTCTTCCAAATCACCTTCTAATGTTGCACCTTTTCCTCCTAAAGTATTTGTTGATCGAAGTTGTCAAACAAGTTGTCCACGTATTCCTACCTTGCAAATGCTAAATCAAATTGAAGAAGACTATTCCATACTTAAATAGAAAAACAAAGTTACAACTTCTTCAAACAAAATATTGGAAAATGAAAAGAAAGAAATAAAATCTAAGGTCTAAAATTTAGAATAAAAATTTTAGGATGCATGCAAATTAGGGGAATCTCTTTTGGCATGTAGGAATCCTTCTCCTACATATAGTTTGTTTTTATTTGAACAATTTTATAGATGGTAGCTTTTGAAGATCTCTTGTCATCTTCCTTACAAGATTTTACAGCCAACAACATTTTTGGAAATTTTCTATAGTGCTAAACTGATCAGCAAGATTTTCTTTGTGATTTTATTTACATGATTAGATCATAGGAGACCATGAGCACAATAATTTCTTGATAAATCTTCATGTAGGAGAAGTTCAACTGATGGCATTGCATTCTACATTCAAAACCTCAACTAGCATGGAAAAGCATATTTGAGGAGTATACAAATCATGCTAAGACTACAAGATTGTGTATCAGACTAATCTTTCCTATCCCCAAATTGATCAGAAAGAATTTTAACTATGCTTGTTTAAGTGATGAAGTTAAAACTCATTATTTACAAGCTTTATATGATTGTGTTGTTTCTTTTGACTTGTTTTCAAGATAGAGTTTTGATTCAGTGGTGACTGTAAGTGTGAAAAGGTGGGACCAACTTTCAGTGCCTCTTAAAAGATGAGAGGTCATGTCTCCAAATAAATTAAGATGGAGTATAAGGAGAGCTAACTCAATTTTGGAAATCTTAATAGAGATAATAAACTCTGAGGGAGAAAAGAAATGGATTGGCATGAGATATAGACCCCCTTTGTTGATCATACCTATTATAGGGTGGCAAAGTCGGGATCCATAATCAAAAGAGCAATTCAATATATGGAAACAAATGATTCAAGAATATTAGGGGTTTACAAGAAATTTAGATAAGCATATAACAGATGAATTTGATGACTAGGATTTGAGTCAGAGTGTAGGAAGTAGATGATAGAGCTACGAATGCCAATGAATGTTTACAATGGGACTTGCAAAAGGTAAATCCTAGAGAAGATGATGAGCTCAGAATATGGCTCATTATTGACATGTTATTTCTCTCAATTCATCTCTCTAAGGATATTATCTTATGCATATCAAAGATTGTTAGATAGCTATTACATATAAAGTAGATATTTGTCTTGTTTATATTGAACCAAAGACTAAACCTTTACTTTGTCATTAATGTATAATACATAGCATGTTTTAGTGATATTTGTTGTGAAGAATGCTCAAGAAGAAGACACAGGTGATATATAGTGAAAGTTCAATTTTGATCTCCATCCAGCAGAACTACAAACTCACATAGATGGCTTGTTTATATAGACTCTGCAAGCTTGTTTCTATGGACTCCGTAGGCTTGTTTCTATAGACTCCACAGGCTTATTTCTATAGACTCTGTAGGATTGTTTCTAAGGACTCCACAGGCTCATTCCTACCAACTCTGCAAGGTCAATTCCATGGATTCTGTAAAGATAAAGCTATAAATGGGGAAGTTAGCAGCTAGATAAGATGAGAGAGAATCATTTTAGCTAGAGTCAAATGAGGAAAATACTCTCTTGCTATTTTTTAGGATTTGCTTTTGATAAAGTTGTATATATTTGGATCTTAGGACTATTTTAGGATAGTATATCTATTTCATTAGAATAATTGGATCTCTTAAAAATCCAATCTCCTATTTTTGGATGAGTGGATTGACCAAGGAATCCTATCTCTTTGCATCTTATTTTGAGTTGATTATATTAGTATAAAATGTAAGACTTTTATTATTAAAAGGAGGGAGATAGATGAAAGATACGTGCAATCATATTACAAGTTTTAGATAGATTATAATCATTTTAGTTTTATGAATTATCACTTCAATTTCTAGCATTGATTAATATTTATTCATGACTCTGAGAGGATCAAGGGCCCACTCTCCTTAGAACCAAGAACTATGTACGGTATTTATATTATGTTATATTAAATCTTTGTTATAACTAATCAGAATTTTGCTAATGTTTGCATTCATTCATAAAAAATCAAAATAAATTCATAGTTCAAAAGGCATTTCCATATTCCAAAGTCATTTACTTTCTAAGCAAAGTGTGTTTTCTTTTACAGCAAATGTGTGAAGCAAATTTCCTTTTTAAGTTAAACATCTCCATTTCCATGCAAGCATAAATAGGAGTATGATTTTACTTTCAATCACAAGAGTGGATTTATTAGATTAAATAGTTACATCTTTTCCTTTTTAGCAAAAGAGTGAATCAAGTAGTTTAGGACACCTTTCTTTCTTTATTCAAAGTTAGAATAGGATCATCAAACACCCCCACAAGCAGACTTTTAGATCTACCATCCTACACCTTACTACAGATAGCTTTGGACACCAACCCTGGTTCATAAGACATCAATTGAACATTGATTAAATGAAGAGTTAAATGACACTCATCAATCATCTTTCCTATCAGGTACTATATCTGGGTGGCTAATCTAGTGCCAATTCAAAATAAGAAGGAAGAGATATGAATTTGTGTAGACTTTAGTAACCTAAATAAATATTAAAAAAAATATAACTACCCACTTCTTTCACTAGATGAAGTATTACAGATAGTCAATGATTCTCAAATGATGTCATTTCTAAATAGGTATACAAGATATAATCAGGTAATGGTCAACTATGAGGACATAATTAAGACAAATTTTACAACAAAATGGGGAAAATTTGCATACAAAATGATGTCATTTGGACTAATCAATACAAGTGCTACTTTCCATCATGCCATGGATATTGAATTCAAATATCTCATTGGAAAATGCATTGCAATATACATGGATGATTTAATTGTGTTTTTCAAGAACAAAGGAGACTCCATGAAGGATTTGAAAATGGTACTATAGATATGTAAGGAACATGGTAGTTCTATGAATCCAAAAAAGTGTATATTTGGGGTGAATAAAAGAAAGTTGTTGGGTCACACATCATATCTTAAAAAGGTATTTTTATAGACACTAAAGAGTGGAGAAAATTCTAAAAATTCCATTTCTTAGTAGCAGAAAGGCACTAAAGTCATTCTTTGGTAATACAAACTTTGCGTGGAAGTTCATCTCAGGCTTTACACAAATAGTATGACCACTAAACAACATGATAAAGAAAGGTGTTAAGATTGAATGAAACACTGAAGCACAAACTATTTTTTCAAAAATCAAGAAATTGATTGTAAGTACACTTGTGATTATTCGTCTTGACTACACACAACCATTTTATATCTATTATTTTGCATCAGAACACTCAAGTGTAGTTATCTTAGCATAGAAGAAAGAAACTAGAGATGATAAAACTATCTTAATCATGATTTATTTGGTTTAAAATGTTGAACTAATATATTCAATTATTGACAAACAAGATTTTGCCTTGATCAAAATAGTTAAGAAGTACAAGCAATACATCATGCACAACAAGGTATTTATCATTCTACTTGACCCAAATGTAAAAAATAATGCCAATGCAAAATGAGTTGGGTGAACATGTTAAGTGGATGATTATTGTGTAACAGTTTGATATAGATCTCCAACCAATGAATATTGTGAGAGGTCAAGGACTCAGTAAATTAATGGTTGAATTGAATTCATAGATAGTTTGTCAATAGTATAGGGTGCAAAATATCACAAATAATGATTGGTATCAGGATGTGGTCTATTTATTATTGAAAAATGAGTTCCCAAACCACTTTAAATCCACTCAAAGAAGAGTGTCATGCTTAAAGAGTATTAGTTTCATGACCAATCAGTCATATTATACAAAAATAACCATAAAGGCATATATTTGAGATGCTTAAACAAACAAGAAGTGATTGAAGTACTCAGTGATTTTCATGGAAAATATGGAACTATTCATACCTCAAATAGTGATACAATCCATTAGATACTTAGAGTAGGTTATTACTTGTTATGTTTTTTTAAAGATGTTCATGCTCACATCTAGAGCTATCATACCTACCAAGTTGCCACACACAGGGAATGTACCCCTACCATTCCATTACAACCAATTATTAAGGTTCAAGCATTCATAAAGTGGGGCTTAGAATTTGTGGGAGTTTTTAATGATAATTATTATGTAAGACATAAGTTCATTCTTATTGCAACTAACTATTGCACTCATTGAACAAAATCTCAAGTGTTCAAGAATTGCACAACCCACATGGTAACCAACTTTCTTAAAGAATGTCATCCATTGAAAAAGTAGCAGAAAAAAATATAGTGGTTAAAAATGTAGCATGAAAAACATGAGGATAAAACATAGCAAGGAAAAATTGTAGCAAGGATAAAACATCACAAGAACAAAATGTAGTAAAGTTGCATTCACACAAAAGATGACACAACTTTCAACTAAAGGTCTAAACTCATAAAATCACATTTTCTTCTATTATTTTCCTTATAAATTTGGTGCATTACTTTTACACCATGAAATGCTGACTACTATCACCAAAATGAACTAGATAATAAATAAACAATGTGATAATCACTAAATATCACAATTATGTTCTTCATGACATATTTATGACAGTACCAATACCAATACATTTTTCCTCACTATATTTTTTTCTCGCGATGTTTTTTTCATACTACATTTTTATCGCTACATTTTTTACCGCTACATTTTTATTTTCTACATTATCACATAGAGCTTATTGCAACTAACTATTGCACTTATTGGACCAAAGTTAAAGTGTTCAAAAATTTCACAACCCACATGGTAACCAACTTTCTTAAAGAACATATAGTCACCAAGTTTGGAACTACATCCATTTTGGTATGTGATAATGGTCCTACTTTATCCTCACTATAATTTACTAAATGGAATATGGCAATCAGACAATCCTCAAATTTTCATCTAATTATTACCTATAAGGTAACGTGATAGTGAATCAACAAATAAGAACTTGCTTGATGTAACTAAAAAAAATTGGAAAAAAATCATGGGGATAGGCATAATGTTTTAAAATTTACATTGTGGTTTGGTATTATTAAAATTAAATATTCTTTGGGAACTTCCCCATATCATCTAGTAAATGGCCAGCACCCTATCTTCCTTGTGAACCTAAGAATCCAAACTTTGTATTTCATGAGAGAATGAATACCAAGAAATTGATGATAAAAAAAAGTTCATCTCCTAGCAACCTTATTTCACTTTAGAAAATATTAAGGAGTCATCAAGCGTTGATTTGATAAATAATCCAAAGTGAAAGCCTTTCAGATTTCGAACTTAGTCCTCCTTTAAAACAAGGCTCATGAGAAAAAGGGCAAGTTTAATGCCCTGTTGTTGGGTCTCTGCCAAATCACAAAAATATTAAGAGAGAATTATTTTTCCTAAAGTGGTTAACTGGTGAGGATGTCCCATTTCATATCAATGGGTAATTTTTCAAATACTACTTCTAGGTTTGAATTAGCCTGGTAGGTCATATACATACTTTCTCTTTCCCTTTCCTACTTTGTTGTTAGTTTAGTTAGATTTTCTTATTTTTCTTTATTTTCATTATTGGTCTGGCATCATTACTTCTTTTTGGTCAAGCCCATCTATTTTTCCATGTGGGTTCCCCTGTTGGTCAAAGAGTGAAGAATGAAATGCATGTAGGTAAGTCACATAAATGATATTCTGTTACATAAGTACTCTGAGTAGTTTATAGCATTGGATTATGTTTCTGATTTAGTTTTGAAATCTTAAGATATTGTGTGTGTTCTGAATTTGTTCATGTTGAATAAGTTTTGATAAAATATTTTGTCAATAAAATCATTCTCTAAAAACCAAGAATCAAAATCACATCTTAATGGTTTCTAAGTTTGCTTGGATGAATCTATTATGGTAAGGATCTAGAGTAAAAATATATAATTATGTATTTCACTTTCCATAGTAGTCCCTAGCTCAAATTGATACGTAGAAATAAAATAAAAGAAGAACAAGAAAAGAAAATTTAATTTTAGAAACACTCAATTCCAAGGTGATTCAAACAACCTCTATCAAGGCTATGGATACTTAGATGAAATTAGAGCAAGGCCTTAAGTGAGATTAGAGACAACTATTTTGGCACTATGGATGCTTACCTAACAATAGAGCAATGTCTAGTCAAGCACTCTCAAGTGAACATTCACTAGCCCAATAGTTGGAACCATAGTAGTTAGTCCTCATAGGTTCAAAAAAATGACAATTCACTCATTTACACACATCGAATCAATAAGAATGTTAGATTTGGTCTCTTAGCCATCCCCATATTATTTTTTATTATATCCATTCATGTTCCATATGTCACCTCAACTAGAGATCTTGGGTTCTTAGACATGTTTCTTTTGTTTCAAAATACTCAAGAGCATTTTCCAGTAGAGTCATCATTTATTGTTGCTTACACAACACAACTTAATTTCATAAGAAATCATGGAACCCATGTATTATTTTAAAAGACGGTCTTATGTTTTGGGGGAGTTTTGTGGATTTTTCATGTTTAAATTGTCGATCTGACATTAAAAATTTACTGATGTCAAAATCAAGTTTTTAGGCATGCTTCATTATTTTAACCAAGTATGAACGAGAAATTCTCATTATAAGTACTTTGGTCTAAAAATCATATCTAGGACTTCATTGAAATAATTATCTAAATTTGCCTAAGAATAATGAGTCTTAGTTATTTTGAAACGTATTTTAAATGTGTTAAAATCTCATAATTTTGATGATTTCACAGTCTATACAGTAAATAAATAGTTTTTTGAAATAAACTGTGTAAAATTTTATTTCTTCTCAATGTTTCGGACCCACATCTATTATCCTTCATTAGGAAAAAATTGAAATGTGGAACATGACCCTTTCACTTCATAAAAGCTATAGAAAATAGCAGTTGTAAAGATTTTCCAAAAAAAATAGCCATTGTAAAAAATTACCAAAAAACAAAAAAATCAAGGAACCATAAAGGAAATTGCCATTAAAATTACTTAGATAAAATATGAGTATCATTATCTATGATTAAGATTTATTATATTATAAATAATATTTAAGATTCTAATTATTACAAATATTATTAAATAATTATTATGAATATTTTAATAATATCTGTAATATTATGAAAATAATAATTATTCTAAAATTTTTAAATCAAATATAATAAACTATTATTAATATTAAGATTTATAATTATAAATGTATTAATATTATACATATTAAAACTCATTTAATAAATAATACAAAATTATATATAAAGTTAATAAATTTGTAATATTTAATAAACTCATTTAATATATAATGGCATCTACAATGGAAGGGAATTTTGAATCGGTGAGTGGATAGGAAGCCATAAGAGAGGAGGGAGGAGGTGGGGAGGATGAGGATGGCAATGACCAGAGACACAACCAAGGCCATGGGGAATCGGTGAAAGGACAGAGGAGAGTAAAGAGGAGTTTGGGAACAAAGATCTCAGAATAAAATGAGGTGAAGGACGTGAACATTAACGTCGAACCACAACATGTGGTAAAAAAGTAGGCATCAAAATGCAGTCAACCCATTATCAAAGGTGATGATTGGGACTTGGGCAAGGACATCAGTTTGTTTTCACCCTTCCATAAGATGGCTATTAATTAAGATTTGGCTGAGATGGGTCGACAGCCTGGTAAGAACAATGGTAGCTCTGGCATGGTCATTTGGCTAGATAGTATGCCCTAGAAGGTCTACTCTATTTATGGTGTGAACTATGTGGTAATAAGAAATAATGGTGCATTCCTACATAGTCCATGTCATTCTGGACCTGGTAAGAACCTGACATGGTACGTTGACCTCATTTTTTATCAGTGGTGTGGTATGTGTGTCAAGTTTTCTAGTTGGAGTAGATTTGGGGTTTTGGGTGGGCTTGGGAACAAATAATATAGGGGATGTCATAGGCCTTACCTTTGTATTTTGATCATACATGGATCAACTACCCCTCTATGGTCCTTTTTTGGAATGGAAGATGGAGTATCCCACCCCAAGATTCTTTATCAAGACAAGATGGGTGTTAAAGGAACCCACTCCCCTATTTTGTCGAATGGCATGGTTATTAGAGGAGCCTATGCTTTAGACTTTTATGATTGTCTGGACAATGGAATAATCCATTTATCTCATCCTAGCAATATAATTTTTTTGGTCTATCTTAATGTGCAAATTTATATGGAAAGCTAGTTTCTGGTTTTGGGAGGACCCTACTTTAATGTAGCCTTCTTATGTTGTTTAAGAGTGGATAATAGAGGAGTCCACCCTTGGTTCATTTGAGCTATGAGATTCTAAGTAATCATCATAATAATTTACAATTTTAGATATGTTATAAAGTCTCTTTGGGGTTGTGGTTTTACTCAGACTTGTTTGCACTCCCAAAGTATGCAAGAAATGTGGAAGAATGGCGATACTAATGAGAAAATCTAGAGAATACCCTACATAGTTCAAGTTGGTTTGGTTTGGGATGGTTATAGGATTCCCAATCAAATCTTGTCTTTCTAGAGTGGATGATAGAGGAATCCACCTTGTTGGTACTAGTAGGAGGAGAGGTCTACTTGTATTTCTATTACATAATAGACCTAGGTGACAAAAGATCCTCAACTCCTAGTGGTTTCTTGTCCTGTAAAATAAGCCTCTGAAAAGTCCTACAGAAGGATATTTATTTGTTTCATTATTTTCTAATATCCTTAATTGTACTAAGGTCAAGGGATCCTTCAAAACCCTCATCTAATGGTTGTGTGAGCCTTAAAACACCCTTGTTATGTTTTGTAAATGTTAAAGGTTGTGAGAGCCTCAAAACCCCCTTGTTATGCTTTGTAAAAATGATGAATCTTAGTGGGAGAAAAAGCTCACTTGTTGGGATTATACTGTGTGGAGGTTGGGCAAACGACTCAAGGGGCACAAGACCTCCTTCCTCGGATGGACTTTTGTCCTGCAGCGTACCCAAGAACAACATGACGAAGGGTGTCAGTGCTTCGAGATTAACCATTTTGTATCACCTTAGTGTTCTTTAGGTTATGGGATCCTTAAAACCCTCAATTGTGGGTACCTTAAACCCCTCATGTTTCTCTATGTATGGTTGTGGGAGCCTCAAAACCCCCTGTTATGCTTTGAAAAGGGTCTGGATCTTAGTGGGAAGATAAGCCCACTTGTTGTAACTTAATTGTACGGAGACTATGTGGATGACCCAGGAGGCAAAAGACCTCCTTCTTCAATTGAAATTTTGTTCTGCAATATCCTTAGGAAAGACATGATAAAGGGCAATAGCCCTTCGAAATTCTCTATTTCGTAACATCTTTATGTACTACAGGTTATAGGACCCTTAAAAACCTCGATTGTGGGAACCCTTAAAACCCTCTTGTTCTTTAAGATTGTGGGAGCCTCCAAACCCTCTAGTCAGTTCTTGTTGAGTTTTGCTAGGTTGCGGAATACTTAAAACCCTCTTGTCTCGTCAAGGTCATGGGTACCTTTACTTCACTTGTTATGACTATTAAAGGTTGAGGGAACCTTTAAACCCTCTTTGTTGTATTAGTTATTAGGAGGATCCTTTTTACCCTCTTTGTTGTACCTGGATGTGGGTCCAGCGATCAAAACCCTCACCTTCTCGATTCATAGCTCCAATTTCAAAAACATTTTACCTTATCAAATAAAAATAAATTTATAATATTACAATTTTTAATATTTGTTAATACATATATTAATAATTACTTATGATATTATAAATATTATTAAAATTATTATATTTAATATAATATTTGTAATATAATATTTTAATAATATTCGTACTATCATACATGTTATTAGTATAATATAATAAAATTTAAAAAATTTAAAAATATTTACAATAATATTAATATGTTTGTAACTTTGCATCTATTAATATAAATATTATTTATAATATTATTAATATTCTTTAATATTACAAAGGAGCAAATTATAAAAATTAAAAATTAAAAACCTAATAAAACAAAACTAATACGAACTAAAATGACCATACTGAAATTCTAAATTTAATTAAATAAAATCTCGAAAGACCTAATAATATAAACGAGAACAAATTTTATATATATATATATATATATATATATATATATATATATATATATATATATATATATATATAAGTCAAAAGTGAAAAACATAAATCTAACCTAATAAGAATTAGTTTGTATTGGGGCAGTTGGTGTCCTAATATTATGTTAAATATAATGATATTTATATTATTATAAGTATTTAATAATATTTGTAATAATAAATATTAATAATTGTAATATTATAAATTTATGAATTTTATAAACTCTTTTATTATTTCTTAAATGAGTTTTAATATGTACAATATTAATACATTTATAATTAGAATTTTTTATATTAATAATATTTTATTATATTTAATTAATTTTCTTTTATAATAATAATTGTTATTTTCATAATATTATTAAAATATTTATAATAAATAAATAAAATTATTTTATTTTATGAATTGTATGTTCTTAATTTTTTAAAAATTATTGTTTAATAATTTTATCTTTTTATGACAATCGATTCATAATTTAAATATAATAAAATCTTATTTATTGTTCACAATTAATATGAACAATAAAAAATAGCCATACTCCAAAAGAACCATAACAAGATAGGTTATGATAAAATCAAACAACTAAACCAAAAGAACAAGCCTAGAGTAGCTACCTAATCAAAGAGGAAAGTACATATCTACATAGAAATAATTCTTTCGATTTGAAAAATTGTGAAAATTTCGAAGCCCTTCGTCCTTTCCACATCTTTGGCGCTCAGTCCTATTAGCACAATATCTGATTCATAAATTATTAAAACTAAAAGTTCTTTAAAAAAAAATTATTCAAATTTTTTAAATTAAATCTATTGTTTTAAAATTGGACTCAATTTGCTATTTAAATTGAAAAAATGATATTCAAAGTAAAGTTAGCTAAAAAGAATCCTATGCATATTTGGGAAGTATTTTAAAAGTTTTTTCTTTTTATTAAAGTAAGCTAGAAGATGCTTAATAAATCTCTTAGAAAATAATTAGCTAAAGAAAATCTAAAATATGTTTTTAGCCATCAAAATTTGTAGAGTTTGATAATAAGAAATAGAATTCAAAATTTTCATTTAAATACCTTTTACTTATAGTAATGGGAAATTAAGCTTTTATTTTTTTCATTCTCTTTCTATTTATATGTGTAATTTGATCGTTTAAATAAAAGACGAATTTTTTAAATTTATTAATTTTTTTTAATTCAAACATGAATTTTATTTAAAATTTGTTTATTAGATTAATTTTAGTATTTAGAATATTTTTGGAAATTTTTAGAGCTATTTGAATTTGTATGTAAAACTTTTAAAAATAGTAATTGAAAAAAATCATTAGAAATCAAAAGTTAGTAAAAATAGCAATTTTCTAAAAATTGCATGGGTTAATTAGCTTTAGATGCTTTAGGTAGCTTTAGTTTTATTTTTTATTATACATGTCAACTCTAACTTTTAGTTGATATTTATTTAAAGCTTCTTATGTAAATATTTTATTCATTTAATGAGAATCAAAAATATTTTTTACCTTCATGCAAATTTTGAGTTTATGCCTATTAATTTTTTACTTAGCCATTATGTTTTTTTATCACTAGAATTCATATCTAAACTTATATAGTTCTGTTTTTGAATAATATTCGAAGCCCTCTTATTGAAATAGAATGCAATTGTGCATATTTCCTTCAATTGATAAAAGATATTGTAGCTTTTTTTTGTCAGCGTTTATCTTTTGTCTTGTTTCTAAAACTCTATGATTATATACAAGTTGTATCTTTCATATTGGACTTTATTTATTTATGTTATGTTTGTTATCACTCGAAACATGCACCTGTGGTCAAACAACTCTCGCATGCACTGAGGTGTGACGACTACACTCCTTGTGCCTCTGACTTATGTGCTATAGAGAAACTTAGTGTCTCATTGTTATAATGAGATCGTCCCCAAAGGCATGGGACTCTTGTGCTCCTTAGGACAAACCTTCAAGTAAGTCGAATTCCTTCCATTTTAAGTGCACCTAGTTTAGGACCAATGCATAGACCTATAAAGAGCAGAATGAAATCTACAGAGGGTATAGCATTAAACCTAGGATTGATAGGAAAAAGGGAGGGAGGAGGTAAGAGATTGCATAAACTGGAAATGTGGTGATGCACTAAGAACACGACAAGCACCTCATTTGCTTAACGACACAATAAGACTAAGAGATTGAAAACATAGACTTCAAACTAGGCATGATGCATATGGGTTTCGTATGGAGGTAAGGGAACACAATGTAGCATTAAGAGGAATGTAAAATGGTCCATAGATAGTGCCTACACAGACCTGTGCATACACAAAATATGACTTGCAAGGATTTCTAGTTCTACATAGAGGTACGAAGGGAGGATAACAATGAAAGGGACAAGCATCCACAGATAGAGATCAATAACTAGTAATGCACACAAAATGTAAATAATGAATAAGAGTAACCATTCTAATTAATATCAAGGTTTAAGGTAATATAATAAGCTCAAATAAATAGAGCTTTGCTATATCAGGAGAGGGCTCTTAGAGGGCAATTTTTGGTATCATAATGGTGCCTAAATATGTCAACCCTTTTACAATGAAAGACTCAAGATTTTATAGATGATGAGATGCCCTTGAATCATTAATTATAATTTCACCCATGATTAGGGTGATTACAATCATTACATGGATATGGGGGAAGCAGTTTGGATCTCTGTCAGAACAGATCATGTGCCCATGCTCTAACAACTTAACAACCACTTTTACATTTAATTCCACCCTTAACTTGGCCACTCTTTGATGTCTAATAGATTCCAACCACCACCTTTACCTATAAATATCATCTAACAATCCACTTGGACCCAATTGATGATGTGGAGGCTACACAAATTCTTATGGATTTTTCCATATCATCTTTGCATGCAGTAAGGTTTTGTGATGAAGGGGAGCAGTCTATAGTATAGATTGTACCCTAATATTCATGAGAGCACATAAGTGAAATTTTGTGATTTAGTGTGGAACTTCATCATGGAAGCATAAGGAGTCTTTCAATAAGAGTGCACAAGAATATTGAAGGTCCTAGACACACTCTTCATGATTTAGAACTGCTTCCTATGCACCTCTTCCTATGCTATCTAAAGACTAGGAGTTTTGTGCCTTTAAACCTACATGCCACTTATGTGATGGAGGATCTATATATGAGGCATGCATTGGGTAAATCTCATAGGCATGGATAAAAACTTAGTTGAAGTGTGAAAACCACTTCAGCTATTGAGCGAGGGTGTGGATAGGAAGTGTCTGTGCACAAATTTGTTTGAGGGACTTAGCACTACATAGGTGCATGAACCTTTTGTAAGGCCTTTATGAGTTGTGCATAATCTAGGAGTGATTTAGAATGTCAAAAATGTTCATTCCCATTCTTCCATAGTGATAGTTATGTGTTTATTTAGATAGGAAATAAACCCACTTCCATGTGAAGCATCACCAATATTATTTTCATGTACCTTTCTAACTATTTTCCCCTCAGGATTTCCCTTTATGCACTTGACTTAGGTATAATATCACTAGATTAGGAAATAAAACTAGTTGGCTCTTAACTTGTCTACAAGATCAGTTCCATAGTAAGTATATTTCTCATTATTGCATTTGAAATATAAACTATAATAATAAAACATTTCAATGCATTAATAGTTTTTGGCATGCCTAATAGGACATGATTTTATTTATCTTCAAAAAAAATCCACCTAATTCACACATTAATTTTAGGTTTTGGTGAGAATTTCATATTTAATTTATTTTTTCAAAAAAACACAATCACTTTATGACTCCTCTAGTTAAAGGAACCCATATTCAAAAAAATAAAACCTTGCCTTCACATTCAAATGAAAATGGGGTATTTTAAGAGAATTATTTTTATTCAACATTTTTGTTGCTACTATATTAACATCAAACTATCATGGCCAGCCCAAGATTCCTTCCTTTTATGTCATGGAATTTTAGGAGTCAACTACAATTATAACAATGCACCTTATCCCCAAATTATCTTTAAATCCTGATGACCCCACTACTCACCCCCCACCCCTCACTAGAGATGGTTAAAAAATCTCATAGACCATATTAAATACGTGTAAATCCTCTACACAATCCATAATATCACAAAGTTAGATGTAGCTCTTAAACTATTTGCTTCTTCTCTTAGAGTAAAATCCTTAGATTGGTTCTAATATTTGGCTTCTTTGTTCATATTTTGTTGGGACATTCTTGGTGAAAATTGCATAAACAATTCAAAAATGAGTGCATATGCTTGCTCTTCTTGAATAATTTCTACAATCAAGAGGGTTTCTATAGAGCACATGTTATATTTTAACCTAATATTTGAGAATACATTGGAAAGGATTCTTGCTAAATTTAGGCCACTACATGTCATTTTTTTATATTCTAAGAGCCTTGTAATCTTATATTGTTGTCATGATACAATCTCTAAACTAGGAAAACCCTACAAGAAGCATATCAAATTGTTGTTACATTTAAGAGAAATATTGTATACATTTTTTTCTTTCTCCAATCCCTATATCTCCATTTTCCCTTATTTTTATGATGTTCCAAATTTTACATAAATTTATACCATAAAAATATCAAGCCCACCCTAAAAATCCCAATATCAATCCAAGCATGAGATTAGAAGCTTACTTGCACAAGTTTCAAATAAGTTCTTAGATTTCAAGCATCATTTATCCATCCAAAAGATCTAAGAAAAACTAGATATCCTAAATGCTCCAATGTATTATCCCCCAACCTTATAAATTACATAAATCCCCTTAACCTTGCCTAAAACAAGAAAGATAAGCTTCATGAAATTTGGAAATATGGACTATGCACATGTCAATAAGTAGTTGAGGGAATAAAAATAATACTTCGAGGAGTTCTTAGTTGTAACTAAGAGTGATTATGAACATGAATACCCGCCTCCTTTTGAATAACTTAAATGGATGAAGATACTTCATGAAACAATGGAGCTTGAGAATAATAATTTAATTAAACCACATTTTATTTTTTTTAAAGAGGATATCATTGATTAAAATATATTTGGTCTATAAATTGATTCTTTTTAAGGAAACTATTTAAAATCCATGCTTTATTTCAATAAAATATGAAATGGAAGATTTGTGAAGAAAATGTTCTAAAAATGATTCATCATCAATTAATATTTCTAGAATTTTTATAGATGAATCTAATATATACTTTTTATTTTTCTACCAATCTTTGATTTCTTCTTGAAGATTAAAATCTTGAAGGTACCAACACTACTCAAAATGAAGAAGAATCCACTCTTAAAAAAATTGTAAAATTATTTGTGTGAATAATAGGTGTCGTATAACGTTTCAAGCTCTCTTGGAATCTAGGAAGGAAAAAAAGATAAAGTTAGATATTTTTGAGATCAATGGGTGTGCATAAAAACATAGGGATGAATTATCCAATGATCAAGAGCCAACAGATACATTCATACTAGAAATGAAAAAAACAACCCTTTTATATAGTAGAAGGGGAAGACTGAATAAATATTTTTTTCTTGATCATCTTCCTTGTAGGTATCAAAGTTTTAAGTGTAGTTTTTGGCAAAAATTATAACTAAAAAAGGATGATATTTCTCCATTTTATGAATACATTTTTTTAAGCCAGTGTAAGGCCCCATTTTGCATAGTGCTTATCTTTTGGAAAGATTACTATGGATCTATGGCTCATATGTTTTGATTATTGACTTATATTGTTAAGTCATGTCTAGTTGAGATGTGCAAGGATCCATCAAGACTATCATGTGTTGGGAACCATAAGAAAGACCTATTATCTATCATCTTTGTATTGCTAGTTATGAAATTATGATGCTTATGTTTCCTTCATATGAATATTTCCATATGAAGTTTGATTACACCTACAAAATACATTGACTTAAATCATGTTTAAATTATTACTTCTATGTTGATAAATTGATAATTAATTATATATTAAATCAAAAGAAATTGTTTACATGGATGTTGATATTACATGCATGTTTGATTATGAATAATTAATTAAGTGTCTTATTTGATATAATTACATAGCTTCGCCTATTAGGTTAGAGGAATTTAATTTGTGCATAAAGTGTGCAGGAATAGGGAAAAGGATAAGGAAAGAAAGAGACTATGCCAAACATGGATTTATCACTAATTAGTTACCTTAACCATTCTTAAAACCTTGCTAATTAGTCAATTGCCTAAACATCCATCTACCACCTTTGTTGACTTAGTGGTTGTGTTAGATAGCTAGTCTTTAAGCCTAGTTGGTAAAACTTGTTATTATCAAGCCATAAGATCTTATAACCAACATCTAATTAGTCTAGTGGCTGACTAATGAAGATTCAAATTGATTACCTTAAGACTGAAATATAGTGAGAAGGGAAGTAAATGAATCAAAGAAGTAACCATAGAAGACTGCAAGAGTCATCATGCACCTTAACTGAGCATAGAAAAGAGCATCCCTTTATGAGAATGCCTGATAAAAGGATGGTGATTTGTTAATATTTAAATGTATTTATATAGTATTCGAGATACCTTAGTTAGGGACTTTTACCAATTCAAAATGAATTTGACTTATCATAAGATAAAGAAAATCATAAAATAAGATTAGTAGGTTAGGACAACCAAATCTAGATGGCTAGAGGATAGTGCCTAGGTGGTCTGAAGGTCGATAGGTGGAGTTCCTTTGAAATTATGTTTTATATTGTTCATTTGAAATGAATTGATATATTCTTTGCTTTTTCTTCTTATTTTTAGGAAAATAAGACCACTTGGTTTATTCTATCTATTTTATTATTTTCCCATGGTTGAGCATTGGTCGCCATGTAGTGTTTGAACTTTGAGGACTTTGGATAGGTTGTTCCTCATTATTTTCATGAAGTGTTTTGATCTTAAGCATGTTTTGATATGATGTTGTGACACTATGTGATGGTGGTCTGTAATTAGCATTTTCATGATGGTAGTGTATCATAGTCTTGTTGTGCAAGGCACAATGGAAGGTTGTTTGATCCTCCTATGAAATTCATGATGGCAATGGTTGAAGTCATCCTATATAGGGCATAATGTAAGGTTATTCAACTCTCCCATGATCATTGGAAGGAAGTAATAGAGTGATGGAATCCTCTTGATATTCAATGAATTTTTGTAGACCTTATTTTGTTTTGATATCTTGTCTGCATATAATATTTTATTGAATGCTTTGTTTCATTTCAATGATCATTAAAATGCTTGTTTTTTGTTACTAAAGATGGTAATCTCTTTGGGAATAACTGGGAATAGGACTGCAGGTGTCACATGATATTCCCTTATGTTAAATACCCTTGCTTATATTCCCATCCTTGTCCTTGACAAGTGATATAATCATGCCCAGAGCTAGGAGTCTCATGCTCTGGGGTATCTAGAGTATCAATTTGATGATGACAAAAGGTTGGGTGGTGAGTGTTCCTTTTAATGGCTAGCAGGTGATCAGGAACAATCATGAAATACCATTGAAGATTGTTTGGTTTATCCATATTTGATCAGACTGAGAGATGTATGTCTCTCTTATGTTTATAAGATGTATGAATATGTCATATTATTAATGTTATACTAGCCAGCCTGCTTGTAATATTATTGTAAGAGATAGAATCAGATGATACACTCACTATGGAATAAGTCATATGTTTCTAATTATTAAAACCTCAATGTCTATCTAAGATCTAATTGTTTATGAATTCTTTAATTATAGGATCATGGGAAAAGTCCTATGTGTATCTAGTCATTTACCTCTTAGACACTTTCAAATGAATAAAAATATTGATTTCATTGCTTATATCTTGTCATGTGTGACTGATTCATTAATCTTTATGCATTTTGGTTTATCTGAATGAGAAAATTTCATGGAATTAAACTTTTATAAAAAGAAGTGGAACATAGATAATAACTATGGAATTGTTATTAGGAATAACAATTTAGCTTAATAGAAATAATTAAACGCTAGTGCTTTTTGGTAGAGTTAGGCCAATAATGAATAAAGACTTATGTTGTCTTATGTGTTGAACCTTTTTGAAAAGAAGTCATAACTAGTTATGACCATTTGCATTTAGATTCTTAGGAAGAAGTCTTATTAAGAGATCTCCATTTTATTGTATGGAATTTATATTATGGATTGTGAGTTTTTTATTTAATTTTTGTTGAGAACAATTTTTTTACTCTACATAGGTATTTCCTTTAAATATATTTGGTCTTATGACTAAGCCAAGATTGTGTAAGGAAATAATTGAGCGTAGGGCCATTATCGATGAAATCATTCAGTTGAATATTTAAGGTAGTCCTCATAGAGAGTGGGTTCCTTTTTAAACCTTTGAGTTTCCAACAGAAAAATTGAATATCTTTGATTTTTGCATATTCATCTAAACCAATGAGAATAATGGTTTAGTTTCAAAAGCTCTTTTTGCCTTAACACCTTCATGATCCATTGATTGAGCGATTTTGACTTATCTATGTATATTATTTCTAAGGAAAGAAGACTCTGCCTAGATCCTTCTATCAACATTGGCCTGGGCAAGTGTTCTTTTACCTTCACTGAGTCCTAAATCCCCAAGACATTTCTAAGTTTTACTTTAGGTTGATGCTTAGTCGATTTGTGGCTTCAGATGTACCCAGTCTTACTTTCATCTCAGCCTTAGCCATTCGTTGAGTCTCTATGCAACACTCTACCTTAGTCAGGACCTTTTGGTGATGTAATAATTTTCTTAAACCTTGCCTTCATTGTTTATAAATTAGGCATTACACAACATTTTTACCTTAGCCAAATTATTGCCTTGGCCATTTGTTTCATTTTTACCTTAGTCGATTTCATGACTTTGGACTATTAGATCAGAGGAAGCCATGTTTCACCTTCCCATGAACTCAAGAGTGATGTTAGTATGGTCTATCATACAGTTGGTGTTGGGATAGTAAGATCATGGGATGTTGCCACATGGCATCATTCCAGTGATTCATAGTCTCAAAAATGATCTTACAAGGGGGCTTGCCTCTGGGATAGTGGACTCATGGGATGTTGCCATATGACATCATCTTGATGACCCATGATCTAAAAATTGGTTTTATAGAGTGTGGAGCTTCCAGTCCGATGGGAGAGTGGGATGCTGCCACATGGTATCATCCTAGTGACCCATAATTCTACAAATGACTATACAAGGAGATTTCCTTTAGGATAGATAAATAGTGGGATGTTTCCACATGACATCATCCTAATGGTTTGAAGCTCTATTCAAGTTTGTGTTGAGGGTAGAGCCTCTAGGCTAGTAGGATATGAGGATGTTACTACATGACATCATCTTGATAGTCTATAGTCCCAAAGATATAATTACTTTAAAATGATCATCCCAACCAATGAATAAGTGGTAGGATAATATGTAGCAAGAAAGGTCCCTAAAAACCCAAGGAAAAGCTAACATGGCTTGGGAGCCATCAAATCCACCATGTGGTTATTGAATGAATTAGTTGGGTGTTAGGTTTAACTTAATGGTCATTTCAACATCTTAAGCACATAAATCTTTGGTGTAAGTTCAAAGAAAATTATGAGTGTTGGCTAAATGAATCAAGACTATGGCCATGTCATGCTTTGATTATGGATTAGTAGCAGTGGTAGGGATTACATGAGTGTTATGTTTAATGAAAATTCTATTTTTTACATGTGCTTGTATTTAGTTGTTTGCATTTTGATTGTGTCATGCTTGTTGTTTTTCAAAAGAATAGGCATGACATTTTGGTATCAAAACACGGTTATAACACTAAAGCTCTAGTTAATTAGATTTCATTTTAGTTTTATAGTTTTTACTTGATTTCTGATGTCCTACTTATTATATGTAAAATGAGAAGAGGACATCAATCATATCACAAAGAGGATCCCATTGGTGAGCATGAGCCTCCAAATTAGTAGGGACTAAATGAAATCAGACCTCAACTTCTCTTATCCATGCAAAAGATGTGGGATGTCTTGTAGGATAGATTTCTTGTGGTTCAACATGAAGTAGAAACGCACTCTCCACAACATGATTAGGGTGAAGTTTTAGTTGAAAGAGAAAGAGAAAGGTCTAGTATTCCTCCCCAACATCATTCTGAGGGTGATAGATATTTGCACCACCATGGTGAGCGATGACCTACATTAAATGATCTTCATTAAATGACCTTATTAAGGATTTTATCAAACTTCACCCTCCTACCTTTTATGGTACTTAAGAAGGATTTATAACAGAAGCTTGGTTGGCAAGTATGAGAGGATGCTTCACCTTATATGACTATGATTCTAATCGAAAGGCATACTTATACACTTATCTTCTTTGTAATGCATCTAATATGTGGTGAGAAGGAGAGGAACATAAACTCCACTTGACACCATCTTTCCTTAAGAACTATTTAAATAGTGTTTTATAGCATGATACCTTTCTCCCCATTATGTGTAGAAGAAGATAGATGAATTACATGGTGGCACAATATGAGTGCCATTTTATAGATTTGATCATATATGTGTAAGTTTTCATAGATGAGACGATCCAATTAAATAGGTCTATTAGAGGCTTAAATCTTGAGATACTAGCACATTGCACAATGTAGAAAAGGATTATTTGGCCGAAGATTCTCATGGTAAGACATAAGAATCTTGAGATAATTTTTAAGGAAAATTACAATTTTAACATGACTCAAGGTTTCAAGGTGCACAACTTACACCTAGGGGAGGTTGGAAAGCAACTCAATCCAATTTTAGACCCCCTCAACAACCTTAGCAAGAGAGTAATCATGATATCCAAAGTCATAATAGGAATTATTTGGAGAAGGAACACTGAAGTTGTGGTGAGGTTGGAACCCCAAATCATAAGTAATTTTGGATTGTACATGCTCCTTAGTTCGAGCAGGCAAGACCTTTGGGGTTAACTACTTTGTTTGGACCTAGAATAACTGGAACTCCCTTAGGGTTAGACCAGTAGAAGGGTGTTTCCTTCACATGTAGATATTTTGATCATTTTACATGAGATTATCCCCTTGAAACATAGAATGCAAGCAAGAAGAAGGCCCTAGTTTCAGAGTAGGTAGTTGGAAATGTGGTTTAAGGACATAGGATCTATGTAATAATTGATGACCACCAAGATGAGCACCATGAAACAATCATTAAGACCACAAGTATGACAAAAGGAATTTAAATTTCTATTTATTTTTTAGGAGACTTAGACTCCTTTATTTAACCTTCCATCATAGACCATTATGGGATAGTGTTTATTATGCATTTTGAGATTTAGAAAGTAGAGTTAGCCCTGAGGGATAAGATGTCCATTAGCTCCTTATTGAGTAGTTGTATTTTAGACCTGGGTATATTTTCGACTACAGTTGACTTATGCATAATTCCTTTGGGCACCTATGTTGTCTTGGGAATGGATTAGATTTTGGATCATAAAGTCAAATTGAATTTCTATGACAAGGTTATTAAATGTAAGAATGACCTTGGGACTCCTTTGATGACATCTAGAGTTAAGAAACATGTTTCCCTTCACATGATATATAAAATTTAGCTTAAGATAAGCTTGGGGAAAGGTTTTTAGATGTTTATTATCATAGTGAGTGATAGGTGAGATGAGTCAGAGAAAGATTCTCTAGATGATCATCTTATTCTATGGGAATTTATTGATGTGTTTCTATATAATTGTCAGGTATGCCACCTTCATGGGAGATTGATTTTTGGATTGACTTAATGCCTGGGTCTAAGCCCATATCAAAGAACATTATCAGATGACCACAAATAAGTTGTGTGAACTCAATATATATATTGAGAAACTCCTTGAGAAAGGACTAATTCATTCTTAGTGTATCCCCATGGGGAGCACTAGTCATCTTTGTGAATAATAAGGATGGATCCATTTTGGTTATGTGTGGGTCACCACCAATTGAATAAGGTGATGATTAAGAATAATTATCCCTTACCAAGAATTTATTATTTATTTCATCATATATAGGGATCCAAGGTGCTCTCCAAGATTGATTTGAAGTCTATATATCACCAATTGCATATCATAGAGCCTAATATTCATAAGACTATATTTCAGATGCATTATAGGAATTATGAATTCATATTTTTACCTTTTGGGTTGACAAATGCTCTAGTAGTATTCATGAGCCTTATGAATGGTGTGTTTCACACCTTTCTAGATCATTTTGTGCTAGTATTTATTAATGAAATTTTGATATATTCATAGAATGAAGAAGAACATGAGGACCATTTGAGGTAGGTTTTGAAGATTCTAATAGAAAATTAATTATTTAGACACTTAGAGAAGTGTGATTTTACACAGTCTAGGTATAGTACCTTGGAGATATCATTTTAGGAGAAGGAATAACTTTGGTTCCCTCCAATATTTGATCCATTTTGGAATGGCCAACACCCATAAATGTTGTAGAGGTGTGCAATTTCATGGGATTAGAAGGTTACTATAAATGCTTTGTTGATAATTTCTCTTGCATTGCAAATCCCATAACTTCACTTCGGAAGAAAGGGAAAAAGTTTGCTTGGATGACAAAGTGTGAAAAAGCTTTACATTTGTTGAAAGATTGAATCACTATTGCACCAATTTTAGTTGTACCTAATCTTATGGGAGAATTCCTTGTTTGCATGGATGCATCAAAGGAAGGATTATGACTCGTTCTCATGGAGGAAGACATAGTGATAGCATATGAGTCTTGAAAAATCAAAGATTATGAGTTAGATTATCCTATGCATGATCTAGAATTTACATATATCATTCATGATTTCTTAATATGGTGACACTTCTTACTTGGTCATCATTTTGTTTTAAAGATAGATCACTTAAGTCTATAGCATCTATTTAATGAACCTAACCTCAACACATGTTAAAAGCATTGGATGGAACTATTGTGTGAATATGATTTCAAGATCCTATACATCAAAGGAAAAAAGAACATAATTACTACTACCTTGAGCATAAGGTATTATGAGTTGATAGCAACAATTTTGTGGACTGACTTGAGAAGTTAGATTTTGAAGCAACTTTCATAGGATCACCTCTACAAGGAAGTAAGATAACTATTAGACTATGGTATAAATATAAAAGATAAGTTTGAAGGTTAATCTCTTGATCTAGATGGTTTGTTTCACCATAAATGGTGTATATATACTCTTTTAATAGGTGACTTATGTGAGATAGTTCTATTTGAGTCTCACAAAGATCCTCACCAAGTACACCCTAGAGTTAAGAAGATGCATGCTAAGTTAAGGAAATTATATCATTGGTCTAGTATGAGCTAGTTCGAGAATGGAAATGGGACACCATCTCCATGTATTTTATTATAGGATTTCCTACTTATTTGTATCATCATGATGTGATCATGGTGATTGTGAATAAGTTGACCAAATTTGCTCACTTTTCTACCACAAAGAACATTTATAATGCCAATTCAGTGGCAAAGGTCTTTCTTAATGACATTGTTAGATTCCACAAGATTCCCCATAAGATTATTTTAGATCAAGATCCAATTTTTACTTCTCACTTATATACTTCTTTATAGAATGAATTGTGCACTTAGCTTAATTTTAGCACTTCTTATCACCTTAAGGCTAACGGCTAGACGAGAGACTCAATCAAGTCCTAAAATACATATTGCATATGTATGTTATGATTCAAAAATCCTATTAGGAAGACTATTTATATCTTTTAAAATTTTCCTATAATAATAACTATCATAGTTTGATTAAGATAACACCTTATTAGGCCTTGTATGGTTGAGTCTATATAACCCCACTAAGCTTGGATAGACTTGAGGACATAATCATGATTGGCCGTACCATATTGGAAGACATGGAGTGACAAATTGATAAAATTTGATACCATCTTGAGACTTCTAGGAATCGACAAAAGAAGTATGAAAATGTAAAGATAATTGATCATTAATTTCATGTTGGTTACAAAGTTTTATTTAGAGTGAGACCCAAAAAGAGCCCCATATATTATAGAAAATGGGTCAAAGTTGGCCCCTCATTTTTTTGGGTCATTTGAGATACTGGATATAGTTAGCCCAGTAGCTTATAAACTAGCCTTACTAGCTAGACTATCTCATTCCACAATGTATTTCATGTTTCTATTTTACATCAGTATTTTGTTGACATTTCTTATGTATTAGATTGGATGGTCTTATAGGTCAATACCAAGGCTATAACTTTAGATCCCATCAAGATTTTAACATGTAGGATGCTGACACTTCAAGGTAGAGACCTAGATTAGTTCAAGGTCCAAGGGGATAAGTATGATAAATCTTTATCAACTTGGGAAGATGTTGCACCTTTTAGGACTTGTTATCCTCACTTATTTTAGTGACTTCTAGGTAGAAGTCTATTTAAGGGGAGGGGATGTAAGACCTCAATTTGTAGAGTGTTCATCTTTGGGAAAGATGACAATGGAACTATGAATCATATGTTCTGATTATTGACTTATATTGTTAATTCACATCTATATACACATAATATTTTCAAACTTTTATTGATTATTGACACTTTATATCTTGCAAGAACCTATCGAGTCTTAATATCTTTGAGTGCATGCCTTAAGGGGTGCATTGATAAAGGGGTGGCCAGACCATCAATGTTTCATAATATTGTTTTTCCTTTTGCCACTTACCATCTACACACTTGTCTCCTAAAACCATTTACCCTAAGCTTATTCTTCTCAGTCCTACCTCTTCCAATCTTTTTCCTCTTTCTTTCCTTCTTTTCTTGCCTTAACATCCTTTTGAACTGTCAGTTGTATTGGGTCAATTAGGTTGACCTAGTATAGTTCAGGGGTATTTTTCACTTTCTTGTTTTGTTAGCCTTTCAGTCAACCTAGCACAGACCTAGTGAATTATCCTTGAAAACACACGAGGTGAACTAGGTCAACCATGTACATCCAACATTCTCAAGATAATTTAAGTTAAGATCCACCTATATATACAAGTTCATTTTCCAACCATTTCATAAAATAAGAATTATTAGTGAAGAAGTGTAAGTGAACATCTACTTATTGACCATTATACTTGAGGAATAAACCTTAGGGTTCCATACTTCCTTTGGAGATACAGATCTTGTCTTGTGGAAAAGTATTATGGATGCTTAGATAAGTTATGTTACCTAGAGCTAATTTATCTTAGTTATCCTTATATACCACAATAATCTTTTGTGAAGCACCTTGGCCAAGGGAGAGATTGAGGCTTGGCAGGTTCATCTTCAAAGGTAAGTAGCCCTAACGTTATTTATCCTTTGTAAGAGTAGATAGATAATGCATTTATATTATTTTCTCCATGTATTAGGATTCTATATACATTGATGTGAGTATATGTCTTCTAATACATGTTTAGTTTAACTATTTATTTTATTACTTCTAACCCCCACTTTGTGCTACACGATTTGGTGTGCACTAGATTATATTTTGTTTTCTTGTTATTAGAATAGAGTGAAAATTTTAAACCTTAGGACTCCATTAGGGTTGTTGTGAAATTTTGTTATACCATAGGCTTTGGAACCCTTCTTAGCTGATGTGTTATGACAAGTGATACAAGTCATCCCCTAATTGGGTCTATTGTATCCCCACATTGGTCATGCTCCCACTTAACAAGTGTATCCCAATCGTAAGTGTAGGTGTGATCTATCTTATTTGATCTAGGATTAATTTATAGGCATGATGCATTTTTTCATTGTATATATTATGGTAAAATTGACGTGAACTAACCCTTATAGGATTTTTTTACTTTTACCTTCATTTATTTTGATCACCATTTTTATCATATATTTTTGACATTCTGGATTGATTCTATTGACCCAACTATTTTTCTCTCTGCACAAGTTGCAAGAACAGGAAACTAAATCGACCTAATCAACCCAGTATAGGTTTCTAGCCTTTCAAACACCTAGTTCAACCTATTAGGTTGACCCAATCAACCCATTACAATTTTATCACTTTTTATCAGGTTCTTGTACAACTTGATTGATATTTTCGACCTAGTTTGCAAGTTTCTCAATCATACTTCTAGGTTCTAGACTAGTAATAGTGTTCATTACATCTTTGATCCAATAAGATTCTTTTCTACCTCTATTTATTTATTTATTTATTGTATTTCCTTTCATAGTTTTTAGTCTTTAAAATTTCCCTTGCACAGTCAACTGGATCAACATTACCGACCCAGTTTTATGTTCTATGTACTATCTGAAATAATTGGATCAACACTGCCAACTTAGTTCATTTTTAGACCTTGCTTTCATAGTATAGGTTCGATACTATCGACCTTGTTTTGTATTTTGTGCATATAATTTCAACACTATGTGCATATAGTGTCAACATTATAACTTGTTTCAAAGTTTGAATTAACCTCATATCTGTTAGTAATTAATTCACATTTTATTTGTTTGTTTTTTTGCATGCTTAGAATAGTTCACATAGTCTAATTAGGGTATTTTTAATTTATCACTTAGTTTTACTATTTCTATTTTATGCACACATATCCAAAACACAAAAAAAAAAACAAATTTAACATCCTGTCTACCCTAAGCCAACCTACTTGGATTTCATCACTAAGAGGGAAGCTTCCTTGATGCTCTAGTCAAGTATAAAACATGGTTAATGGTATATTTTGGATAAACACCCAACACCCTTATCACTATGTTGTGTGAAGTGAGGGGGTAGGCCCTAATACTAAGCCTATATCATTGCCACTATAGTCCCTTTTAGCTCAAACTACATAAAACCATCCTTAGATTGCTATCTAGTACCTTATTTACCACCAATTTCCCATCACATTTAAAATCATTCTTAATAATTTAATTAACAATCAAGTTGACCAATTAATTAGCTATACTTTCCAAGTTTATTGCTTGCTCTTTTCCCAATTATGTGTGTAAAAACTTGAATTATCTAGCATTAGTGCAAGGTTTTTCTTTGTGTGCCTCAATTGGATTGGCCAACATTGATCCAATTGACTGTTTGTTTCCTTTCATCACATAATTATTTACATTACTTGAAAAATTGTACTATTCACAAATTGCTATCAAATTTATCATATTTTTTTTTCATTCTCTACATCATCATGAATCCAATGCACTTTACAGTTTTCAAAATGGATAAGTAGAAATAAAGATATAGGCAAAACAAGGAATTCGCTTGTTTCTAGCCTCTATTCACTATACAGGTTCAACCTAGTTGACCCTGTACTATATAAATAGTTTTTTTATCCTATTTCCACTATATAGGATTGACTCAATCAAACTTGTACTATTTATAGACCTTTTTCAATCTTTGTTTGCTATACAATATCGACCCAATCGACCTTGTAATATTTTTTGTCACTTTTTGTTCCCCTTTGGGTGGTTATCTAGTCTTGTTTGATCATGATGACACATATTTTCATCCTTCCCTTAGTCTAGAACATTGAATAATTAAGGACTTAGATAATAATCTCACTTATTTCATTACTTCAAATGAAACTATCCAATTTCTTCTTTCCATGTCTCCTAAACCAAAACCACTCACTACACAATGTAATGTAGTTGAGGTCATTCATCTTAATCATCTTCCCAATACCAATGTAGAGAATCTTCCTATCAACACTCATACCCTTACAACCAATGATCACAATCCTTTTGTTACACCCATAACAAGATCACCAAGTCTTATCAATCCCCAAAGCAACATGGTTGAAACCACTCAAATTGATAATCTAGATGGTTCCCAATTATTTAAAAACCTTGATGATAATACTATTTACACTCCTCACAAGAATGGTGGTTTAAAAAAGATTCCTTATTCTTCTACCACACTTAAGACAACTAATACCAATTTTGGGAATCTTCCTACTAACAATCCTCCTCTTACCAACACTACCAATCCCTCTCCTATCAACACTAATACCCCACCTTCAAATCCACCTACTGATACAACTCAACTTCTTTACGAAGTCATACATCAAATAAATATCATGAAAACTTCCAATCAATCTCAAATGATGAACATGAAACAAAATTTATTCAACATGATTAGTCAACCACATCAAGTCATCATGTCTCAACCAAATTAAAATTGTATCCCTCTTTTTCTAACAAGTTTTTCTGCTTTCACATTCAAAGGATGAAAGAAACTAAAGGAAATGGTTTAGGGTTAGATGATACCTGGATGAGGTCTGCACACCATTATCCAAACATTGTAGGGACTCCTCTTTGGCTATGGAGGATGACACCTGCAGAAGAAAGAGACTTGAACAAGAAAATTGTTAGATGGATGTAAGGTGGACTGCCAAGCAAAAGCTCGGTCCCAGAAGTGCAAAGACTTCCTTAAGGTATGTCAGTCCACTTGTTGATAAAAAATAATGTTGGATAAAGATAATAATGATAGACTAAGCTAGAGAAATAAAAATAATGCGTACCTATTGTCTACTGTCAGTCTGCCACAGTCACTGACACCGGTTAGTCTGTCGTCGTCAGTTGGTCAAGGTCATCGATGTCGGTTAGTATGCAGATGTTGGTAGGGGCAATGGGCCTGGTGGCTAGCGTCAGTTGGGGAAATGGTCTTAGACAGGGTCTGGATAGGTCTTTGGTTGACAAAATGGTCTGCAGAATGGTCTGTGGTAGTCTGAGAGTCTGTTTGGAGGTCTGTGTAGGGTTTACAGGGCAGAAAGTATGGTCTAAAAGAGGGACCAGACAAAGGATTGAGGTGAAAAGGGAGGATAAGGATTCGGGTCTAGTCTGGTTGATAGCCAAGTCTGGTTGGTAATGTGGCTTAGAAGCAATAAATAGAAAACTAATTACAGAGACATTCTAAGCTACTAAAATGACATAAAAAAAGAATACTTACCTCCTGCCTGCTGAAGAAGAAGTGTAGGAGACCTGTTGCTAATGCTGCTGGTGTAGAAGACTTCCTACAAGGTGGAGTGACTAATGCAGAGTAGCTATACCCTGTGATGCCTGCTATGTGTTTGAGAGAGAGGGAGCGAGAGAGGTCTAAAGACTGGAAGGCTGGCTGATTGGAAGGATGGAAAAGATTCAAGATTGGTGGATTGAAAGATTGAACGATTGAAAGATTGAAGGATTGAAAGATTGGCAGATTGTTCAATATTGAAGATTCAAAGATTGGCCAGATCCGCATTCCAGATGTAGAAATGCAGTTTTGAAGGCAACTGATGATGGCAATACCGCTGACGTCGGCTGACTACTGACCGATGTCGGCAGCCAAAGAATAGGAAAAAGGGCTAAAAATAGCCTTTTGTCTGTTCTTCCATCTGCCAATGTCAACTGGTCATGGTAAGAAACGGTTGAAGTTGGTTTAATAGGCATGGAAAATGAGTGGAAGGGTTGAAATGGGGTTTAGGCATTTAAGTCTTGGCATGGGGTAGTGGAGGGCATCCAAGGAGAGTTATCCTAGGAGGGGTGAGGTGTCATGAGAGAGAGGGAATTATTAATTTAAAATAGATGATTATTTTAAATTAATAAGACATAGGTTAGGCATGGTTAGAAGTGGAAAGGGACCAAGGGGGAGTCGACCAAGGGAGTAGACATGATTTTGGTGTCTACATTTGCCCCTTTTTGTCTTGTTGGTTGTTCTTGACGAACTGCAAGACAAAAATAGGAGTTGATTGCCCCAGGTACGAGATAAGGTCACTTTTGTCTTGTTGGTTGTTCAGATGAATTGCAAGACAAAAATAGGAATAGGTTGCCCCAAGTATGGGATGAGGTGGTTCCCCCTCAAAGTGAGAGTTGAGGGAAGGGAACCTGAGATTGAGTGTCGATTTGACAGAGAGATGGATGGATATGGTGAAGTTGAGTGTGAACACTGCAATAGTTGGGATTGTGTGCATACCACTTCACGAGATGGTCAGTTCAAATTGTCATAGGTCAGGGTCGAGGAGTGCCAAAATTGAAATAACTGGGCCCTAGCATTTAGTCATAGCTGATTGGGTTATTCGATCTAAGTTGTAGCTCCAATGGTCATCGTGTTCCAAGTATCTCGGGCTCAAGAAGTGCTCTTGGAAACACGAAAATGTCACAAGTAGTGTGGATCAACTTGCTCACGATCCTATACTTGTGAGGGTCAAAATATGGGTTGCAGATAATTTTGCTAACCATTCATGAGATGGCATACATGAAAAAACAACCAAGACAACGTTGTCTTGGAAGTGGTCGTGGTCTGAGGAGATAGTCACGATCTCCAAGGTCATTAGTCAAAGATGGACAAAGGAATGGTCGAGCTAACCTTAGAAGACCCCATGACAACTGAGTGCTACCTACATAGCCCCTGTTGTTAGGGCCTCAGGCCAATGTAGTTCTCCCTAAAAGGGAGGAAGGGTCAAAGTTATGGATTGTTTTGGTTGAGGTCAAGTCATGGTCAAAGGTAAAATGGTTTGTCCATCAAGTAGACGAACAAATGAGGGTGGTCGAGCTAACCCCAGAAGATGTCCTGTCATCTGAGTGTTGCCTACATAGCCCTTGTTGGAAGGGCCTCAGACCAATGTAGTTCAAACGAAGAGGCAAAGTGGTTGATGATTGGTTTGGTCGAGGTTAAGGATGAGGGTAAGATGGTTTGTCCATCAGATAGATGAACAAATAGATGTGGCTGAGCTAACCCCAGAAGACATCATGTCATTTGAGTGTTGCCTACATAGCCCCTGTCTTTAGGGCCTCAGACCAATGTAGTTTAGACTAAGAG
Source organism: Torreya grandis (assembly GCA_037957365.1). NCBI lineage: Eukaryota > Viridiplantae > Streptophyta > Pinopsida > Cupressales > Taxaceae > Torreya > Torreya grandis. Next base: position 2,358,947 of record JARHVA010001919.1, read on the forward strand.
TCAAAGTTGGCTTGATGATTGGTTTATGATTGGTTTGGTCATGATTAAAGGGTCTAGATTGGTTTATCCATCAGATAGATGAATAAATGGATGTGGTCAAGATAACCCCAGAAGACGTCATGTCGACTGAGTGCTGCCTACATAGCCCCTATCGTTAGGGCCTCAGACTAATGTGGTTTAGATTAAGAGGCAGAATGGTTGATGATTGGTTTGGTGATTGGTTTGGACTACGTTAAGGTTTAGCACTTCCCATATGTATGAGGGTACATGCTTGAAATGATGAGGGTAAGATGGTTTGTCCATCATATAGATAAACAAATGGATGTGGCCGAGCTAACCCCAGAAGACATCATGTCATCTGAGTGTTGCCTACATAGCCCCTGTCGTTAGGGCCTCAGATCAATGTAGTTCAGATGAAGAGGCAAAGTGGTTGATGATTGGTTTGGTCGAGGTTAAGGATGAGGGTACGATGGTTTGTCCATTAGATAGATGAAAAAATAGATGTGGCCGAGCTAACCCTAGAAGACGTCATGTCATTTGAGTGCTACCTACATAGCCCCTATCGTTAGGGCCTTAGACCAATGTAGTTCAGACTAAGAGTCAAAGGTGATCGATAGGTTGGTTTGGTCATGGTTAAGGATGAGGGTAAGATGGTTTGTCCATTAGATAGATGAACAAATAGATGTGGCCGAGCTAACCCCAGAAGACGTCATGTCATCTGAGTGCTGCCTACATAGCCCCTGTCGTTAGGGCCTCAGACCAATGTAGTTCAGACGAGAGTCAAAATGGTTGATGATAGGTTTGGTCAGGTTAAGAATGATGAGGGTAAGATGATGTTACAGCCTTTTCCATATTGTGTGATGGTGTATTCTGTAACATTGGTTGAGGGGTCTTTCATCCCTAGCAATTTTCCATATTAGTGATGGATGTATGCCAAAAATGAATTGAGTCTATTTATGCTTCAGCAAGTAATGGTTTATGCTTGACATAAATTGTGTCTAGTCGATAGTTCCCATGTGTATTGTTGTCCATAGAAACTATGTGAAATGGACTATGAGGACATTTTATGGTTTGAAAAAGGTTTGGTTGGTTTGGTTTGGTTGGGAAAATGATTTGGTTATGTGTGACCAAAGTGTATGGATAAGAAGTGAAAGGCGCATTGCTCTTTCATTGACTAGGACCATAATGATAGCATAGGTCGGGGGTTTTAGAAATAAAATCCCCGTTCATGCATCATGTCGTTGACCATTGGTTATGTTAGAGAAGTAATCGAATCACTTTGACATTAAAATGAGCTCGAGGTCCCTTGAGTAGGTGATGTGATATGTTAGGATAGGGTAACCCTGTTGAGTAGGGATAACTTTGCCCCTTTTTATAGGAGACCCTGAGACGACTACAAGTCAAGTCCATGACCCTTTTTTTTTTGGCAGACTGATCAATGCGGGAAGTCTACATAGAGATGTCATTGTGCTTTGTGGGCATTTGTGAAGCTGATTGATGCGAGAAGCTTCTAAGAGAGTGCTATGTGTAGCAAGAGTTTAGTCATAGCCATCCTTCGAGGGAGTGGTCTATATTTTTGCTTTATATATATTTGAGGGCTTTGAATAGCTATCCTTTGAGGGAGCAGTCTATTAGCTACATCAATGATTGTACAGCTGTCCTTCGAGGGAACAATCTGCCTTTAGAGTTTGTGACCTTTTGGTATTTTGACATCAATATTTATTTTTGATAGAATTTTGAGTCACGGACAAGACTATAGAAGGTTAAGGGCTCCCTTTTATTAAGACAAAGCATTCATACTTTATAAAAGGATTACAGAGGTTTTGTTTAGCAAAATAGAGTTGAAAGGAATGAGGATTAAGAGGACAGGGATTGCTCAAGGGATGAGCTCAAGTTAAATGTCAAGTGACGAGTACTCGACTAACAGTAGAATGGTCACAAATGCAAGGCATTAAGGGGCTCAAGTTTTAGTCATCCTTCAAGAGAAGATAGACAATAAGTCCCTGATCCATACCTGTGTGTGATGATGTAAGGTCCGAGTCAATTAGGAGCAAATTTGCCTCGTTTACTTCATTCTAAATTGGTCACGTGTTGATTGATGTTGGACATGAAAGTGGTTGATAGTTGGTTGATGTTTGGTCGAGGCTTGGTCAAGGTTTGGTCGAGGCTTGGTCGAGACTTGGTCAAGGCTTGGTCGAGGTTGGTGTTTGATGTTTGGTCAAGGTTACGATAGTCAGGGTAAGGTCAAATTCCCCCAGTTGCTAGGGAGAATGTTTGACATATTTAGTTTGAGAGGGCAAGATCCTGATCTTCCATGTTGGAGGTTAGAATCTCAAAATGACTAAAAGTGATGGAGGAAATGGTTGGTAATGATTTGATTAAAGTGGCTAATGGTTGGGGGTCATCAGGCTAGACCTCCATCGATTGTAAGGCTTGGATCAAAGTTTGATGATGTTGTGGAGAGTTTTGTATGAGATCATACAAAGACACCTTCATAGGGGTCATGTGGTGAAGTTGTTTCACCATGGAGTCAGGGATTGTCTTTGGAGATGTTGGTCGAGATGTGCTCAAGACAGTAATCTTGGGTTTTGGTTGTGGTGAAGGCTTGGTAGATGGGGATGTACAAGGGATAGAAACATGTCTTTTCCCTTTATCCTTTTGGGTTGGTGGGCTGGTGGTCAAGTTGACTGTGTTGGTTTTGAATAATGGGGTTAAAGGCAGTGAAGGGACCATAGTCTGGTGTCGAGATCCCGATTTAGGTGATGATGTTTGTGATTCATGTGATGGTGTTGATGGTTTGGAAAAAGGGTGGTCAAAAGCATGCTTAGTGAGAAAGGTATCCTTTTTTTGGTGTTGATGAATGATAGCTTTAAGAACACAACAACACTCGGTGTCATGTCCTAGTGTGTGATGATACGCACAAACTTTAGTGTCATCAAACCAGGGCGGTTTTGGTCTGAGAGATTGGTATGGTTTGAGAGGTGGAAGACTGATGTGAGAAGATTGCAATAATTGTCATAATAGCAAGGCATAAGAACCCACTAATGGGACTATGTGCTTTGTTGCAGTAGGGGTTGATGGCTTTTATTTTGGAGGCGTAGGAGGCATTGGTCATTTTGGAGGAAATATATGTTTGATGGGTTGAGAGAGTAATGGAGGCAATTTGCCTCTGTGAGGTATGGGAGTAGGAAGCACTCCTATTAAGGTGGATGGATATGGGCCCAAAATAGAGGGCAGTGATGAAGGTGGGGGAGGAATTCTCTGGTGTGGTTTAGTGGCCTTCTTTGGTTTGGTTTTAGGGCCACTATTGTGCGAGGCAAGGTTAGAGTCTACCCTCACTTGTGGGTGAGTGAGGTTTGATATAGGTTGAATGTCAAGAGATTTAATCTCTTTGGGCATGATGGACGCCTGCGCGGGTTTGGGTTCAGATGTGGACGGAGGTGAGTGAGATGTAGCAATCTCAAGCAAAATGCAAGAGAAAACTATCACTAGGTCTTCCTCGGTTGAAGTGGGTGAAGAGTCAGGGTCTTCTCTTGGTGGAGAAGAAATTGGAGAATGTGACTCCTCAAGAGGATAGAGGGCAGGGATGATGGTGCCTTCTACTTGTGGTTGAGGAGTAGGAAGGTCACGGTCCTCCATTGGTAGGAAGAAGGATGAAGGTGGGGTTAATGGCATTAGTATGGTCGAAGCGTCCTCCAATATAAGAGAGGTCGATGGAGAACTAATAGGAGAAGAAAGATCTTCTACCTGTGGAAGAGGTTGGTCAGGGACAAGAGGTGAGACCGTGTTGACTGTGCGTATATCATGCTCTTGGGAGCTATCGGCCATGGTCTGGACATTGTTTTGATTAGGAGGATGGTTAGGAAAGGGTTGTTTGAAGATGTCTATGTTTTGATTGGGTGGGGCATTCGGGTTATCTAAAACAAGATCCCCCTTATCTATCATGTCTTGGACAATGTTATTGAAGGTTCAGTAGTTGTTTATGTCATGGCCTTGGACACAGTGATAGTGACAGAAGTCATTTTTCCTATACCATGTAGGGGTGGCTTTTGAGGAGTCGAATTAAGGTGGTCGGATTGGAGGGAGATTGAGGACCCCCTGCTTGAAGATTTTTTCCAACATGAATGCGTATGACTCTCTAATTAGAGTGTATTTACGCTGTATGTACCATTGTTAGAATTGTTTGGTGATGCTTTGAGATGTTGAAGGTTGAGATTGGTCAGTTGTTGTTGAAGATGGTGATCTAATGACCACAGTGTTGGCCACTCCTTTGGACTTGGAATTGGCAGAAGAAGGTCTGGAAGAAGAAGGGTCATCGGCTCTTGCATTGGTATTACGCACTCTGACCTTATTCTCTTCAATAGCATAGAGTTCAAGCTTTCGGGCCATGGTGAAAGCTTCGTCAAAAGTGTGGAATGTTTGAACCCGCAAGGTGGATGAGATGTGCATGGCACATGCTCAAGAGAAGAGCTTAATGAGCTTGGGTTGAGGTAAAGGGAAGGAGAGTTGGTTGATTAAGCCTCTCTAACGGGTGACAAAATTAGCTATTGATTCATCGTCAAACTGCCTGATAGAGTAGAGGTCTGTAATGGAGACCTTTTTGGTGATATTGATTGAAAAATGGTCAAGAAATAATTGGGTGAGTTGAGTGAAAGAAAAGAGAGAGTGACTAGTGAGAGAGCTATACCAATCCAGGGTAGCACCAAAAAGCGACATGGGGAATGTGCATAGTAGTAGCGCATCATCATGTGCTATCAGGTAACAAGCATGTATGAATGCTCGTAGATGCTATTGTGGGTCTTCTTTACTCTAGAAGTGAGTAAACTTAGGAAGTTCCCACTGATTGGGATACGGTCAGATTGGGATGGAGGGATGGATGGGTTTGTTGTAAATTTGGTCATATGAAAGGACATTGCCTGAACCAGAAATGGAAGCCTCAAGACTAGACATTTTATCCATCAGCATCTTGATGAGATCGGCTGATGGATTGGTAGATGGGGCACCCCCTAGGTTGTAAGGCACTTGGAAGGTGCTAGAAGAGGCGTATGACGTAGTCGGTTGCGCTTGTATAGATGCAACATATTGATAACTAGTCATTGGGATAGATGTGGAAGCCAGGGGTGGTTGTGCCATGGAGTTAGAGGGCATAAATTGAATAGGGGCTGCCAAAGGTGGTTGAGGGGTGGAAGCACTAGTTGAAGGGTAGGTAATTACTCTTGTGTTGATAGGGGCAAGAGTAGGCGAGATGGAGACAATTAGATTTTGGAAAGGGGTAGAATTTTGTTGAATAGTCTTGGTTGATGGGGGGCTGAAACCCCAATGGAAGTGGGCCCAGAGATAGGAGGAGAAGCCACACTTTGAATATTAGTCATGGTTAGGTTGATGGTCGAATCAAAGGCCAGAGTGGTCATGGGTTGGGTAGTGGATGCTATCAATATCGTTGTCGCTTCAGTCAAGGAGGTTGGCATCCCATAGACTGGGTTGCCTGAAGAGTCTCACATTTGGCTTCTCGCGAGATAGTGTTGAAGGGCCTTGACATTGAGGTCAAGGAACCTTTCAAAGTCTTGATCCCCTTCAATAATAATGGGAGGCTGAGTCAGGGTCGATCAAGGAGGAGTTCGTTCAGTCTCTGAATGATACTCCATTAAAGGACTAGTTATGGAAGGCGAAGGTGGAAGTGGTTGTTGCCTCGCGTGGTCGATAAAAGTCTAGGTTTGACTGCATGTCAAAACCATTCAAGGCAAGAGGTTCAGGTTCTAGAAACTATGTTTTTCAGTCTCAAAAAACTAGAATGGGTGTTGGACAGTAAGAAAGTTGGGTTTTAAGCCTGTTGTTTTGGGAAGAAAGATTTGGACAGTGATCGATGTTGGTATAAAAACTGATGTCGATGAAAAAGGTTGCCGATGTCGGTCAGATAACAGATGCCGGTGAAGAAAGTGGCCGACATCGATGGGAAAACTAATGTCAGTTTCTATGTTTTCCAAAAACTCAAAAAATTTGAGAGTTTTTGGAAGAAAGAAGGAAACGTCCTCACTAGCTCAAAAAACTAGATAAAGACAGAAAAGAAGATGAGGACAGACAGACCCTAAGCGTTAAATCCTAAGAATCAACTTTTAGAATCATGTTGGCTTATGCCTTAGAGTGTGTTTAGGAAGTTGGATTGTAGAGTGGGTCCTAGAAGAGGTAGTCTAAAGCTGGTTTCAGGTTAGTTTCGGTGTTCAAGAGTCTGTGTTAGGTTCCATACGTGGCCTGGTGCTAAGGAGCAAGCTCCCCTCACTTCACGAGCCCAGTTATAAGCTTTTCGCTTTTCTAACATCAAAATCGTGTCTACTCCTTGGTCATCCTCCCCCCTTGGTCCCACCGGGCATGCCAGAATGTTTCTAATAATTTTTTGCTTTCACATTCAAAAGGAATAAGAAAATAAAAAGTAAATGGTCTAGGGTTAGATGTTACCCGAATGAGGTCTGCACACCATTATCCAGACATTATAGGGACTCCTTTTTGGCTGTGGAGGATGACACCTACAGAAGAAAGACTTAAACAAGGAGATTGTTAGATGGATGTAAGGTGGACTGCCAAGCAAAAGCTCAGTCCCAGAAGTGCAAAGACTTCTTCAAGGGATGATAGTCCACTTTTGATAAAAGAGAATGTCTGATAAAGGAAAGAAATGGTGAAAGACTAAACAAAAGAAATAAAGATAAAGCTTACCTATATTTTGCTGTCGGTCTTCCATAGTCGCTGACGTTGATTATTCTACCGGCGTCGGTTGGTCAAGGTCACCGACGTCGGTTAGTATGCCGACATCGATAGGGGCAGTGGGCATGGTGCCCGGCGTCGGTCGGGGAAATGGTCTTGGACAGGTCTGGATGAGTTTATGCTTTGTCTGTGGTCAGCAAGATGGCTTGAGGTGTCTGAGAGTCTGTTTAGAGGTCTGTGCAGGGTTTATAGGGAAAAAAGTATGGTCTTAAAGAGGGACCAGGCAAAGGATTGGGATGAAAAGGGAGAATAAGGATTCCGGTCTGGTCTGGTTGATAGCCGGGTCTAGGTGGTGATATTACTTAGAAGCAGTAACTAGAAAACATAATGAAAACACAAAAGAAATACTTAGTTGTGGCTTGTTGAAGAAGGAGTGTAGCAGACTAGTTGTTGATGTTGTTGGTGTAGAAGACCTGTTGCAATGGTAGAGTGACTGATGTAGAATACCTGTACCCTATGATGCTTACTATGCGTTTGGGAGAGAGGGCATGAGAGAGGTCTAAAGATTGGAAGGCTGGCTGATTGGAAGGATGGAAAAAGATTCAAGATTGGCAGATCCGCATTCTGGATGCAAAAATGTAGTTTTGAAGACAACCGACGTCGGCAATACCATCGACGTCGACTGACTTCTGACCGATGTCGGTAGCCAAAGAATAGGAAAAAGGGCTAAAAATAGCCTTTTGTCCATTCTTCCTTCTGTCAAGGTCAACTGGTCATGGGAAAATGGTCAAAGGTGGGTTAAAATGGATGTGAGAGGCTGAGTGGGATAAGGGAAATGGGGTCTAGGCATTTAAGACTTGGCATGGGGTGATGAAGGGATCCAAGGAGAGGTATCCAAGGTGGGGTGAGGTTTTAAGGAGAGAGAGAGAGGGAATTATTAATTCAAAATAGATAATTATTTTAAATTAATAAGACATAGGTAGGTTAGGGATGGTTAGAAGTTAGAAAGGGACCAAGGGGGGAGGACGACCAAGGAGTAGACATGATTCTGGCACAACCATTCCGACCCTTTAATCACAACCAAACCAATCATAAACCAATCATCAAATCGACTTTGACTCTTCGTCCTCCCCCCTTGGTCCCATCGGGCATGCCAGAATGTTTCTAACAAGTTTTTTGCTTTTCTACATTCAAAAGAAGTAAGAAACTAAGATAAGTGGTCTAGGGTTAGAGTTACCCGAATGAGGTCTGCACACCGTTATCCAGATGTTGTAGGGACTCCTCTTTGGCTATGGAGGATGACACCTACAGAAGAAAGACTTAAACAAGGAGATTGTTAGATGGATGTAAGGTAGATTGCCAAGCAAAAGCTTGGTCCCAGAAGTGCAAAGACTTCTTCGAGGGATGATAGTCCACTTTTGATAAAAGAGAATGTCTGATAAAGGAAAGAAATGGTGAAAGTCTAAATAAAAGAAATAAAGATAAAGCTTACCTGTATTCTGTTGTCGGTCTTCCACAGTCACCGACGTCGGTTAGTCTGCTGGCGTCGGTTGGTCAAGGTCACCAACGTCGGTTAGTCTGCCGATGTCGGTAGGGGCAGTGGGCATGGTGGCCAACGTCAGTCAAGGAAATGGTCTTGGACATGTCTAGATGAGTTTATGCTCTGTCTGTGGTCAGCGAGATGGCTTGAGGTGTCTGAGATTCTATTTGGAGGTCTGTACATGGCCTGGTGCTAAGGAGCAAGCTCCCCTCACTTCACGAGCCTAGTGATAAGCTGGTCTCGCTTAGCCAGTATATACTTCCCCTAGAGATCATCCTCTACCAAGGAACAGAGTGCACTTTCCCCTTGGTATTGAAGTCCAAGTGGGATTGCCAGGATGGGTAAGGTATCTGCTAGGTGATGAAATCCTAGTCGGACCTTGTCTCAGGTAAGTTTAGATGTTTGATTTTGTGCAAGTGGTCTGGTCGTGTAACATAAGTGTGATATGATTAATTCATGATGCGGTTTTAAGTTACTAGATGTGTGGACTAAATATGCATTCAGACAGAAATGAGATGCAATAGATTTTAAGCCCAAATTGAAATGTGTGTTTGTATGCAGACAAGTAGAGAAGAGGTTGAAGAGTATGACTTTGACTAGTCTAAGATGCAAGAAATAAAGAAGGGTTCTTTTTAACTTTGCTAATGGTGTCTTTTGGAAGAGATAGAAGAAAGAGATGTAAGAAGAGACCTAATGCACCTATATGAAAAGTTTGTTTAGAAGAAAAAAGAAGTATGAACCCAAGGCAAACTCCTAGGGTCCCATCGGGCATGCCAGAATGTTTTTAACAAGTTTATCTGCTTTCACATTCAAAGGATGAAAGAAACTAAAGGAAATGGTTTAGGGTTAGATGATACCCAGATGAGGTCTGCGCACCATTATCTAGACATTATAGGGACTCCTCTTTGGCTGTGGAGGATGACACCTGCAGAAGAAAGAGACTTGAACAAGAAAATTGTTCGATGGATGTAAGGTGGACTGCCAAGCAAAAGCTTGGTCTTGGAAGTGCAAAGACTTCCTTAAGGGATGTCAGTCCACTTGTTGATAAAAAAGAATGTCGAATAAAGATAATAATGATAGACTAAGCTAGAGAAATACAAACAATGCGTACCTATTGTCTGCTGTCAGTCTGCCACAGTCACCGACGCCGGTTAGTCTGCCATCATCGATTGGTCAAGGTTGCTGACATCGATTAGTATGTCGACCTCGATAGGGGCAATGGGCCTAGTGGCTGGTGTCGATCGAGGCAATGGTCTTGGACAGGGTCTGGATGGGTTTCTGGTCGACAGAATGGTTTGCAGAATGGTTTGTGGTAGTCTGAGAGTCTATTTGGAGGTCTGTGTAGGGTTTACAGGGTAGAAAGTATGGTCTGAAAGAGGGACCAGACAAAGGATTGAGGTGAAAAGGGAGGATAAGGATTTGGGTCTGGTCTGGTTGATCGCTGGGTCTGGGTGGTAATGTGGCTTAGAAGCAATAAATAGAAAACTGATTACATAGACATTCTAAGCTACTGAAATGACATAAAAGAAGAATACTTACCTCCTACCTGCTGAAGAAGAAGTGTAGGAGACCTGTTGTTGATGTTGCTGGTGTAGAAGACTTCTTGCAAGGTGGAGTGACTGATGCAGAGTAGCTGTACCCTGTGATGCTTGCTGTGTGTTTGAGAGAGAGGGAGCGAGAGAGGTCTAAAGACTGGAAGGCTGGCTAATTGGAAGGATGGAAAAAGATTCAAGATTGGCAGATTGAAATATTGAAGGATTGAAAGATTAAAGGATCGCAAGATTGGCAGATTGTTCAAGATTGAAGATTCAAAGATTGGCCAGATCTGCATTCTGGATGCAGAAATGCAATTTTGAAAGCAACTGACATCGGCAATACCGCTGACATCAGCCGACTACTAACCGATGTCGGCAGCCAAAGAATAGGAAAAAGGGCTAAAAATAGCCTTTTGTCTATTCTTCCATCTGCTGAGGTCAACTGGTCATGGTACGAAATGGTCAAAGGTGGTTTAATAGGCATGGGAAATGAGTGGAAGGGTTGAAATGGGGTTTAGGCATTTAATTCTTGGCATGGGGTAGTGGAGGGCATCCAAGGAGAGGTATCCTAGGAGGGGTGATGTGTCATGAGAGAGAGAGGGAATTATTAATTTAAAATAGATGATTATTTTAAATTAATAAGACATAGGTTAGGCATGATTAGAAGTGGAAAGGGACCAAGGGGTAGTCGACCACGGGAGTAGACACGATTTTGGTGTCTACACCCTCCTCCTCTTAGAGATGCTAAAGGGAATATCATCCCTCAACCTCTAGTGAATAAAAAAATGCTTCAACATCTTCAAAATAAACCTTTAGCCCCATTCATTACATCCATATATATTGGAAAAATCTCTCCAACTATCACATATAATGAGACTAAGGATCCTACTATCTTTCTTAAGTCTTTTGGCAATCTCTATAAGGAATGGGTCCAAACTAACACCTTTTCTACTACCAATATCTTAGCTAAAACCTTTGTTGGTGATGCACTTGAATGGTACAACCAAATTCATAGACATTCAATCTCACAACTAAAGGATTTAGTCAATGCTTTGCTGAATGAATTCCAACATGATGTCCTTCCTGAAAACTACCTTAGCCATTTCATCAATCCCAAACAACTTCCTAATGAATTTGTTAATACTTTTATCAATCTATGGAAGTCTTTTACTCATAAAGTGGACCATAACATGAATGATGATACTCTTTTAAAACTATTTATCAATGATCTTTAACCTCCCTTTTAATACAAAGTTTGAATCTTTTCACCTCAAACTTTAGATGAAGCCTTAGACCAAGCAAAAAGGCAAGACTTTCTTATGACTCAATTTGAACCATCTCAAACAAATACTAAAGTACCTTTCCAATCATATTATCATAACATTGATTCATCCAAGCCTCCCTAACATCAAAATGAAGCATCTAATCCAACCAATTTAACCCAACCCACCCACCCTTGAGTATAGAACAACTTAAGAATAAATTGTCACCCTTTAAACCCATGAGCTTTGGTCCTTCTAAACCTCCTCCAAAGTGGTACAATCCTGATAAATTTTGTTGGTGGCATGATACTATAGGTCATTCTCATGAATCTTTTCATGATCTTCATTGATTTCTTCTTTCTTCCTTGCTTGGTCCATATTTCAATATTGATACTCTAACAAAACAACTTTATCAAGACTATCATCAATCTTCTCAAAGTCAATCTCAAGAACCACAATCACATCAACATCAACTACATAATGAACAAACCTCATCTATTAATTTTTTTCAAACCATATTTGATACTTCTTCCTACACCAACAAGGAAAGAATAGCTAACATGAATAACTTTAAACATATTATTGCATCTATTGAACCTCAACCTATTACGTCACATGACCCAAAAGAGAACCTAGTTCAAATTCCTATTCCAAATCATATCATCCATGGTCCTCATTTACTTCCATCATCTCCTCATACCTCTCCTACACATCATATGTCATATTCAACATCCTTAAAATCTACCAGACTAACACATTTACCTATCTCCACATGTACCTACCAACCTAATACAAAATATTTTATTGGTTCAATGTTACCTCACTCCAACTCATATATTGGGGCATCTTGAGATGCCCATCCACATGTTCCTCTAGACTTTGGGGCATCTTGAGTTGCCCATCCCTACATCCAATTACCCTTTGGGACATCTTGCGATGCCCACTCTTATTCTACAATACATAATAACAACCAAATTCAACTTTAAGAAACTTTTTGAGACTTATATACTTATATTTCACATGCTCATATTTGATACAGACATTAGCATAGGTCTTACTTATTCTCTTGTCTCATGTTTCTTTTTTTTTTACATTTTTATTTCCTTCTTTTAATTTCATTTTTCTATCATCATTTTTTTCCTTTACATTCTTTGGTTTTCTTCCACATTACATTTGATATTTGTTTTCATTTGTGTCTTTATATACCTCTTTCATTTGTCTTTTTATGTCACTCTTTGCCTTAGTAGCTTTATGATCAATTTTCCCTTTCTTTAGGATTTACCTCTTGATGTACCATAGTCTTCTTTATCTTTTGACATTTCTCTTTTGGCACCCCCATGGGTTTTTATTTTATGAGTTACTTCCTAAGACCATGGATAGGACCTGACACTCCTCACAAAATTACCATCATTTTACTTATTTTTTTCACTTATGTTTTACATTTCTCTTGCTTTTCAGCACACTAGTGTGTTTCTCTTTTATGATTTTATTTTTAATACCATGGATAGGACCCAAACTTCCTATTAAAATAACCATCTTTTCATGTTCTTGATCTTTATTCTCAACATTAGCTTTTGCTTCTTTTGCTAGATAGAATTAAAAAAAATCTATGTTAGCATGTTTTCCTCCATTTCCTTCTCTCTTACGATAATGAAGCACACTTTTTTGTCATTGTATCCCTCTTTTCCCTTTGTCACATTTTTTTGTAATTTAAAGCAATTCAGATTGTTCTATGTGTCATTCCTCTTGATTTCCTCTTCCTTTCACTTTGCATTAGATAAAACAAGGTCAAAGTCAAGATGGCACTTTTATTTTACCTTGATTTGTGAGACTCTTATACCCCATGCTCTTTGAATTTATATCTCTTAGAAACTTATTCCCAAGTATTCAAATGAAATTCATCTTTAGCACTCATGTTTGGTCTTCCAAATCAAAAAAGACATCAAGAAAATTTAAAAGCCAAATCATTTGAAAATAAAAGACAATGATATCTAAAAGGCAACATACAAATCTCAAAAGTCAAATTCAGACAAAATACATGATTAAAAGCACATATAATATCTCCAATAGAAGCTCAAACTCCATAGTTGGCTTCACATAGAGCCGAGATTCTTTAGGGTGCGGTAGGCTAGTAGATTGGAATAGGGGATTTCAAAAAACTCTATGGTGTTACCTAATTTCTCACATAAGTATCCAATGTTCGTAGTAGACTGACGATTCTATAAGGGGTCTTGAAGAATGGGGAACACATTGTGGGAAGGTAGGTCTATTTTACTTTCCATGCATTTAACCTTCATGGGATGATCTATATACTCTAATTGTTTACATAAGACTTGTGTAGCTAAGAGAAGCTATTCATAGTCTTTAAGGTCAAAAGTCCTCTTGTTTTGACAAACCTAATTTGAGTGTCTTGACTTCAATAAAGAGTTTCTCTACCTTGGTTTTTCCTTCATTCTCCCCTCCACCCATTTCATTTCCCCCCTTGACAGGCAAATTATGATTCCAAATTTATTTTCCCTCTTCAAATTATTCCCTCTTCTTCACCTCTTAAAAACATGATAGTGTTACTTTGTTTCAATTTTATCTATCCTTAGAGCAAAACAACATGTCTAGGTAACTATAGATCACTCTTTTCTTTCATTTTTCATTATTGTACTACCCTTCTATTATGGACAGTTGAGTCTACACCCTTTTTCCATCCTTACATGTATGCCTTCTTCATTTTTGTCTTCCATCTTCAATTACATTTCATTTTATTTCTTTCATGTTTTCCTTTTTGCCTATCTTACATGAGATTACTTTCCATTTTCTTACATATCTTTTTTAGAGTTTTCTTGCATTGACATTTATTTTTGCCATTTAGGCTTTACATGCTTTTCAATATCTTTTATCATTTATTTCTTATCATTTGCCATCATTTGTCATTCATTTTCCAATTATTTGTCATTCATTTGCCATTATTTTATCATTTATTTGCCTTTAATATTATAAAAACCTTGCTATATCAATCTTAAATTGATAATAATCTTATTTTTCATTCCTAACTATTACATGCCTATATTCTAATTTTTTTTATTTTTGGCTATTTTTGCACTAACTTCTATAGGTTCATCTAGTGATCTCTACATTAGACACCTTCACATTTCTTACAGTCTACTTCTTTATCTATGGCACTAAATTAAGTTAAATTTATGTTTTTTTCAATTCAATCCTTTCATTTATCTAATTTTCTACTTATTACACTTTACTTAGCATCAGCATTGTGTGTTATAATGTTTTATCTCAAAGCAACATCCCTGTTACACTCACATGACATGTGATGAGCTTCAAGTGGGGCATATGTATACGCATAATATTTTTAAACTTATATTGATTACTAACACTTTTTATCTTGCAGGAACCTATTGAGTCTTAATATCTTAGAGTGCATGCCTTAAGGGGTGCACCAGGAAAGGGGTGTGCAGACCATCAGTGCTTCATAATATCATTGTCCCTTTTTCCACTTACCATCTACACACTTGTCTCCTAAAGTCATTTACCTTAAGCTTATTATTCTCAGTCCTACCTCCTCCAATATTTTTCCTCTTTTCATCCTCTTTTTCTTGCATTGACATCATTTTAGACTATCGACTGTATTGGGTTGATTGGGCTGACCCAGTACAGTTTAAGGGTATTTTTCACTTTCTTGTTTTGTTAGCCTTTCGACTGACCTAACACATACCTAGTGAATTATCCCTAAAAACACACTAGGTCGACCCTATATAATCGATGTTATTGAGAGAATTTATGGAAATATCTACCTATATACACAAGTTCATTTATAACCATTTCATAAGAGAAGAATTATTAATGAAGAAGTGCAAGTGAACATCTACTTACTGACCATTTTACTGGAGGAATAAAGATTAGGGTTCCATACTTCCTTTGAAGATACAGATCTTGTCTTGTGAAGAAGTATTTTAGATGCTTAGATAGGTTATGTAGCCTAGAGCTGATTTATCTTGGTTATCCTTACATACCATAAAAATCTCTTGTGAATCACCTTGGCCAAGGGAGAGATTGAGACTTGGTGGGTTCATCTTCAAATGTAAGTATTCTTAAATTTATTTATCCTTTGTAAGAGTAGATAAATAATGCATTTGTATTCTTCTCTCCATGAATTAGGATTTCATATACATTGACATGAGTATATGTCTTCTAATACATGTTTAGTTTAGTTGTTTATTTTGTTGCTTCTAACCCCCACTTTGTGCCATAAGCCTTGGTGTGCACTAGATTAGATTTTGCTTTCTTGTTATTAGAATAGAGTGAACATTTTAAACCTTAGGACTCCATTAAGGTTGTTGTATGATTGTGTTAGACTGTAGGCTTTGGAACCCTTCTTAGCATGATGTGTTGTGACAAGTGATACAAGTGATCCCCTAATTAGGTCTAGTAGATCTCCATATTGGTCATGCTCCTACTTACAAGTGTATCCCAATTGGAAGTGTAGGTGTGATATATGTTATCTGATCTAAGATAAATTCATAGACATGATGCATTTTTGGTTGTATATAACATCTAGCTGAGACATGCACATATTTTTTAAGATTTTCATATGTTGGGAACCATGATAAAAAACTATTATCAATCATGTTTAGATTTCTACTTATGAAAGTATGATGCTTATATTTCCTTCATATAAATATTTTCCTATGAAGTTTTATTACACTTATGAAATACATTGACTTAAATAATGTTAAAATTATTGTTTCTAAGTTGATATATTGATAATTAATTATATATTGAATCAAATGAAATTGTTTATATGGATGTTGATATTCTATGCATGTTTGATTATGAATAATTGATCAAATGTCTTGTTTTATCTAATTCTATTGCTTTGGTTATTAGGTTAGAGGAATTTGATGTGTGCATTGAGGGTACATGAATAAGTAAAATGCCAAAGAAGGAAAGAGACTATGTCAAGCATGGTTTTATCACTAATCAGTTACCTTAATCATTCTTAAGACCTTGCTAAGTAGTTGGTTGCCTAAACATTTGTCTACCACCTTTGCTGACTTAGCAGTTATGTTAGATGGCTAGCCTTTAAACTTGGTTGGTGAAATGTGTTATCATCAAGCTGTAAGATCTTTCATCCAACATCTGATTTGTCTAGTGGATAACTAACAAATATTCAGATTGATTTACTTAAGACTAAAATCTAATGGGAAGGGAGGTAAGTGAACCAAAAAATCAACCATAGGAGTTTGAAAGAACCATCATACACCATAACTAAGCATAGAAAATAATGTCTATTTATGAGGCATGGATAGTGAGAGGATAATAATTGTATAATACTAAAACATATTTGTATAGTAATATAACTACCTTAGTTATGAAATTTTTCCAATTCAAAAAGAATATTATTTATCATAGGAGAAGGGAAAGTAGCATATAGGATTAGCAGCTTAGGAGAGCCAAATATAGATAGTTGGAGGATAGTGCCCAAGAGGTTTGAAGTTCGATAGGTGGGATTCCTTTTAGATTATGTTTTTTTAATTCATTTGGAATGAATTGATATATTTTTTGCTTTCTCTTCTTATTTTTTGGGGAATAAGACCATTTGGTTTATTCTACCCATTTTATTATTTCCCATGGTTGAGCATTGGTTGCCATATAGTGCTTGTAATTTGAGGAGTTTGGATAGGTTATTCCCCCTTATTTACATGAATTTTTTGATCTTATGTTTTGATCAAAATTTTCATGATGGTATCGTATCAGAGTCCTCTTATGTGGGGAACAATGGAAGGTTGTATGATCCTCACATGAATGTCATGATGGAAGCAGTTAAATTCCTTATGCATGTTATAATGTCTTGTTTTTCAACTCTCCCACAACCATTATAAGGAAGAAATATAGTGATGGAATCCTCTTTCT
The DNA here is from genome assembly GCA_037957365.1 of Torreya grandis. Classification (NCBI taxonomy): domain Eukaryota; kingdom Viridiplantae; phylum Streptophyta; class Pinopsida; order Cupressales; family Taxaceae; genus Torreya; species Torreya grandis. Next base: position 2,375,899 of record JARHVA010001919.1, read on the forward strand.
ATTCCATGACTTTTTGTAGACCTTATTATGTTTTAAGATCTTGTCTGCATAAACTATGTTATTAAATGTTTTACTTCATTTAAATTATCATTTAAATGCTTGTTTGTTGTTATTGAAGATGGTAATATCTTTGGCAAGAACTAGAAATAGGATGTAGGTGTTGCATGGCCTTCCCTTGTGTTAAATACCCTTGCTTAGATTCTCATCCTTTCCCTTTCCAATTGATATAATCATGCTTGGAGTTGGGAGTCTCATTCTCGGGGATGTCTAGAGTAGAAACGTAATGATGACAAAAGGTTGGTGGTGAGCCTTACTTCTAATGGTCAACAGGTGCTCAAGAATAGTCATGAAATACCATTAAAGACTTATTGGTTTATCCATATTTGATTAGACTGAGAGATGTATCTCTCTTATGTTTATAATATGAATGAATATGTCATATTATTAATGATGTAGTAGCCATCATGCTTTTAATATTCTTGCAAAAGATAGATTTGGATGATACACCCACTATGGAATAAGGCATCTATTCATAAGTATTAAAAACTTAGTGTTTATCTAAGATCTAATTGTTTATGAATGCTTGAATCATAGGATCTTGGGAAGACCCAAGAGTCTTGTGTGTATCAAGTACTTTACCTCTTAGACACTTTCAAATAAATAAAAATAGTGATTTCATTGTTTATATCTTGTCATGTGTGACTGATTGATTAAGCTTTATGAATTTTGATTTATCTGAATGAGAAAAGTTCATAATCAAACTTATCTAAAAATAAGTGGAACTTAGATAATAAATATGGAATTGTTATTGGGAATAACAATTCAACTTGATATAAATAGTTAAATGGTAGTGCTTTCCAGTATAGTTAGGCCAGTAATGAATAAAGACTTATGTTGTCTTGTGTGTCAAACCTTTTTGAAAAGAAGTCATAACTAGTTATGACCATTTGCATTTAGACCCTTTGGATGGATTCATCTAATTAAGAGAGATCCATTGTTTTGTATGTCTTTTCTATTATGGATTGTGAGTTTATGATTTAATCTTTGTTGAGAACAACTTTTTTGCTCTGCATAGAGATTTTCCTTTAAATCTATTTGGTTCAAAGACTGAGCCAAGATTGTGTAAGGAAATAATTAATCCTAGGGCCATTACCAGTTGAATCATTCAATTGAATCTTTAAAGCAATCCTCATTATGAGTAGGTTCCTTTTTAAACCTTTAAGTTTCTAGTAGAAAAATTGAATCTCTTTGATTGTTACATATTTGGTTAAACCAATGATAATAATGGTTTAGCATCAAAAGTTATTTTTCCATTGGCACCTTCATGCTTCACTGATTGAGAGATTTTGACTTAACTCTATAGAGTCTATTCTGAGGAAGGAAGACTCTACCTAGATCCTTTTATCAATAGTGACCTGTGCAAGAGTTCTTTTCCCTTAGTCAAGTCCTAACTCCTTGAGTTATTTTTGATTTTTCCTCTAGCTTGAGCCTTAGTCAATTTATGGCTTTGACTACACCTGGTCTTACTTTGGTTTTAGCCTTAGCCATTCATTTAATATCTACACAACACTTTGCCTTAGTTGGGCCCATTTAGTGATGCAATCATCTACTTAAAATTTGCCTTCATTGTTTTTAAATTGTGTATTGTATGACATTTTTACCTTAGCCAATTTTTTTCCTTGGCCATTTTTTTGCTTTTGCCTTAGTTGATTTCATGAATTTAGACTATTGGGTCAAACAAAGACATGTGTTACCTTCCTATGAACTTGGGATTGATGTCATCATGGTATATTATATAATCAGTGCCATGTCAATGAGCTCATGAGATCTTACCATGTGGTGTCATCCCAATGACCTATGATCTCAGAAAGGATCGTATAGGGGGGACCTACCTCCAGTCTAGCTAGCTCATGAGATGTTACTATGTAGCATCATCTTGGTGACCTGTAATCTCAAATTTGGTCATGTAGAGTGTGGAGTCTCCAAGTTGGCAAGTGAGTGGGATGTTGTCATGTGACATTGTCCTAGTGACTTACGATTCTAGAATCAACCATACAAAGAGCTTACCTATAAGATGACATGATAGAAGGATGTTTTCATATGGAATCATCTAAATAATTTGCATTTACTTTAAAATCCATGCCAATGGTAAATCCTCCATGCTAGTAGAATAGTGGGATGCTGCCATGTGGCATCATATCGACAGTTTATATTCCCAAGTTTGTAGGTGGTTAAAAAAGGCTCATCATGTATAGTAGGTAAGTGGTATAACACTTCATGTAAATAAATACCCCTAGAGCCTGAGGAAAATCTAGCATGGCCTAAGATCCATCAAATCCACCACGTGGTTTTTGAATGTGTCAACTAGGTCATAAGTTTAACTTGATGGTTATTTCAATGTGTTAAGCATATAAATCTCTGGTGTGATCTCAAACAAAATTCTAATTATTTTCCAAATGAATTAGGATTGTGGCCTTTGTATTTATGGCATGATTTGATTATGTATTGGTGGTAGTGGCAAGGATTGCATGAGTGTTACGTTTAACATGAATTCTATTTTTTGCTTATGTTTGTGGTTGGTTGTTTGCATTTTGACTATGTCATGCTTGTTTTTTTTTTTTAAATGGGCATGACAACCAACATCCATCATAAATATTAGATGAAGATTTTCATTTTTAGTATAATTAAATTCTTGCATCATCCTGCAAATTTAATTTAAAATTTGTATGTTTTATTTTTTAATAAATAATTTGTGGGGCAATTTTTAGAGTGCATTGAGAGGAATTTAGAGGAGTGAAAATTTAAGATTAGTATTAAACATATATTCATAAGAGTGGATAAATTTAGAGTATATATAGGTCCAATTAGGAATAATTTATTAGGTGCAAGTCACTAAGTTTATATGTGGAAAGGTGTAATATTGGAATTTGGGCATTTAAAAAAAAATTAATATCTTTTCAAAGGGACTATCAAGGTTCAATTTAAAAGCTCATATTTATGGAGTTATAATGGAGGATAATCTTGGTGAAATTTTTAAATGGCAAAGTTAAAAATAAAATATATTTTAATACTTATAGGTTTCATGACTCGGGCTTTATTTAATTTATACGCTAAGTAGGAGAAATAAAGAATTTCAAAATAGAACAACTTAAAGGAGAAACATTTAAGGCTATAATTAAAAGCTTAGATCAATAAATTTATGATGAAACATAAATATAATAGATTTTTAGAGATATGAAGGTAAAAATTAGTGAGAAATTAATGGGTAAATGTGTTCACTCTTGTGAATAAAAATGTTTCAAATAACATGTTTTTTAAATTTAAGTCCTATCAAATTAATATTCTTTAGATCTAATGATATGAGCTACTTTTCTAAATATTTTTGATATCATATATATGAAATATTTCATTCCATATGATTAATTCTATTAGTTGATCTAATAAATCTAATAATAACTAAAATTCCTTATCAAATTCTTGGCCTATAAGTTGAATTGGAAATTCAAAGGGACACTTGTCAACCATGAACTATTTAGATGAAATAAGACCATCAATAGTCATAAGATGTGTTAAGAGCTAATATATAAAATAAGTAATGTTTATTGGCTTAGAAATAAGGGTAAAGCCCACAAATTATTCATCTAATTTATTTTTTATGAGTAAAAATAAGCTAAAGAAAATTATTTAAGCCTCTCATAATGTTAGACCTTTTTAATATTCAATGGTGAGAGTTGTGTTGAAAATTCAAAAGCTCCGTCCATCCATCAAAGTAAAATCAAGATATCCAACTATTGATCTTCAAAGTCTTATGATCATGAAGGTAAAAAATGATTTAGATCTCTATCCCTTGATCTACTTTTAAATATCAATGACATGAATGAATTTGAAAATTCAATGTCAAGTGGTGACCATGAGATACTTTTGAAAATATTATTACTATCACATCTAAGAAATGGAAAACATAATTAGATTAAATATATAAGCATCCCCACCAGCTAATGCATTATATTTTAAAACTTAAAGCTAAATAATATGATAAAAGATTCCAATGAAGGGGCTTCTCATGTATTTTAAAAAAATCAAAATCTCCCTCTATCCTTCAAATCAAAAGTAAGGTCTCTAACTATTAATATTCAAAGGCTTAAAGGATAAATAAGATATGAGAAACAAAACTGAGCCTCTCATATCATTAAATCTTATTAAAATCCAAGGCAATGAAATATCTCGAAAATATAAAATTTCATCCTCTCAAGTTATTAGATCTTTTTAAGATATAATGAAATGAGTTGTCTTGAAAATATCCCATCACATAGTTGGATTTGCTTGATATATAATGGCTTAAGGTGTTTTTAAAAATCATACCGATGTCACATATGAGATATACCTCATGTCATTATATTAAGATCTTGTGCATGAATATCTAGCTGTCTAATTGATAAATAAGATTTCATTCAATAGGTAATTTACAAATGACTCTTTGTATATAAATACTATAGATTTTAAATAACCATGAAAATATGGAAATATAATGGTAGAGGTGAAATCAAACATTTTTAGTTAGAAATGGCGTAGAATTGGTGTAAAATACAACATTTTACAAATATTTCAAGAATGGCATAAATTTAGATAAATTTCTCATGCAAGAGAGAATTCAAAAGTTGTATAATAAGGAAATTCTCATGGCATTTCCCAAAAACCTTGCAATAGGTGTTACACATTGACCCTTTTAGGGGATACTTTTCCCAAACCCTAATTTTGAATTCCAAAATGAAAGAATAAGTTGGTGGGGGAACTGCACTAGACATAGATTCTATTTACTTGATTCCGATGCTCAATGGATGCAAATATTTTGAGTTTGATTCTTAGCAAAGAAGCTACCCCTAAGAACCACCAAAATGTTAAATAAGTTCACAATGTGCTCCATTTATTTATCAAGCTTAATTTTCATTAAAAAAAAATCTTTTAATCTAAAGATTCTTTACTTCTCTAAGAAATTAAAAAATCATTATTCAAATTTTTAAAGATAAAACTATATTTTAAATAGTAGGCTTACCCCAATATTTAACTAAGAAGCTTATATATTAAAACTGAAGTTAGTTAAATTAAGTTCTAAATTTAAATTAATTATTTTAAAATATTTTCCTTTTATTAAAGTAAGTTATCCCATGCTCTAATAAATCTTTATAAAATAAGTACATAAGGTCAAAGTTAAAACAAGCAAAGTTCGTAATGAGGTAAAAGGGCAACATGGGCATCATGAAAATCTAAAAGATTGTTTCAACCACCAAAATTTTTAGAGTTGTATAGCATTATAAAAAAATCATAATTTTTATTTAATTCCCCATTACTTATAGTAGCAAGTTGATCTTTTACTTTTTCATCTTCCTCTCTTTTTTTATATATGCAAGTTTGACATTTGAGCAAAAGATAATGTCCTACACTTGATAACTCCCTTAAATTTATAGAATTCAGATTTAAGCCTCTTTTATTTTGAAGTGTAAGAATATTTTAAGTCCTTTTATTGAAATATAATGCAACTGTGCATACTTATTAAAATTCATGAAATTTATTGTGGATCTTGTTTGTTTGACCTTTCTCTTGCTTTGTTGCTACAACTCCATAATCATATATGGGTTGTATTTATCCATTTAAATTTATTTATTTATTTATTTATTATTTATTTATTTAACATAATCATATATTTGTGTTTATATAGATGGAAAATAAGCCCACTTTCTTTTGGTGCATCACCACTTCTATTTTATTGTATCTTTATTACTCTTTTCCCTTGGTATATTTAAATGTATGCACTTAGCTTAGATATAATAACACTAGATTGAGAAATAGAACCATCTAGTTTTAAAGGTTCTTTATAAAGAAAAGTCCCACCTGAGTAGATATCCCATTATTGTGTTTGAAATTTGAGTTGCAATAATAGAATATTTAAATGCATTAATATAAATATTATGCAATAAATCTTCTATCACTTCAAAAACTTCATCAAAACAATCATACATTATTGGTTTTTCCAAGAGATATTGTAGCAATAAAATGATAGGTAGATTATGGAGATAGAAGAATTCAAGGGGATTGATTAGGTAGGTAAATTTTGAAGTAATATGTTTAACAATGAAAGATATGTGATCCATAAAAATGTTTACAAATTCAACCTCCAACGTTTTTTTCAATTCTATCACATTTTGACATAATTGAATAAACTCGCCTTCAAATTTTAGACTTATGTATTTAATTTAATCTTATTCTAAATAAGATTTTTTCATATGCTGTAGCTTCATAAGATGTTGTAAAATGTTACTAAGATCATATTTAAACCTACCAATGTCAGTTTATTATCCTACAACCATCACATTCTATGAGATTACATTTAGTTTGAGGCATTTTTATAAAAAGCCTTACATCCTTATAGATAATACATTTTATTATATAATTTTTTCATTCCACTAGAGTGAATTTCTTTGACTCATGTTGTAATACCAATTCAAGTAGATTGATTTATATAATTTGTGCAAATTTTATATTGTATAAATGAGTGGTACAAATTTTGTGGTATTGAATTTTTGTGGTGCCTTGTGAGGCTTGAAACCTATTTCAAGTATCCCCATGTCACCTTCACATTCACTTTATGTTAATTTTGATCCATTTATAAGAACATTTATATGGTTTTGACACAATTTCTTAGACTCTCATGTAAATCAGGGTAGCTTGTCTGTATTTTTCATCTTTTCCTTTTCTAGCCATTATAGGTCAAGCATGCACACCAATTTTACCAAAGTTGGACTCATTCATATGTAAATAAATAAGTGGTTAAATTTATTTTATAAATTAATAATAAATCACTTATCAAGTTATTATCTAGCATACTTTTGGAGCACTTTATTGGCATAGTTAAAATTTGATGCATTTTCAATTTACCGACTCGTAATTTAATTTTATATTTTGGGGGAACTAAAAAATTATAAGGGCATGTAATCAGTACATACCTTAAATCAAACATTCATAAATTTTATTCTTATAATATTTTCCCATTTTATAGATACAAAATTTGAAGCTCACAAATTCAAGAGAAGAGACAAAACATCAAAATTAAGCAAACATGATATGTTTTTCATAGTATAAGTTTATTGGACCTAACCAAGTGTACTTTTATAATCATGAGAGTGGATAAGACTATCCATATGATCTTAAAACTCCTTTCTTAATTTAGATATAAATGAAAAATAGGTTTAGACATTCATATATCAACATGAATAGTTCAGATTGTTATATCAAGTCTAAAAACGACTCAAAATTCCTTACAATAGCATTCTAAGAGACCTAAAATACCTTTATCTCTTATATTTTATTGAAAAGATGATAAAAAATATTTTTATTATATTTATAACATATTTTATAATGCTTAATTTAAGATAAATGTATTCTTATTTATATAATTACATAAAACTATATCTAAAAATTCCATTATAAACTACACTTCATTTAAGAAAGTGAGTATAATCTCAAATGATTATCCTATAATAAATTATGAGGGTTGGCATCATATCAAATCTCAAATTCCATTAAAAAAATAATTTCATAATTTTTTAAAGTAAGAAAGAGATATCTCACATCACTTGCGACCATTTTAAGGGTCACTTTAGGAAAAATAGTGGCCATAAGTTCAAGCCTACTCACATGAGAAATAATGTTATACATATCTTATTTATCAAGATAATTTTTGAATTCATCACAATTTTAATATATATTATGTTGAAGGCATATATACAATGGGAACATCAGTCTTTATAACTGGCTAGCAATATCATTGTATTGGATAAGACCATAAATTCAATACATTCCATTGATTTCATATCATCAATTCCAATATGTTTATTTGCCCTATTCAATTTTTAATTTATGGTGTAATACTTGGATTTGTTGTGATATAATTTATCTTGGATTTATATATAATGATAACTTGTGACCATCTGGTAACTAAGAAATTATTTTAGGTCATGGTAATAATTGCTTTAGGTGTTTTAGGTTTTTAAGTAGAGAGAGTGAGTTGGTAGTAGTAATAGAGTTAGATGGTGGTTATATATATATATATATATGGGGTGGTATGTTAGATTTTATGTATTATTTATATATTGTTTTTTTCTCAATATAAAATATTTTATTTTTGGATGATTGGGATTTATTTGGTTAGATATTAAAAAATGATAGATAAATATTTATTATTTTTGTTATGATTTTTTTCATAATTTTCTATGTTTACATTTTTTCTGTTGTTTTTATTTATTAAGTTCTAGTGTTTATGATTAATTTTAATTGGAATGCTTTTATGATGTTTAATTTGTTATTATTTAAAATGGTTGGATAACTAAAAAAATTGTATTGTTTTTAAAACAATAGATTAAATATAAATATTAATAAAGGTGCAGAGCTTTAAATCCCTATGAGAAGTAGAGGTTATATTTGATATTCATATTGAATTGAATCAAAATAATTTTGAATTATAATCCTCTTAAAATCATTGCCTAAAATATTTTTTACTTATCCAATAACAATGAATGTTGTTGATATTGTTAGTCATTAACAATATAATTGTAGTTCTCCAAAATAAATTAAAGAATTTAATATTAAATGATCAAACTAAGGGAACAAATATGCATACAATATATAAACTAATTGAAATAGATAAATAATGTGCATAACCAAAAAAAATGACCATAAGACATTTGGGTTTCCATTAAATAACAATTTAGATTTTTCTCCATTAATAGAATCCCTCTGGTGTAACTAGTTAAAATCAATGCATCATATGAATTGAGACTTTATAAAAAGAAACACCTCATAACCCAAATAAACACGTGTCGATTGCATTATTCATCCCAAGACAAAGAAATGAGATTGTAAAACACTTCCCATAGAAAAATATGCACATTATGGGTTAATCACTTATTATTTTATATCATAATAATTAACAATAATTTAGAAATTCTATGTAAAGGAACATAAAATGCATTATTAACTTCCCTTATTGAATTGGCATTAGCCATCCTCCTTGAGACAGTTTTGGGATAGATACAACATACCTTTTGTTAGCATATTTCCAACAATTATAGTAGTTACAAGAGTGTGTGTGTATATATATGAAAATACTATAAATATCTAGAAGTAGCCAAAACATGTATCTGTAATATATGATCCAAGTAAAAGTATAAAAAATATAGTGTCAACTTAATTGATAATAATATTGGAGGAGATAATGTCTTCTGCAGTTTGGTTGTCACATACACCACTAAATTTTCCCAAATTCCCATGAAAACCAATTTTTCAACAAATTCATAATTTGTAGTACATAAAACCAAAAACCATTTAATTTAATCATAAAAATTAAGACATGTATGCTTAAAAATTAATGTTTCTATGATAGTAATTTATAGCTTCTATACTTTCCTGTAGTCTTAAATTGAGCATAGCTAGCTAGTAGACATTTTCTAGAAACCAAAAACTATAGCAACATGACATATGCGAAGGCTATCATTTTATTTATCTTGATGTTTCATGTGTTATAAACATGTCTCATTGGCATGAACAAAGACCTCATACCCAATCCTCAAAAGTCTAAGAATTGGATATTTAGTTTTTCTTCAATTATTGGATAATGAACATGAGAAGATTCAAGATTTTGAAATGTCTAATTAATTGGAGAATAGGCACATGAATGGCCTAGTTCATGGTTACTCGAGCTTCTTCGCATCTTAGGTAGGTTCTGCATGCATATGAAAATTGCAGAATATGAATTCTTAGTTTCTACATTTTCTTCTGATCCTTATATTAGATGATCAATATGAAAAACATTCCAAATTATTTAGGAAGTAAGAGAATAACTTACTCAAAGGAACCACCAAATTTACCAACTAAATAAAAAAAATAAACTCAAAATTTACTAGTGATATAGAGAATACATTCCTAGAGGAAATAAATAAGCAACTCCAGATACCAATTCCTACTCATAAGTGTCCTTCCCCCTTTCTCCCCCACCTCTTGCTCAAAGCAATCTAGGTAGGTTAGTGAAATTAAACAAGAAGATAATTTTGGCATTCCCATGTCAGGCCATCAAGCTTGCAAGACAAGCCACATGTATTTCACTGACACGCATTAGAACATATTTTAAGATGCATTAATTTAGAATTTATGTAAATCTTAATTATTTTTTTTTTTTTATCAATCCCTACAACTCATTGAACTCCCCCCTGCCTAGCTATAATTGAAAAAGTTCAAACGAAGTGATTATGACTGAATGGGAGCATGTGTATTGTCCATCCTTGTAAATAAAAACCATTAGATCTTACACACTCCTACCTGGATAAAACTAACATATTTAAAATGAAGAAATTATGACTATGTGGCTACAAAGAAAAACCATCAATTTTGATAGAGTAAAATGAAATTGGTTTGGCTTACGTGATGTTTGTAATAACATCTAAATATTTTAGCCAATCAAGAACAATCAATAATATTATTTTATACTATTAGTTAAACATTTTGCAGTTTACTTAAGCTAAATGTCCACATATTACCTAACACATAAATTAATATATTATAATTGGTTGAGCTAACAGAGAGTAATAACTGATTAAAGTAAATTGATGTATATAGTTACCCTTCGGGACTAATAAGATGTCGAAGTATTTTTTAATTTAGGTTAAAGGGGGGGTTTGAACTAGGGTCCCTAGACCCTAGGAGTAGTATAAACAAAAGAGAGACAAAGGTCTACAACAAACCATGAGAGAAACTAGGACAAAACAAGGCCAAAGATAGCCCAAGTACAACCCACAAACAACATAAACAACAACAAAAGACACCTATAGAGGAACCAAAGCCTAATCTAAGTCTAAACATCCTCCCAAAAGGTTTTCATTTTTTATAAGTTAGCATCATTTTGAGACAACAATTTATCTTTGTCCATAACATACTAGGATCCACTGCATTGTCCCTACTTACCTTTACCTTTGCTAGATGTCTTACTTTCAAATAACTCCCCAAGCTGAGCTCTGAGATTCTCTATATTTTGAATCCCCTCATACATGGTTGCTTTGTTGCAATTGACTAAGAAGCTAATATTATTCTTAAGCTTCTCATTCTCATTTTCCAAGATATCCACTCTAAACTAAAGGCTCTGTAATTGTTGCTCGTTGTCCATGGTTGAAGAGACTTGATCCAATCTAGTGTTCTCTTGCTGTAGAAATTTTACCTTCCCTTTAAATTACATGAGCTTACTCATAAACCAACACATTATGGTCTTTTGAAGATCTAATCCTTCAATCATCTTATTAGAATTCTCCTTGCCCTTAAGGGCACTAACAAGGTTGTTGAAATTTTCATTCAGATCTTTCTATTTCTTGGCATTTGCAATCTTACCTTTCTCTTTGGAGTCATATTTAGTCTTTTCTTTCTTAACCTCAGGAATCTCATTCTGAATTGACATATCACCTTACCCCTTATCCTTATTCCCTTTTTTAGAAACATGTCTGTTATTTTCAACATTAATAGAATCTCGCATCGAACATCCAAAAAAATATCGAAATATTAATATTAATGTACTCAATATTTTTAATACATATGTTAATCATATTGCTATTTATATTTTTATAAAATATTATTGATTGTATTACAAAAATGTGTAATGAAATATGATTTCCGTCACTTATGATATTATTTTTGTTTATAAAACTTATATTTTTTTTTTAAAGTTGAAATATGTATGATTTCAATTCCCAAAAGTATCTGTAAAAAGACGTATGAATACAAAAATGCAACAAAAGGTTGTTATGGCTTACAAATGACCTCCTTTCCTTCAAATTCCATGTGGAATACCATGCAAGTTTCTTGCATAAATAGCGGTAAGGCAACTCAAACATTTCTACAATTCTTTCTTTACATATTACCTTTAAATAATTTGTTGTAGCAATAGATGTTGATTGTTTTGTTTTTCAGCTATGATTACTTACACCTATCTACTTTTTTTTTTTTTAAAAAGAAAGTTATGAGAAACTATAGATAATGTGATTATTGATTAAATGAGTAAACTTATATTTGAACATAATTATACATATCATATTGATAGTAATAGATATCCATTATGGAATTGTATAAGATGAAAAATGTATGTAATTTATTTTTTTGATTTTTTGATTTTCGAATTTTATTAGAAAGGACATTTTAGAATATTTTATCAACTTTAATTTTTTTTTGAAATTTTTTTTTTTATTATATTATTTTTTTCTTTTTCTTAGACTCTCATAACAACAACAAGAATAATAGTATGTATTTGTACCATGATTTATAACCCTCATTTCTAATTAAATTAAATAATTTTTTTCCTTTCAATAAATTTTCAATATTGATAAGATAGACATCCTCAATTATCATGTAATGTGTATACAATAATTTTATTTTTAACTCCACACTAAATTAAATATTAATTAAATTAAACTCAATAAACAATGGTACATAATAAATACTCCTCAAACCTTAATTCTTAACCTAAAATTATCACTAAAATAATAATAATAAATATATTAAATAATTTTTGTAAAATAACTCTATTATAATTTAAAATTTAATTTCCCATAATTTCTTTTTAACCAAATCATATAAATATAAAAACTACACATTAAAAAAATCTCACCATTATTAAATGAAGTTCATATGTAAATAAAGCCTTAACCAAATCAAATAAATTTTAATTATCTTAAGTTTATTATTCAAATGTAAATGATAGCTTTAAAAAAAAAGATGATTAATATTTAACTATTGTGATCCCAATGAGTCTACCTTTATGTGGCCTTGCATATTTAATTGAATACCCATCTTATGGTTACTTTCGAAAATGTCTCCCCCAACTTCTTTTTTCTTTTCTTTTTCCAAAAGGAGTCGAGGCCCAACATAATTTTTAATGTAAATACATATCACCATTGCCAAGATAGATTGATAAAAATGATTTATTAATGTGTTATAATTGAAAAAAAAATCATTCTTTCATATATACCCATCGTACTTTATTTAAAGCATTTTTTATGCCACCGTGGTTATTTATGGGCTGCAAATCATCACTTTTCCCTCATTTAAAGTACTCTAGGGTTACTCGAATCTTCCTCAAGAAAAAAATGTTTAGATAGTGTTCTTTTTTACTTTTTGTAAGAAGTTAAAAAATGTTTAAAAAAGTCTTTATGTTTTTGTTACCTTATTGTTGATATGTTATAGATCTAAGTAAGATTTAGTTTTAGTGTATATTTATTATTGATTTTGATCAGTGATTTATCTTCTAGGTAGTAGGGTGTATCTTTATTTTAATGTTTGCAATCATTATTTCTGCATTTTTAGATGTAGGGAAAGCTAATGCAAGTGAGAGTGATCATGGTGTCAAAACAAGCAAGAAAATTCATTTCGAAAGTTTTTCAAGAGGTATTGGTACTAATCCAGACACTCTCATTTCTAATGTTGGTTTCGATCTACCTGAATTTGATAAAGCTTGTAATTTTTTTGAGATTTACACTTTGATTTCTTATTTTGTGGAATGAGCCCCCCTTAAGAACCTCTTAAAACAATGGGTTCATAACTATTGGCAAGACCATGGTGCTAAATTAGATTGAGTCCAAAACCTTACCAAAGGTTTCTTCTTATTTCTATTCACTAACCCAAAACACTATAAATCCATTGTTAGTCATGGCCCTTGGTTCATACGTAATACGTTGCTGGTATTTTCTCACTAGACTCGAGACTTTCAGGTTTCAGAGCAAGCGAAATTGAAAATTCTAGTATGGGTGGAATTTCCTAGCTTGCCTCTCCTCCTCTGAGGTTTTATTGACGACCTCATAAAACTCATAAGGCATTTCATAGGCCATGAATATGGAAAAAATTATGGCCCATCCCCAAAAAAAGGTTTGTGTGGAAATGGATCTAGCCCTAGATCTCAAAGAGTCTATTGACATTCAAATTAGAAATAATTGATTCACTCAATGGATGTTCTATATCAACTTATTGAATACCTATTTTCGATGTCAATCCTTAGATCACATGATATGGGAGTGTCCCTTAATGGTGCATGCATCTCCTACTCCTCAAGAAAATGTTGGACTTGAAGTCAAAACTTAGAATGGTAATGTTGATGGCTAGACCACAATCACAAATAAAAAGAACAATTTGACAAGAGGTAGTGGTAAGCCTCAACCTTCTACTTATCTCTTAATTATTACTAATTGGAGACCTATTACTCTTCTTAATGTCTCTTATAAGATAATTACTAGTGTATTGGCTCTCAAATTTAAGCATCTTCTTCTTTTAATTGTTATAAGTGAGCAAATAAGATTTATCCAACACAGATACATTCTGAACAATGCCATTCTTATCTAGGAAGGCATGGAATGGGCTTGTATTTCTAGTAAAAAGTCCCTATTTGTTAAGATTGATTTTGAGAAGACCTGTGATTGCATTGAGTGGCATTTTATTTTAGCCATGCTCCAAGCTCTCAGTTTTGGTCCCAAGTTTGCTCAACTAGTTAATATGTTTTTTCATGATGTTGGGGCATGTATTACTATCAATGGAACCTAGTCTTCATGTTTTGAACTTCATAGATCTATCAGGCAGGGGTGTCCTTTAGCCCCTTAACTTTATATGTTAGTAGCTGAAGGGTTTAACTATCTGCTAGCTAATTATGCCTCCAAAGACTTGGTGAAAGGCATATATCTTCCTCATTTTGACTATCAATTAATAAATAGTCACTTTGTTGATGACTCTTTCCTCACTCTCTAGGAAGAGGAGGATTTAGTTAAGAAGGCTACGAATTGTCTTCATATTTTTTGTTTGACCTATGGATCTTCCATTCAATTGAGAAAAATGCAATGTTATCATCAGTCTCTTTCTCTCAAACCCCCTTGGTTGGAGGGATATCAATGACAGTAGATTATTTTAGGGGTTTTTAAGTTCCTTGGCATTCCTTTTGCTTTTTGGGATTCTTGTGCTAAGCCATGGTCCTATGTGGTTCAAAAGGTTGAGAAAAAAATTATTTTTGGATTACTAAACCTTTGTCCTTGGCAAGTAAGTTTTAGATTTGTTATTGGCCTAAAGAAGCAAGTGGTATGGGTCTCTTGAATATTAAGCTTCAAGGTCTAGCTCTCATCATTAAATGGGCAATCCATGGAATAGAAGGTGATGAAGCATAGAAGATCTTGCTTTGTCACTATATCTCTCAGGGGGTTCCTTATGGCTAGCATGCTTGGCAAGGCCTTAGGATTCATACTCCCATTGAATATAAGAGACCTCTATTTCTTTGTTATATTCTCTATTAGGGTTTACTAGTGGGTGACCGACTTAATCACATGGGTGTTCCAAATCCCATTTGTCCAGCATGCCATTAAACTGAGACTATTATACATATTTTCTAGTTTTGCTCTCACAATCAGTCTATATTGTAATGGATTCATACCATATTTTACCCATTTAGCTTGTGTTCTTTATGTGAAATATGGCTCTCTTGGGGGACTCGACCCTTCTTCCTGCAAGTTACAATAGATTTGGTAGTTTTTCATGTTGATATTATTTTTAAAATCTAGAAGGTTAGAAACTGTGCTTATTTTAATCATGAAGAAATGGAACATAGTTTTTATGTTGCTAACAAAATTACTTTCACTTTTATTGTCACTCTCCATAATCAAATCTAGAATGACAAAGTACACCTAGATTTTAACCACCTCCAGAATTTTCTTGGTCATTGGGGGAATACCCTATGTGCAATTAGTTGAAAACTTCCAGAGTTTCCATCCCTATAGTCACCTCCTTATGGGTGAGGGTGTGGCTTGCACTGAAAGCAATCTAGGAACAGGCACATGATCCTCTCTCCTCACCATTCACCCCTTCATTGGTTATCTCCACAACATGATTGGCCTCAAGGCTCCTCTAGAGGTGGAGGTAATGGAAGGGATTGGGGCCCTCCCCCTCAAGACAAGTATCTATGACAATATCTTGTTATTTCACCTGATAAACACAAGGAAGATAATAATAATTATCATTATAATGATGGATGGGATCCCTTACCTTTGGATGATGACCCCCTACTCAAGGGAGATGGGGTTACAAGTTATAAGATTTGTCTCCTCCACTGCCTCCTCTATCCCCCATGTTCACTACTAAAGCTTAATTGTTTTCTTTATTAGTATGTGTTATTATGAGTGTCTTGTTGATTATTATGCACTATTGATGCAATGTTTTGTTTTGAGTGGTCATTATTGACCCTCTTTTGAACTTATTATTATTAAGGGTTTTTTAACCTCGATTTAACTACTTCTAGGTTGTGACTTTTTTCACCCTCTTTTTTTGTATGATTAGAGTTGTGACATTACTTATTTATATTAATATAGATACACTCTTCAATTAAAAAAATGTTTAAGATAATAGAATGGGTAAAGGGTACTTAGATGTCACATATCTTCAAATTGGCCATAGTAACAGGGATTCTTTATATTTAATAGCCAATTTCGATACATTTAATATATGGAAGCATAAATGAAATTAACATTAGGACAACAAAATCCTAAAAGGTAGGATTGTGTTAGAGATTAAAACACCATTTAAATGGAAAACTAATGTAAATTTGGAACTGATTGAAATTGTGGTAAGAATGTTGAATTAAATTATTTATAAGAGATTGATTTGTAATCTAGTCAAGAAAAGGTGTCCCAAATTTTTATGGGTCCTAATAAAATATTGTCTTCATTAATATGATCACAAGTCAATGTGGATTGAGAAAATTTATTGATGTAAAGACCTATTTTTCAAAGGCCACAAATTTTGACTCATTAATTTGGTTAAGCTCTCCTTTATGGTAAAATGAAGATAAAGGAAAGAGGCATGCAACCATAAACTACTCCACCAATTAGGACCAATTCAAAAATGTTTGGAGAGCCATATGAGATCATCTAAGGGTCCAAAATGTTATTCTAGTATTTTAAGTCATGCTAAAACTAACAAAAATCAGATAAATTTGTAATAAGGCATGAAATTGGATTGAAACTCATTCAACATTGTGAATTAGTATTTATAAGATATGTTTAAAATGTTAGGCCCATCTAAACTTGCATTCAAAATTTATTATAAAAATCAAGTTGTTATTTATACCATGTGGAGTTAACTATTGGTATTATTTTTGTTTTTTAGATTTTTTAATTTTTCATGTCAATTCCAATTTAAATTTAAGGTTTATAAAAATAATTTTTAATATTTTTATTCATTCAAAGTGAATCAATAAAGATTATGTTTTCAAAAGAATTTGAGTATTGTGCCCATTGATATTTTACTTTGCTAGTCTGTGGGATTCATCATCTCGTATAAGAGCAAGTTTGACTCTTAGAGGTAATATATTTGTGAATTTGTTTTAGGTTTTGAAATTATATTTTGGGAGAGTTTTTTTAATTGAATAACAAGGGTATATATGCTAAGAGGATGAGAAGGAATTACACATATGACAAAACTATGGATATGTTGTAGAGGTAAGTAAAAAAATTAACTACAATTGTCACAAATGTCACAAATCAAAGATAAAGGCAAGAGGGAGAGGAAACATAGGAAGAAACATATCATGAAGAATAAGTTTAGAAAAATGAGGATTAAAAAGTATAACCCCATCAATGGAATAAATTATGGTTTGGGCTTTAGAGATAAGTAAAGAAGGATTCAAGGTTGAAGTTTTAGAGTATGGAAGAAGTTCAAAACCAGAGGAGTTGATAGATTGGTTAAATATCAAGTAAAATTTTTTTGAATGGAAAAGTCTGAGAGTAGACAAGAAAGTAAAGTTTACATGTATGAAATTTAAGGTTCATGCAACTATTTGGTGGGATCACTTACAAACAGAGAGATAAAGAAAGTGTAAAGAAAATATCATCACTTAAATCAAGATGGAGAAGAAGTTGAGGGAGAAATTTATTCCTGTAGATTATGAACAAACCATATAAATAAGATTCCATAATTTAAGTCAAAAGGACAATAATATATAAATGAGTGTTACAAGATTTTCATATAAGTGAATAATGACAAAACAGAAGAACAAATAGCCACAAGGTATGTAAATGGTTTGAAGTTTTTTATTCAAGATGAATTAATAATGCATAGAATACTTTATGTGGAATAAGATTATCAATTAGATTTGAAGGCAAAATAAAATTAAAATAGACATGCTTTTATAAGATCAACTATTTCAAAAAGAAGACAATCACCTCTAATAAGGAGGTGAGGTGGGTTTAATTCTACTATAGGAGGATCACCTCATGGTACATAAAAACAAGGGTATAATCAACAAGGGTATTAATATGTGCAAAGAGGAAGATAATTTCAGAGTGATAGAGGCTATGGTGGTGGTAGAGGATGGAATGGTCCACACAGATCTTATATTTTTTACAAATTTGGAGAAGTAGGACGTAGAGAATTTGAGTGTTTGTATTAAAATGAATAATAAAATAGGCAAGAGGATCATCCAAGAGTAAATTTGGTTGTGGATGAAATTAAAAAACAAAATATAGAAGTTTCAGTAGCATAGGATAAAATCTCATGATGAGGAGAATACTGATATCTCCAAGGAAAGAATATGTGAAAAAAAAAAGTGGTGACTCATGGTTATGTACAAATGTTTTCTCAATAGGGTGAACTTCAGGAGGTAAGATATACAAATTAATTATCAATGGTAGTAGTTGTGAAAATATGGTTGTTAAAGAAATAGTAAAAAAACTAGGATTGCAATGTTAAAAGCATCTTTGTCCTCATCGTATTTCATGGTTTAAGAAAGGAAATCAAGTTATAATAGATAAAAGGTGTTTAATTAAGGTTTTTTATAGGAAAAACTTATAGAGATGAGATACAGTGTGATATTATTCCAATGGATGTATGCCATGTGTTATTGGGAAGGCCATGGCAATATGACAGAAAGGAAATTCATGCCAAAACAAACAAAACATATATTTTAAAGAAAGGTGGTACAAATGTAGTTTTATTACCTCTTAAATAATAAATGTAGGTAGAAAGCATGTTGTCCATGAAAGAATTTATTAAAGACCTGAATATAAAAGGTTGTTTTTATGCATTAATAATAAAGAAAGAAGACACAAAAGTGGTATTATAATAATAATAATAATAATAATAATAATAATAATAATAATAATAATAATAATAATAATAATAATAATAATAATAATAAAAGTGTTGAAATAATATGCAAATGTTATACCTGATGAGTTACCAGATGATTTATAGTCAAAGAGAGACATTCAACATCATATTGATTTGATTCTAGGATCATCTCTACCCAATCAAGAGGCTTATAGGATGAGTCTAAAAAAAAATGCATAATTGAATAAACAAGTTACTAAATTGATGAGAAATGGTTTAGTAATGGAGAGCTTGAGTCAATGTTCAACACCAACTTTGATAACTCCAAAAAAATATGGAACATGGAGGATGTGGGTGGATAGTAGAGCAATCAATAACATAACTATCAAATACACATTTCCTATACCTCATTTATATGATATGATGGATGTGATTTTAGGAGTAAAATACTTTACTAATATTGATCTAAGGAGTGGATACTATCAAATTCATATTTGTGATGGAAATGAATGGAAACCACTATTAAATACTAGGGATTGATTCTATGAGTGGACGGTGATGTCATTCATATTATCTAATGTACCCAACCCATTTATGAGGGTGATGAAGATAGTGCTATGAGATTACATCGATAAGTTTGTAGTGGTTTATTTTAATGACATTTTGATATTTAATAAGATTAAATAAGATCACTTAAGGAATTTGAGAATGGTATTATAATTGTTAAAAAGGGATAAGCTTTATGCAAATTTGAAGAAGTGCAAGTTTAAGAAGGATAGTTTGGTATTTTTGGGGTTTATAGGTTTAAAAAATGGTGTAAGAATGGATGAAAAAAGGTAAAGATAATTATTGAGTGACCTATTCTAAAGAGTATCACAAAATTAAGAAGTTTCCATGGTTTTAAAAAAAATGTCAAAAGGTTCATTAAGAATTTTATTAGTATTATTGCACCAATAACAAATTCCATGAAAGGAAAAGAATTTGTATGGATAAAGGGAACAACGAAAAGCTTTAAAATTATTAAATAAGAATATTACAAAAAAACCTTTTCTAACACTACCATATTTTTAAAAAGTTTTTGATGTAGATTTTGATACTTCACATGTGGTATTTTTGTGCTATGTTGAGTCAAGAAGGAAGACTAATAGCATATTTCAGTGATAAAATGAATGGGGTAATAAATAAGTATTCTACATTTGACATTGAATTTTATGCCATTGTAAAATCATTAAGACATTAGAGGTATTACCTAGTGCCTAAGGACTTTATCCTATTTGTAGACCATGAGAACTTGAAGTACGTAAACACTCAAAAGAAGTTAAATAATATGCATGCAAAGTGGGTGTTTTTATTTCAAGGATATACATTTGTTTTTAAGCATTAATCAAGAAAGAAGAATCAAGTCCCTGATGCTTTGAGTAGGTGAGTGACACTGTTAACTACTATGGTGAATGAAGTAGTTGGATTTGAAGTTTTTAATTAATTATATGATATTGATCCATATTTTGAAAATGTAGTTGAGCAATGCAAGAATCCATTAACATGTGAGAAAATTACTATTTATGATGAGCACCTTATACAAGATAATTATTTTTTAAAGAGAAAATAATTATGTATTCTAGTTGGGTCTCTAAGAGATAATATTATAAGAGAATTGCACAGTGGTGGTTTAGATAGACATTTTGGTAAGAGTAAGATAATAGATTTAGTGGAGGATAAGTATATTTGGTCAAAGATGAAGAAATATGTGTCAAGGTACATTTCAAGATGAAGGATTTGCCAAGTGGATAAAAACCATACATAAAATATAGGGTTATACATTCCATTACCAGTTCCAAGAGGACCATGGAAAGATTTGAGTATGGACTTTGTGTTAGAGTTTTTTTATAAAAAGAGAGATAATGATTTATTTATTTTTTCGTATACATGTTTTCTAGGATGGTTCACTTTATTGCATGTAATAAAACCAACGATGCCACTAGAATAACAAAATGAATTTTTAAGGATGTTGTGAGATTACATGTTGTTCCAAAAACCATTACGTTAGATAGAGACATAATTTATAATTTATTTTTTTAGGAATCTATGGAATAAAATAAGTACTAAACTATAATATAGTAATGCATACCACCCAAAAATAGATGGACAAACAGAAGTAGTAAACATGAGCTTGGTAAATTTTTTGAGATGCATAGTCGGAGAGCAACCCAAGCAATAGGACTTAGATTTACCACAAGATGAGTTTGTTTATAATAGTCTCATGAATATATCAATAGTAAATTAATCATTTCATATTTTTATATCATAAATCCTATGGGTATTTTATATTTTTTGTAGTTACCAATTGCATAATGAGTTAGTGATAATGCAGAAGCATTTACAGAGTACATATAACAATTGTAGGAATAAGTAATAAGAAAGCTAAAAGAAAGTAATTAAAAGTATAAAATAATAATATATGTAATAAAAATTACAAAGGTATTTGAAGAATATATTTGGTGATGGTGTATTTGAAAAAATAAATATTTCCTGAAAGAACATGCAAGTTGAAGTACAATAAAATTGGTCCATGTAGAATTGTGAAAAAAATTAATGATAATGCTTATGAGGTGAGTTTACCATAGAATTTGTATCTCTTCCATATTTAATGTTTTATATTTATATCATTTTTATGGATTAAATGGTGAAGGGGGAGAATATGAAGTAGTGGATTGGAAGCAACATGTACCAAGGAAGAAGAAAGAAAAAATTGTGTAAATTATGGATAAGAAAATAATGAACACAAGATAAGGGAGTTATAACATGTATTTGGTATGGTGCGAAGGACTAAAAAAGGAATAAAACACTTATATTTAAGAGTGGGAGCTAAAAAATATTGACAAAAATAAATGACAGGCATATAGTCAGGGCAACTCGTAGGAGCTGAGTAGTTTTCAACCATAGGAGAAAGATGTAAAGACCTATCTTCCAAAGGAAATAAATTTTGACTCATTAACTTGATTGAGATATCCTTTGAAAAAAAATGAAGACAAATTAAATAATCATATGACCATAACCCATTCAACTAGTTAGGTCTAGTTTTAAGATGCTTGGAGAGTTGTACAAGATCATCTAAGGGTCTGAAAGTGTATTCCAATATTTTTAGTCATGTTAAAAATAACAAAAATCATATAACTTTGTAAAAAAATGTGAATTTTTTTTGAAACATATCCAATATCATAAATTTATTACTTATAGGATGTGTTTAAAATTTTGGGCCCATTTGAACTTACATGCAAAAGTTATTGTAAAAAGGAAGTTGTTCTTTATAGCAGGGGCAATTAACTCTAGGTAGTTTTTTTATTTTTTAGATTTTGTAATTTTGTATGTTAAATCCAATTTTTAGTTGAGATTTATTTAAATAATTTTATGTCATATTTTATTCATTCAAGATGAATCAATAAAGATTATAGTTTCATGAAATTATGAGTAATGTGCCTATTGATATTTTGTTTTGCTAGTTTGTGAGATTTATCATTTACTAAATGATAAAAGTGAAAGATTTATAAGTCATTTTATAATTAATAATTAGTGCTATTTGGTACCTGTTAGTGCCCAAAATTGCACTGGAGCAATTTGTGTCTTTGTATGATGAATTCCCTATGCCCAAGCTAAATGAGTTTCAATTTTTTAGTCTCATACCTTGCTTCCTTAGGAAAAGAGGTTGGGACATGTAGTTTGAGAAACCATGTTTATCATCTTGATTAGACAAATCTAGAGGGATACTAACAAAGATGGAAAATACCCCAGAAAGGCTTAGGAGAGATTGAAGAGATGCAGCATGTGGAGCAAAGATCCTATGGCACAATAATCTACAGTAAATAAATGAGGGTGTAACCAAGTATTTTTTTAAGCTTGTATCCTTTATGCTCAGGAGAGGAGATATGTCGGTGTCCCAGATAAAACTAAAAAGATACACTTATGTGTTTTGGTGATTAAGGTGAGGAGTAATCTGATGAACCTAATGAAATACATATATTCAAATCAAGGGACCTATAGGATTAAGGTTCAGGGGATGGAAAGATTTTGCACTTCTTCCTTTCTAAAAAAATTGGTATAAAGGGCAGAAGTAACCACAGCCCTAGCTTCATTTTTGATAGGGACACATAAGCATCTCCAAAAAAGTTCCTTAAAGTTAAATGCTCTTATAAAGTAAAGAAGACTTTTCAGGGGATGGAAGAGTATTGCACTCCTCCTCAGGTTGGTTAATGATGCAAAACGTAAAAGGATGGCCAAAAGATCAAGTAAACATCTTAGACTGACACATGATAACATCCCAAAATTATTTTGGTTTTAGTCCTTTTTTCAAAAGATGTCTCGCTTACCTTTGGGTGGGACATCTATATATAATTTCCAAGGGATGGAACACTTAAATCATGCCACATGGCATTCACTCAAGGGTTTTAGTTTGAAGTATGCCTCATCTAAATGAGGTGAGGAATTAAAAATGTCCCTAGCATTTCAAAATGCTTGGATTTTTGACACATGTCAAGTTATGCATCCTAGGGGATAATTTAATGTATAGTCCATCTCCACATTAAATAGCATGAAGGGTGAGGAGGTGAAACTATTCTTGAAGGCCCTTTTGCTTGTATGAATCCATGTGTCACAAGTTAAGTTTTTTAGCTAAAAAGGGAAGTGTCCTCAAGTTTCCTTCCATTTTTCTTTTGAATGAAGCTTGAGGAAGTTAATGCGGTAGCTTAGAATTAGATTTTTTACACCAAGGCTTTAATGCTATCCCTAATTTCAAAAGGGGAAGATTATAACTAAGATTTTTTCTTCATTTGAACTCACTTTTTGCAATTGGAGATTATACTCATATTTTTAGGTAATTTGAGAACCAGAGCATTGTATGGTGATAATAGCAATTATAGTCAAATTTTTAGAGATTTTTTCCCTCTAAGTGTGTGATAGTCAGCATGATTACAAGTAAGTTTCCCCTGGATTGCTTGTCTAGTGCTTATTGAGAGGAAATTTAGACTGTTTGGGGGTTAGTCATCAAGAAGGGTGGTTGAAGAAAGGTTAACTAAGATTAGAAAGAAATGGATTCGCCATCTATCTCGATGAAGAGAAACCTTACCTTAATTATTGATGAAATTAGGGACAATGATGTTCAGGGGTTGGATTTTACTACCTTACTAAGTGATTTACAGAGACCCAACCCCCATGAGGTAGTTTTTAATTTAGGTATGAGATATATGGCTCCTACAACAACCTTTACACTAGTAGCCCCATACCTAGAGTTAGTCACTACATGTGCAAAATTATACCATGAAGACACTAGGACTATACTCGATGGGATTCAATCAATTATTTGCTCATTCACCCTTGAAGCTCTTAGTTTCATGCTTGGGATACCATCGTAACTTGATGGTATTATTTTAACTATGGAAGAGTGCTAGCATTATGCTAACCAACATGACAAGATAGTTTGGGATATATGAACACTTATTGGCTCACTAAGAAGAGAACCAAGGTCTCAAATATGAACAAAAATATTATGATTATAGAATTCAAGGAGCTACCATAATATGTCATAGCCATAGCTACCAAAATTTATGGGGTACCCATAATAGAGAAGTTTGAGCTGTGGATGTTTTCCATCCTTATCTATGTACTGGAAGAGAAGAAAAAACTAGATTGGGCTTCTATTTTGAGAAACAACTTACATATATAAATGTTTATGTTGTGCATGGATATCTTTTCCAAAGAAGCATTTGAAAGTAGTTTTTACATGTCCTCCTATATTATGTATAGCCTGGTACACAAAAAAGATTTTCCAAGTCTTATAATAAATCCTTCAGGGCTAAAAATATATGAATTATGTCCTCAGATGACCTTGGAAGGACTCATAAATAATTGGTCCAAGGTTAATAATTTCTTCTTTAATGTGATATTGAGTGTCATCTTCCCTATATAAAGCTTGAATAGGATGACCAAGATGACTAGGGAAAAATTGACAAATTTGGTACAGTATATATTCAATTTTGCACCTTCATATATATCTAGGTAAGAAAATTTGTAGGGGCACCTTACAAGCTACCAAAGTATGTTGATGATAAAGTAACACTCATGGAACTATGCAGACAAATGGTGCCACTTCATGAGATGATCGCTGCAAAAAAATTAACAATCCCTTCAAGTTCCCCATAGAGAGAGGATATTATACATGTCCTTATCTATCCAAAACAAAGGGATTAGAATAATAAATAGGGTGGCACCAAGTGGATAACATGCCACCTCAACCTAATTATGACATTAGGTGGCTAGTCAATATAGCTATAGTTTTAATCCTACACTAGGCACATTACGAAGATATCTAGTTTGAGTGCACAACTAAGGAGAATGTGAGGAAATTTGATTACCTAAGGCTCATTATGTAATAAATTATTACATATGGCATTGTCCCCATCCCTAAGGATATGGTTGATGATAAGGCTACAGTGTCATCAGCATACACTAAGGAAAATATAGAGGTGTAACCCATAACACAAGTAGACTTTATAGTCCTGAAAAGTGACTCAATTGCTTGGAGGGCTTTCCCAGTGATGAAAAGGATGTTTGAATGGTTGAAGGCCTGGGGAGTGAACCTTGGTGCATGTGATTCCCTTACTCTTAGGGAGCTGACAAATGTCAATGATATCAAGGCCATCCTTCCCCCTTACACCAGCTATTTAGTAAGCCCTCTAGTAGCGGCCAAGGGAAAAGGGAAGGGTATAGCTAGAGATACCAGTTTCACCAAGCTAGTCAATATCAATGAGATTATAGTGGCACAGTCCAAGTCTAGACTATCATTTACAAATTTGACTAGTCTTGCTAAAAATTGGACCTAGATTGCCACTAGGGAGGTGCAACTTGCTAGTGATACTCCCATCTCAATCACTGATGAAGTAGCTCTTGTTGCATTAACTGAACCAACCATTTCACTAGTTATTTAACCTAAGAAATCACCAACATCCATTCCTTCCCTAGTAATATATAAAAATAAATGGGGAGGGGAGGAACAAGTAGAGCAGCTAAAGACTAAAAGGGAAAACAAGATATTGCAACCCCCATGAAGAGGAAGGAGGTCATTCATGTCAATGAACCCTCTTGACATGATGCCATAGAACTACAAGGGGAAAAATCCCCATATGCCTAGAGGTTGAGGGCAATGAGTGATGAATAAAACTGGAAGGAAAATAGGCCAATCATGGAGATTATAAAGTAATATAAGGCATTCACTCCTCCCCCAATGAGTATTGACCAAATAACTCTGAGGGAAAGGCCATAGACTCTTATCAAGGTTCCATCAATAAGACTATTTAGGCCACAAATGCCCTTGGGAGGGGAAGGCATGGGTGATGAAAAGGACATACTAGCCTCAAATGACCCTTTGTCCTTAGAAGATGTGACACAAGTTGGTATCAAGGTGGTTGCATAGACTAAGCCTCCACCTAAAAAGGAAACTACCTCCCCAAACATATAAGCATTTATCCAAAATATTCTCACTCAGCCACTGAGACAAGACACAACAAGTTAAATGAGGAGTGTGCAAGATTCTAAGGAGGGACTTGAAAAAGAGCTAGGGTGGGAGGAGTAAGACCCCACTAGTAGTGAGAAGGTGGAGGCTCAAGGAAAGCAACAACTAGATGTTATAGCAGCTATGGAGACAACCCCACAAGATGATCCTTCTCTAGTATAGACAAGTTTAATACAAGAAGGAGAGGCTACATCTGAAGGAGACAAGGGATCAAGCCTAAAAATGGGTACCCCTATGCCTTCATGTATAAATAAGGAGGCAAAACAAGGTGATAAAGTTGTAAAGGAGGGACCTTCATTAGGTATTACTTCTATTGAAGTACCCTGAGGGCTTCTTCCCCAAGTAAAGGCCCATTATCTTGTTAGGCATAGGAGTTTTGAGGCCATGATTGGTGATGAGCCACCTAGGGGTGACAAGGAAGACACCATAACCTCTTCTCAGCTCTCCCAAACAACTATAAAAATCAAGTTGGCTATGAAACCACCTCTTCAGCATGTAAGACAAGAGAGCTCCATTGATGGATTACTCCTAGGCTTCCAACAACAAATTGGGTTAGATATTGAAGTCTTGGAATAGATTGAACCACAGAAAGGAGGAGAGAAATAAGCTAGAAAGAAAGAGGCTGATTTAGAGAGAGATGAAGATATAGAACTGATAATAATAGGCTCACACCTAACCCCTATCACTCTCCATCTAGTTAATGTTCCAGTCACACCACCGTTTAGCACATCTAAGTCAATTTCAAGGTCCACGACTCTAATGGGTTTTCAGACTAGTCCCCTCTTATGGGTTGAAGAATATATCAAGGATAAATAGGACATTGAAACTAAAATATGAGATATATACGTGATGAAGATTACCCCATCATACAGGGTAAAACCTCTCAATAAATCTAAATCACTCTCCCAGACCAATTTCATTAGTACTAGGGAGAGAACACATGAGATAGTTGTCCCCCCATAAGGTATTACAAAGAAGGATCCTCCCCTTGAAAGTTATATAGTATATAGATATGATTTGGGGGATCCATCAAGGAATGAGATCAAGCATAGCTCACAAGTTTTAGTGAGCATGGTGGCTCATCAAATGGATAAAGACAAAACATCGATGGAAGAACTCAAGACATATAACCAGGAAATGATCCAATACTTACAAAAGTTATTGAGCAAGCCTAAGGTAGTGACTCCAACTACTAACAAGGCCTTGAACACGCCCATTCCCTCTTAGGATACACTTGACTTTAACCTCAGTGAGGATTTGTAGACCAGAGGATGGGCAACAAAAAATTGGCAATAAGACTTGACAACCCAAGCTAAGGAATCCATTCATATAACCATGGAATGGCTTGATAATGAGACATATAGATGAGGAGAGTGTAGCTCCATAACATTTATCTATGATGATAATATCAAGAGTTGGGAGGCACTCAGGCCCAAATTAAATGAGATATGTAATATGGGTAGAGATGTTTTAGTAGCAAAAAATATTGTCCCTTCAGATGATCTTAAAATGCCTAGAGAAAGTTAGTTAGCCATAAAGCATAGGCTAACAATGCTTTAGAATGGTGCCTTTGATATAAAAGGAGAAGATCAGTCTCTCAATATTGTGAGGATAGAAATTGAGGCCACTCTAAGAGAAATGGTGAAACTTGATGGCGCGTTGGACTTGACAGAAGAATTGTTAGAGGATGCCTTAAAGAACCTCATCAATGAACCACATGGAGCCTTCAATAGCTATAAAATAATGGACTTTTTATCACTTGAAAATTCTTATGACCAATTAAAGGCATTAGTACATAAGAGGCAAGGAGTGCTCTAGAGAACCACCAACTGGATAGAGGGATATAATTCCAAATTCAAGTATCAAAGGGGCTCGGATAGGAAAATCCTCACCACTATGATTGCAAAGTTTGTTACATACAAGAACAAGTTGGTACAAGGCTCGGTCATCAATATTGATTTTGTAATGTGATGAATCCATTTCTATTTGTTCTTGGCTAGCATATAGATTCTTTCATTTTCTTCTCCTTTCTCTCTCTTTCTCTCCCATTATTTTGTTCATTGTATGACACCCATTAGAGCCACGTTCTCCCTTGGAATATTCTTTGTAAATCTATTTGAAAATTACAGGGAATGTTTTGGATTGGTTATGAAAA
The DNA here is from genome assembly GCA_037957365.1 of Torreya grandis. Taxonomy (NCBI): domain Eukaryota; kingdom Viridiplantae; phylum Streptophyta; class Pinopsida; order Cupressales; family Taxaceae; genus Torreya; species Torreya grandis. The sequence continues at coordinate 2,404,776 of JARHVA010001919.1, forward strand.
TAGATAAAGGTTTATTTTGTCCTTTTATAGGCAATGTTCCATGTGGTTGATGGAAGGAATCCTACCTAGGTGAACTATCAAATCTGTCACTTTCATCAGACTACGTGCATAGTCCCAGGAATCATTCTTGTTATAACTGATGAAATCCAGGCCCATGAATGATTTTTCCAATTGGATCACATTTTTGTGAGATTCCACATATGGTTAATGTTGTATAATTAAAGGGGTTTTGTCCCTTTACAAAGGTCAGTTAATTTTTGGGTACATAGTTATAACTTAGGAGAGTTCTCCCCATGTAATTTTTGGATTCCAAATTGATTCCTCTTGTAAAATCATTGGAAAGATTTGAGAGAATTAAAAATGTCTCCCTTTTTATATAAATGTTTTGCATGGTGTTTTGATATGTAATTAATAAGATATATATTGTAATCAACTTTGATTCAATTAATGTATGAAATTCGCACAGGGTTCATTATTTCATGTTGTTGAAATACAATGCTCTATTTTACATGCATAGTGGGTTGGCTATCTAATATGTGCCTCATCATGGTAGTTATTTAGGGTTAAAATCTAGAATATAAAATCCTTTTGATTTTGATATGTGAAAATAGGGAATTGTTAGCCTTCTTAAGGGTAGTCCTGGGTTTATGAATTCAACTGGTAGGAGCTTTTGAATAGTTATTTTTAGAGTTGTAGATAAATTCTCAAGGATCTTTTGTGCATGATTTCATCTTATCTATTTTAAAATGAAAAGCATTTTTTAATTGAAGATAACATAACTATTAACATATCCATACCCATTTTTTAATCATCCACACCATTATTCATATTTTAGATTAACTTGGTTTTTCCCCATCCTACCCTACATATAACATGCCCTTTGTATATCTAAAGTGTTATTTTCCTATAGATGCATAAACATTGTGTATTTATCATGTGTTTACTCCTTGTGATTTAAATCCTAGTACTATGATCTCTTGTGCAGCCCATGTATTGTGAAAATTCTTTTCAGATGAAAGTTGCAATCACATGTTCATATTTGTCTTTAGTAGTTTGTGCCTAGCTTAGAACATTTGCTTATTCCATGTGACAACCCTTCCTAGGTGGAGTGAGCAATTTTGGTTGTGTTCTGGTCAGAGTTGTGTTCCTTTGTGCCAATAACCCCCATGGAGGATGAAATGCATAATCTTTCCATGTGAGCTAGCTACCCATAGGTCCTCTCACCTTGGTTCAGGAAAATCCAAAAGCATTAGGGAATTGACCATACCCTTTGTAGGTGTCTCTTGGTCATTTTCTCAAAATTGATCCACTCATGATGTTAAGCCATTTCCTAGCCACAATGACACTTTAGTGGGGTTTTCATCTTTATTTTCCATTTGATTCAAGTGTACAAGGTCATATCAGAGAGGTGTAAAACTAGGAATGAACACTTTTTTGGTGCCATTGTCGAGGACCATTCGAGTCACCTGTGATTGCCAAGGACTCTTGCAGAGAGTTGCAAGTGCTTTGTGCTATTGCTATAATGGAATATTTGTGTTGAGTTCATTGATGTCCTTATATTTTTTGGGGAAATCCATTGAAGATATTCATTCATGTTTCACTAAAATATTTTATATCCTTGATGTTGTTTTCAATATTTGGGGGTGATATTTCATCAATTACTATGTAGCTTTATTTTCTAGTCTATAAGTCTTACTTCTAGTGGTAACTCTATTGGGTCATAGTTTGAAGATCAGTGCCTATTATATGTTCCCTTCTCTAAATTGAGAAATTATCTTTAGATCCATAAAGCTAGAGGGTACTAGATATTCCTTTCAGAGGAATCAATCAAAAGAACTTATCCTAGAATTAAAAAGCCCATCCACAAGAAGACAAGTGTGAAAACTTGTTGTGGGCCAACTCCCCAATAATTAGGTAAGATTGGATCAGTTTATTCCCCATTTTATTTTCCCCCTTTTTTCTAATATCCCTCTAGTTAAAGGATACCAGATCACCTCAAACAAATTAGAATTCTCTATGAGTCAGGCTCCCTCTTCGTAAAGGAGTTTTTCTCCTCCTACCAGACCATTAAAGATTCACTCTATTTCCCTTTTTTTGGGTCCTTCACATAATGTTTATCCCCAACCATCCCCTAGTTCATATTTAACTATAGATTTAGAAATGGGGGACCATGACATGAGGAGAAGAATGTTCAAAGTTGACAATGATAATGATGGAGAGGATGATCAAGATTTGCCTAATAGACGTAAACCTTTTTTTGATTATAAGGTTTTGGCCTATCAACTTTAATGGTATGCCTTGTTTCCCCAATGAGGTCCCTATAAAGGTTATAAATAGTCTACCTAAGTTCCAAGGGAATATTGTAGTATCTGGGGAGCAACATTTGTAGGCTTTCTTAAATATCATTGAGGATTATGAGATAGACCTTCAAGATGTATGTATTAAACTATTTATGAACACACTTAAGGATGAGGCTCAGAAATGGTTCAAATTCCTCCCTGATAGATCCATAGACACTTGGCAAGCTATGTTTGATGCTTTTAAGATGCAATATGGTGATAGCATTGATTCTATATTCATACTTGCTAAGTTTGAGAACTTAAAGAAGAATCCAAATGAGTGTGTGAAGGATTTCAATTCCAAGTTCAGTAAGGTATTAAGGAGATTACCATAGGATGTTAGGCCTAGTGGTGTTACTTATTTGATTAATTATTGTGATGCATTTGACAAAAATGCAACCTAATATCTTTGAGACAAGGCTCCCATGAATTTAAGAATGAATTTCAATCTGGCTGTCTAGATAGAAAATAATATAAAAGCTATGGGTAAGCCTTTGAACAAAAGGGCTGATGTCAAATTGGTGAATATTGAGAAGCCTCAATCATCTCATAAGAGTGTATACTTAGAGTATATAGTGAAGATTTTGGCCACTATAGTAAAATAAATTTCTTACAAATTAGCTAGAGTTGAAAAGGGACTATCTCAAGGACTTGGTAACCATGATGACAAAAGGGATATTAAGAGAGATGAAAGGAATCATCCCTGAGATCAAGGTTAGGGTAAGCCATAGTTTCAATCTAGAAATAATGATAGGGGGAAAGGCATTTCAAGGGATGATAGGCATGAAATAAATTAAAATAGGGGAGGTGGAAAGGAAGTATAAGATCCTTTAACTATAATAATGAACGTAGTCGACTGCGACATTGACTAGTGTGACAAGTGCTTCCTTCCTCATCACCCTTATGATGAAATTGATGATAGTGGTCAAGATGTAAATGATTTTGAAGTTGCATTTGATGAAGATAACATCTACATGGTTGACTTCTTGGATAAGGAAAGCTATATTTTTAAAGAGGAGGATATAAATGCCTCAAGGGTCTTTGGTTCTAAAGATACTTCAGAATATGAACATTTTACATTCCAAGTTGGTGAACTGGTTATGATGGTGACTTCTCCATCAATAGAGTTGATGAGTGCTAGCACTACTCTTGCATTCTAGATAGCATGTGAAAAGGTAGGGGTACTTCTTCAAGATTTTATTTGTGAAATAAACATGATGCATGAATATGAATTACCAGCTCATGATTTTGAGTTCCTAAGATTCATGATGAAATAAAAATATGGAGATTCCCCTCCATCGATTGAGGATATAAAATTAATGATCAATACTATAAATACCCAAGAAAAAAATCAATACAATCTAAGGAGTAAGGACCAAGATGCTCCTCTAAAAGAAAAGGACTTTGCCCCCTCTAGAGTAGAGACTAAAGAAAAGGGGACCGAAGGGAGTAAAGAAACCCAGGGTTCCACTAGGCTTGGCTCTATATCTTATAGTACCAAACCAAGAAATACTAAGGCTAGAAGCTAAACTCCTTTATTATCTAATATCCTGAATAAGGATGAACCCAAGAAGCCTCCCTTGAAAATTGAAGTTAAGAGTGTTGGTCCCCTTGCATCTATTCCCATGAATCTTGAAGGATATATCCTGAGTGAGAAAGTTACAAGCCTACCTGCTGATAATCCATTGCTAAAATACAATATTTTTGATGCATCTCAAGTATTAAGTTAGTTGAAAGTCATCATACCATTTATGGAATTACTTAGAATCCCTGAACATAGGAAAGGAGCTTTTGAATATTAAAGATTCATAGAGAACATCATTACCAATGCAGTTGTTGAAATCGAGCCTTCTCTTACTCTCTTTGCATGAGGAGAGAGAGAGTATTAAGGTCTTTTAAGCACCATTTAGAAGTATATTTGGGAACAACATTGGTAGCAAGTCAAATGGATGTTGATCCTTTCTACACCACCTTGCTAATTAATGGGTTAGTTGTCCACAATTGCATGTTTGACTCTCGTGCATCTTGTAATATCATGTCATTGGCAATGTTGAATGAGCTTTGTATAAGGATAACTTTAGTATATGTATGATGCATTACTATGGATTATAGAGAAGTACTTATTGTTATCACAGTCAAAGGATTGGTGGTATAACTTGCATAATACCTTAAAAAAAATTGAGCATGGACATTGTTGTTGTAGATTGTCCACCAAAATGGGGTATGTTGCTATCTAGAAAATGGGCAGCTAGTATTGGAGGAAGTGTTTAGATGGATTTAGCTTATGCAAATCTTCCCCTGGATGGGAAGATGGTCCATTTGAACCATAAGCCACAAATGCTCCACATTTTGGAAGATACCAAGCATCAATTGAATGAAGTATTATATCTAGATATAGACATTGGTGGTTTTATGGGAAATATTGAATACATTGAAATGCCTCCCAACTTTGGTACTACTAATGAAGAATCCATCTAGATCATGCATTTTGATGGAGCATGTTTAAGTGTCTTAAATGGGGTCAAGGTTGTTTTTTATGCCCCTGATGGTCAAGTTTATAAGTATTCTTTTAAATTGGATTTTGAGTGCACTAACAACATTATAAAATATGAATCACTCTTGATTGGTCTCCAGATCATTAGAAAATATGGATTCAAGAAGTTTTTGGTCAAGGGTGACTCAGAATTTGTGGTGAAATAAGTCTAAATTTTTTACACTGTAAAGCATAAGAGGTTGAAAGAATACCAGAATGTTGTATGAGACTACTTGGAATGGTTTGAAGCTTTAGATATTTAGTACCACACTCGAGAGCTTAATCACTTGGTAGATATGCTGGCAAAGAGGGCTATAGAATTTAAAGTTGAATATGAGGGTTTTCCTTATGAATATGAGGTTGAGATATAGGTGAGGTCTTCTGTCCCAGATAACATTGATCATTGGCAAGTCTTTGACAATGATGAATAAATAAAGAGGTTTATGTGCTACATGAATGAATTTGAAGGAAATATCATAGAGTGGGACTTTATGGTACAAGTATATGATGGAAAAGAAACCTTGTATGGGAAGGAGATAATCCATTTAAAGACTGATACTATCCCAAGAGGATTGGTTAGCATAGAAACAACCTTTGATGGAGTTGATAGAATCAAATCTAGAAACATTTCCATGTCAAGGGACATAACTAAGGTTAACATTGGGATAGAAGAAAATCCAAAGAAGATTTGGCTAGGCACTCATTTAAGTGACAAAGAAAAGGGACAATTTATTGTGTTACTAAAGAAGTACCAAGATTGCCTAGCATGGTCATATTCAAAACTAAAAGCTTATTTAGAAGATTTGTTATAACATGTTATTCTTCTTCACTCCAATGCAAAACCATTACACCAAAAGTAGTGGCTCATGAACCCCATCTTGGCCACTAATATGCAGGAGGAGCTGAAGAAATTAAGAGGCAGTGGGATCATTCAACCTGTGAGATATTTATCTTGGGTGGAAAACTTGGTCCCTATCAAAAAGAAGAATGGAGACATCCAAATTTGTGTTGATTTCATAAATTTAAATAAGGCACCTCTAAAATATAATTATCCATCACCTAACATGGATAACATGCTCTAAGATCTCACTGGATCTGAGCTGCTATCAACTCTAGAAGGTTTTTCTGATTACAACCAAGTAGTGGTAAAGGAGTCTGAAAGGTCCAAGACTACTTTCACCACCCCATGGGGTACCTACATTTATATCCAAATCCCTTTTGGTCTGATGAATGCAGGTTCCACATTCCATAGAGATATGGATGTAGCCTTCACCAAATTAATCAACCAGTTCATTACTGTATATCAAGAATGATGTTATAGTGTACTAAAAAAGGAGTGACCACTTGGTGCATTTAGAACACATGATAGTTAGGTGTAGAGAGTTCAAGATTTCCCTTAATCCTAGAAAGTGCCACTTTGGGGTACAAAAGGTGAAGTTGTTGGGACATATTGTGTCCCAATAAGGTGTCATGATAGATTCTGAGAGGGTAGAGGCCATCGATAAAGAACCCATCCCACAAACCAAGAAAGTTATTCAATCTGTCTTTGGCCAGATTAATTTTGTAAGAAGATTTGTTTCCAACTTTATAGAGATTACACTACCTATCACTTCTATGCTAAAAGGGGATCAAATAATAAAGTGGGAGGATAAGGCCACCCAATCTTTTTAAGATATCAAGGCAACCTTAAAAACTACCCTGGTGCTTACTAGTCTAGATTATAGGAAATGTTTCCAAATATTTTCATTTGCCTCCATGCATATTATTGCCATAGTATTGTTGCAAAAGAATGATGAAGCCCATGAGCAACAAATTGACATTTTTAGCAAGGCACTACAAGGATATGATCTAAGATATACCATAATGGAAAAATAAGTCTTCATTCTTTTGAAGGCTATCAAGCAGTTCAGATCATACATTTTTAGTTTAAAGATTATGGCCTATGTTCCTCATACCATGGTGAAGGACATATTGACCCAAAATGAAGCCACTGAAAAAAGATGTCAATGGGTCAACAAGCTTCAAGAATATGACCTAGAGATACAAACTACTAAGTTATTTAGAGGTATGGATTTAGTTAAGCTGATGACTAAAGAAAATCTACATGCAGTGGAAGTGAGCAATGTAGAAATGGTGGTTGATAACCCTGAGTCTAAATATAGTCAATCTCCATGGTATAAAGATATAGTCTATTATCTAAAGAATCTAAATTTCCCATCCCATTTAGACAAAAATCAAAGGACATTGAAGTTAGTATCTCAAAAATATATTATGTTGAAAGATGATTTAGCATGGAGAAACTTGGATGGTGTCCTCTTGAGATGTTTGGTGGAAAATAAGATTTCTTCAATAATTGAAGAATTCCATAATGGTGTATGTGGTGGTCATTTCACTCCTAAAGTCACTAAACACAAGATTTTGAGGGTCAGGTATTGGTGGCCCAACTTATTCAGGGATGTTAATGCCATGGTAAGAAGATGTGAAGAATGCCAGTGATTTTCTAGAAGAATGAAGGAATTCAGATCACTTCCCCTATAGCCAATCTCTATTGAGGAACCTTTTAGGCAATGGGGGATAGATTTCATAGGTGAAATATTAGATGCCTTAAGTGTTGGTCATAAATGGATTTTAGTGGCTATCGATTATTTCAAAAAATGGGTCAAAGTAATCCCTACTAAAAGATCGACTCACCAAATGGTCATTGATTTCATGTTAAATAATGTAATTTGTCAATTTGGAGTGCTGATCAAAGTTATATGTGATAATGCTATGTGATTTAGAGATAAACAACTAAATGTATTATGTGATGAATATGGGATTAATTTATCATATGCCTCCAATCATAACCTGCAAGGAAATGGGTAGGTCTAGTCCAATAATAAGAATATGTTAAAAATCATAAAAAGGACCTTGGATGCTAACAAAATAAAATGAGGTGAGAAGTTAAAGTTCACCATCTAGGTAGATATGTTGACTCTGAAGAGATCTACTAGGAAGAGCCCATTTGAGCTTATTTATGGAACTCAAGTTGTCTTACCCCTAAATGTACAGTTGCCAACCTACCAATTCATGCAACAAATGGTTGAGAACAAGGAGGAAATAAACCACTATAGAGATAGGATTGATCAAATCATTGAGCTTGATGAGTCTCAATGACAAGCTCATGAAAGGCATGTAAAGTTTAAGGAAAACCTCAAAAATATCTTTAATAAGAAATCCCCCCAAGAACCTTTTAGGTTGGTGATCTAGTTCTATTGTGGGATAGCAGGCATGAGGACAAAGGAAAGCATGGTAAGTTTGATTCCCTATAGATAGGCCCTTACACTATTGATTATCAAATAGGGAAGCATACATTTTATCTTAGAGATATTGATGGATAAATGCTAGAATTTCCAGTTAATGGCAGACACCTCAAGCATTTCCTGGATTGAGTCCATGATTTCCTTTGTAAATATGTACATAGCTTGTTTCTCTTTTCTCATCTTTACAGTCTAGATATTATCCATGTCTGTATAGTTTCTTGTTTTCTATTTCTATTTATTGGTCATCTTGGGTTTCCCTATTGTAACTCTATGTTGAAATATTTTGACTTTGTGACCCACTAGATAGGTGACCAGTCTAGTGTTCTTTGTGTACCCATTAGGGGTACCCATCCCCAAGTAGGATCCTATGTTAGTGCCCAAAACTACACTAGAGCAATTTGGGTCTTTGTATGATGAATTCCCTATGCTCAAGCTAAGTGAGTTTCAATGTTTTATTATCCTACCTTCCCTCATCAAGAGAAGAGGTTAGGACATGTAGTTTGAGTAACCATGTCTATCATCTTGATTAGATGAATCTAGAGGGACGTCTAACAAACATGGAAAATACCCCAAAAAGGCTCAGGAGAGATTGAAGAGTTACAACATGTGGATCAAATAACCTATGGCATGAGAATCTATAATGAACAAATGAGGGTGTAACCAAATATTTTTCCAAGCTTGGATCCTTCACACTCAGGAGAGGAGATATGTTGATGTCCTAGATAAAAGTAACAGTGTTTTGGTGATTAAGGTGAGGAGTAGTCTGATGAACCTAATGAAAGATATGTATTCAAATCTAGGGACCTCTGAGAGTAAGGTTTTATGGATGGAAAGATTTTTCACTTCTCCCTTTCTAAAGAAAGTTATTATAAAAGGCATAAGTAGTCGTGACCTTGGCTTCATTTTTTATAGGGACATGTAAGCATCTCCAAAAAAGATCCTTCAAGTTAAATGCTCTTATAAAGTAATGAATACTTTTTGGGGGATGGAAGAGTATGGCACTCCTCCTTAGGTTGGTTAATGATGCAAAAGGTAAAAGGATGGCTGAAAGCTTGAGCAAGCATCTCAAACTGACATGTGACAACATCCTAAAATTATTTTGGTTTCAGTCCTTTTTTCAAAAGATGTCTCACTTTCCTTTGGGTGGGAAAGGTACAAATAATTTTTTAAGGCTAGACCACTTAAATCATGCCATGTGACATTCACTCAAGGGTTTCAATTTTTGGACCCTTTTTGAAGTATGCCTCATCTAAACAAGATGAGGAATTGCAAATGTCCCTAGCATTGTGAAATGCCTAGATCTTTGACACATGTCAAGTTGTGCATCCCAGGGGAGAATTCAATGTATAGTCCTTCTCCATGTTAAATAACATTAAGGGTGAGGAGGTGAAACTATTATTGAAGGCCCTTTTACTTTTATGAATCCACATGTCACAAGATGAGTTATTTGGCTGAAAAAGGAAGCACTATTGAGTTTCCCTCCATTTTTATTTTGAACAAAGCTTGAGAAAGTTAATGCGGTAGCTGAGAATTAGCTATTTTGCACCAAGGCTTTAATGCTAACCCTAATTTAAAAAGGGGATGATTATAACTAAGCATTTTTATTCATTTGAATCCACTTTTTGTAATTGGAGCTTATACTCATATTTTTAGGCAATTTGAGAACCAAAGCAGTGCATGGTGAAAATAGCAATTATAGTCAAATTTTTAAATATTTTCTTCCTCCAAGTGTGTGATAGTCAGCATGATTATAAGTAAGTGTCCCCTATATTGCTTTTCTAGTGCTTATTTAGAGGAATTTTAGAGTGTTTGAGGTTATCTGTCAAGAAGGGTGTTTGAAGAAAGGTTATACTAAGATTGGAAAGAAATGGCTTTGCCATCTATCTTAATGAAGAGCAACCTTACCTCAATTCTTGATGAAATTAGAGACACTAATGTCTAGGGGTTGGATTTTACTACCTTAATAAGTGATTTAAATAGACCCAACCCCCCTAAGGTAGTTTTTAATTTAGGTATGAGCTATATGGCTCCTACAGCAACCTTTCCACTAGTAGCCCCATACCTAGAGTTAGTCATTACGTGTGCCAAAGTATACCATGAAGACACTAAGACTATACTTGATGTGATTCAATTAGTTTTATGCTCATTCACCCCTAAAGTTCTTACTTCCATGCTTGAGATACCATTGTAGCCTGATGATATTGTTTTAACCATGGAAGAGTGCCAACATTATGTTGACCAACATGATAAGATAGTTTGGGATATTGTGAACACTTGTTGGTTCACTAAGAAGAGAACCAAGGTCTCAAGGATGACAAGAAATCTTAAGATAACAAAATTCAAGGAGCTACCATAATATGTCATAGCCATGGCCACCAAAATCTATGGGGTACCCATGATAGAGAAGTTTGAGTCATGGATGTTTTCCATCCTTATCTATGTATTGGAAGAGAAAAAGCAACTAGACTAGGATTCCATTCTGAGAAATAGCTTACATATCCAAATGATGATGTTGTGCATGGGTATCTTTTCCAAAGAATATTTTGAAGTTACTTTTTACATGTCCTCCTATCTTATGTATAGCCTGGTACACAATAGATATTTTCTAGGTCTTATAAAAAATCCTTCAGGGCTAAAAATATATGAATTATATCCTGAGATGAACTTTGAAGGCCTCAAAAATAATTGGGCCAAGGTTTATAATTGCTTCTTCCCTATGATAATGAGTGTCTTCTTCCCTCTATGAATCCTGAATAGGATGACCAAGATGGCTAAGGAAAAAAATAACAAATTTGGTGCAGTGTATATTCAATTCCACACCTTCACATATATCTAGGTAAATAGATTTATAGGGGCACCTCACAAGCTACCCATGTTTGTTGATAAAGTAGCACTCATGGAGCTATGCAGACAAATGGTACTACCTCATGAGATGAATGTTGTAAAAAATATTATCAATCCCTTTAAGTTCCCCATAGAGATAGGATATTCTACATGTCCTTCTCTATCCAAAACAAAGGGATTAGAATAAGAAATGAGGTGGTACCAGATGGATAACATGCCACCTCAACCTAATTATGACATCAGGTGGCTAGTCAATATAGTTATAGGTCTAATCCTATACTAGGTGCATTATGAAGATATTTGGTCTGAGTGCATAACTAAGGAGGAGGTGAGGAAAATTGATTACCTAAGGCTCACTGTGCAAGAAATTATTCCATATGCCATTGTCCCCATCCCCCAGGATATGGCTGATGATAAGGATATAGTGTCATCATCATACACTAAGGAAAATATAGAGGTTCCACCCATAGCACAAGTGGAATTTACAGTCCTAGGAAGTGAATTAATTACTTGGAGGGCTTTCATAGTGATGAAAAGGATGTTTGAATGGTTGAGGCCTCATGAATGGACCTTGGTGCTTGTGATACCCCTACTCTCAGGGAGTTGACAAATGTCAATGATATCAAGGCCATCCTTCCCCCTTACACTAACTATCTAGCAGGCCCTTAAGTAATAACCAAGGGCAAAGGGAAGAGTATAGCTAGAGATACTAGTTTCACCAAGTTATTCAATATTGACATGATTACAGTGGCACCATCCAAGTCTGGACTATCATTTACAAATTTGACTAGTCTTGATAAAAACTAGACCTAGATTACCACTGGGGAGGTGCAACTTGCTAGTTTACTCCCATCTCAATCACTACTGAAGCATCTCCTACTGGATTAACTAAACTAGCCATTTCATCAACTATTCAGCCTAAGAAATCACCAGTGCCTATTCCTTCCCTAGTAATGTATAAAAGGAAAAGGGGAGGGAAAGATCAAGTAGAGAATCTAAAGACTAAAAGGGCAAAGAAGATATTGCAACCTCCAGCTAAAACCCCTAAGAAGAGGAAGGAGATTGTTCATGTCAATGAACCCTCTTGATATGATGCCACATAACCATAAGGGAAAAAATCCACATATGCCTAGAAGTTGAGGGATATGAGTGATGAAGAAGACTCAGAGGAAAATAGGCCAATCATGAAGATGATGAAGCAACCCAAGGAATTCACTCCTCCCCTAATACGGACCAACCAAAGAACTCTGAGGGAATGGCCATAGACTCTTTTCAAGGTTCTAGTAATATGACTGTTTGGGCAATAAACACCCTTAGGAGGGGAAGGCAAGGGTAATGAAAAGGACATACTGGCCTTAGATAACCCCTTGTCCTTCAAAGATATGACATAAGTTGGTATCAAGGTGGTTATGTAGACTAAGGCTCCACGTGAAAAGGAAACTAACTCCCTAGACACAGAAGCATTTGTCCAAAATATTCTCACTCAACCACTGAGACAAGACATGGTAAGTGAAATGCAGATTGTGTAAGAGTCCGAGGAGGGACTTGAAAAAGATCTAAGATGGGAGGAGCAAGCCCCCACTAGTAGTGCAAAGGTGGAGGATCAAGGAAAACAACAACCAAATGTTATAGTGGCTATGGAGATAGCCCCATAGGACCATCCCTTTCTAGTATAGACAAGTTCAATATAAGAACGAGAGGTTGCATCTAAAAGAGACAAGGGATCAAACCTAAAAATGGGTACCCCTATGCCTTCAGGTATAAAAAAGGAGGTAAACCAAGGTGATAAAGTTGTAAAGGAGGGACTTTCAATAGGTACTACTTCTATTGAAGTACCTTGGGGGCTCTTTCCCCAAGTAAAGGTCCATGATCCTACTGGGCATAGGAGTTTTGAGTCCATGATTGGTGATAAGCCACCTAGGGGTGACAAAGAAGACACCATATCCTCTTCCTAGCTCTCCCAACCAACTACAAATATCAAGTTAGCTATGAAACCACCTCTTCAGCATGTAAGACAAGAGAGCTCCATTGATGGATTACTCCTAGGTTCCCAACAACAAATTGGATCAGATATTGAAGTATTAGAACAGATTGAACCAGGTAAAGGAGGAGAGAAATAATATAGAAGGAAAGAGGTTGAGTTGGAGAGTGATGAAGATACAAATTAGATAATAATAGGCTCACACCTAACCCCTAGCATGCTCCCTCTAGTTAATGTTCTAGTCACACCACCATTCAATGCATCCAATCTAGTTTCAAGGTCTATGACTTCAATGGGTTTTTAGACTAGGCCCTTCTTATGGGTTAAAGAACAAATCAAGGAGAAATGGGATATTGCAATCAAATTTGGAGATATAGACATGATGAAGATTGCCCAGTCATACATGAAAAAACCTCCCAAGAAATTTAAATTACTCTCTTGGACCACTTTCACTAGTACTAGGGAGAGAACATAGGATATAGTTTTCCCCCCACAATATGTTACAAAGAAGGATTCTCCTCTTGAAAGCTATGTAGTATATAGATATGATTTGGGGGAGCAATCAAGGAATGAGATTAAGCATAGCTCACAATTTTTAGTGAGTATGGTGGATCATCAAATGGATAAAGACAAAGCATTGATGGAGGAGTTGAAGATGCAGAACTAGGCAATGATCCAGTAGTATCACACCCATTCCCTCCTAGGATACACTTGACTTCAACCTCGATGAGGATTTAAAGACCAGAGGATGGGTAATAATAAATTGGCAATAGGACTTGATGGCCTGAGCTAAGGAAGTCATCCATACAACCATGGAATGGCTTGATAATGAGACATATAGACAAGGAGAGTGTAGCTCCCTAGCATTTATCTATGATGCTAATATCAAGAATTGGGAGGCATTCAGGACCAAAGTAGATGAGATATGTAATATGGGTAGAGATGCTTTAGTAGTAGAAAATATTGTCCATTCAAATGATCCTAAAATTCCTAGAGAATGTCAGTTATCCATAAAGCACAGGCTAGAAATGCTCCAAGATGGTACCTTTGATATAAAAGGAGAAGAGTAGTCTCTTAAGACTATGAGATAGAAAGTGAGGCCACTATGAGAGCAATGGTGAAGCTTGATGTCATGGTAGACTTGAAAAAATCATTATTGGAGGATGCCTTGAAGAACCTCATCGATGCACCCCATGGAGCCTTTAATAGCCAAAAAATAAGGGACCTTGTATCACTTGAAAATTCCTGTGACCAATTAAAGGCATTGGTACATAAGAAGTAGGGAGTGCTCTAGAGAACCACCAGCTGACTAGAGGAATATAATTCCCAACTCAAGTATCTAATGGGCTTGGACATAAAAATCCTTGCCATTATGATTATAAATTTTGTTGCATACAAGAACAAGTTACCACAAGGCTCGGTCATCAATGTTGGTTCTACAACATGACCAATCCATTTCAATTTCTTCTTGATTGGCATACAAAGTCTTTATTTTTATTTTCCTTTCTCTTTCTCTTTCTCTTTCTCTTTCTCTCCCATTAATTTATTCATTGTACAATGCCTATTGGAGGCACGTTTTCCCTAGGAATATTCTTTATAAATTTGTTTGAAAAGTAAGGGGGACATTTTGGGTTGGTTATACAAATGGATAAAGGTTTGTTTTTTCCTTTGTTAGGCTATGTTCCACATGGCTAACAAAAGGAATCCTACCTACGTGAACTATCAAATCTATCACTTTCATTAGCGTGTGTGCATAGTCCCAAGAATCATTCTTTTTATAACTGATGAACTCCAGGCCCACGAATGATTTTTCCAGATAAATCACATTTTTGTGAGTTGCCACATATGGTTAATGTTGTATAAGTAAAGGGATTTTTTCCCTTTACAGAGGTCAGTTAATTTTTGGGTGCATAGTTATAGCTTAAGAGAGTTCTCCCCATGTAATTTTATGATGCCAAATTGATTCCTCCTATAAACTCATTGGCAAGCTTTGAGAGAATTTAAAATGTCTCCCTTGTTACATAAATGTTTTGCATGGTGTTTTGATATGTAATTAATAAGATACAATGTAATCATATTTGATTTAGTTAATATATGAAATCCATGTAGGGTTCATTGTTTCTTCATGTTGTTGAAATACAATGCTCTATTTTACATGCATAGTGGATTAGTTATCTGATCCGTGCCTCTTCATGGTAGTCATTTAGGGTTTGAATTTAGAATATAAAATCCTTTTCATTTTGATATGAAAAAACAAGGAATTGATAGCCTTCTTAAGGGTAGTCTTGGGTTTATGAATTCAACTGGTAGGATATTTTGAATAGTTATTTGTAGAGTTGTAGATAAATTCTCAAGGATCATTTGTGCATGATTTCATCTTATCTATTTTGAAATTAAAAGAATTTGTTAAGTGAAGATAACATAATTGTTAACATCTCCATACTCATTTGTTAATCATCCAAACCCTTATTCATATTTTAGATTAACTTGGTTTTACCTCATCCTGCCCTGCATATAACATGCCCTTTGCATATCTAAAGTGTTATTTGTCTGCAGATGCATAAACATTTTATATTTAGCATGTGTTTTCTATTTATGCTTTAAAGCCCAATATTGCAATCTCTTATTCAGCCCTTGTATTGTGAAAATTATTTTCAGATGAAAGTTGCAATCACATATTCATATTTGTCTTTAGTAGCTTATGCCTAGCTTATAACATTTGCCTATTTTATGTGACAACCCTTCTCAGGTGGAGTGACCAATTTTGGTTGTGCTCTAGTTAGATTTGTGTTCTTTTGTGTCAATAAACCCCATGGAGGCTGACTTGTATAATCTTTCCATGTGAGCTAGCTACCCATAGGTCCTCTCACCTTGGTTTAGGTAGAGCCAGAAGTAGCAGGGAACTGACCATACCCTTTGTATGTGCCACCCATTCATTTTATCAAAAATGGTCCACTCGTGATGCTAAACCCTTCCCCAGCCATAATGACACTTTAGTGGGTTTTTCATCTTTGTTTTCCATTTGCTTCAAGTGCGCAAGGCCAGATCAGAGAGGTGTATAACTGGGAACTAATAGTACCTATTCAACATAAAGATTTATTTTATAAAAAAAATTATTATGTAAATAAATAATCACGTCATTTTGGGATTATTGACCATTAGTGATATTTTAATCATTATTAATCCACATAAAAAAATAATTACAATAATGTAAGATATGTGTTGGTAGAAACTACCAACTAATCAATAAAATGTTAGCTTATCTAATTCCAACATGTACATATGTACAAGTTTAATCAACATGTCAAATAATATGAAACGAAATATTTGATCTGATAGATAAATATGTATAAATTAAAATAGTTTTCATAGATGTCAAGGAAGTAGTTATATATCCATTAAAAATTGATTAGGGATTGAAATTCCTAGATTTAGTGAGTTGAATGTAGTAAATGGAAGATGTTGAACATAATTGGTATTTTTTACCCAACATGATATAAAAAACAATCAAAATATTTTTATCTAGACCTGCATAAGTAAGAACAAGAAATGAATAAGTCTAACTAGAACTAATGATATTTATACTCATAGTTATATAGCTTAGTGTAATATGTGATTCCACCAATTGATGGATTTCTCTCTCTTGAAGAATACTTTCTCCATCATAAATAATGAGTTAAATGTCTCAAAGTTTCAATTGAAATTCATGACCTATGTGTTCATATTTGTTTACTCAATCCCAAACCACATTTAATCCAAATGTTTTTATTATTCACTATCTCAGAGGGTATTCAAGATCACAAGCAAAATGAAATGGTCCTTTATACTAGATTTAAACTCTCATAATATTTATAAACATTTTTATCATATTAGCTATCCAAAATATTCCAATGCATCTTATCATAAATAAAAGGAAAATATTTATTAGATTATTCAAATAATCACATAATTTAAATAATAATTATTTTATATTAAAATCAAGGTTCAATACATATCTGGTGTAAGATTCTTGAAAGGCTCTTTAATTATGCCCTAATGGAAGACAACATATAGAGTCTTAGTATAACAATACAAATATTGAATAATCATATAGTCTATGTCTCTCTAAATATTGCACATAATTAACCCTGGCTGAGACACTCGAGGGTGCACTTTATACCCCCTGTTAGGATACACTCTATGTACCCTCATCTCAATCTCTTTCCTATTGCACTCCTAAGTCTTCCACCTTCTTCCAATGAGAGTATTCCCTATATTTATTTTTTATGATAGATACTTTTAAATGAATTAATTACATTATTCATTACATTAGAAACTCATAATAACCAACATCTCTTTTCAAATCTTATCATTTTTTACATTATTACATTTCTTTTAAGCATAATCACTGATATAACAATCTATACTTCATGAATTTCAACCCCCTTTTTACTTTTAACTTATATGATTTCCATGTGTTATCACATCATGGTTAATTATTTATATAATATCATTGACTACTAACATGTGTTGCCTAATACCTTTAGGTTGGATTTCACCAATAAAAAATATTTTTTCCTATTTTATCTAAATTGCTCACTTAACTTGTAAAAATTTGGTGCCACATATGCAAATCACATAGAGTCTTTATGTGTGTAGTAATTTGAAACAAAAACTAAGGACAACTTAACTTAGATAAAATATTCATAATAATTTTTTTATCAATCTTAGTTTCACCAATCTCAAGGAGTAGAAGTATCAAGTGTTTGACTTGAGTGATGAAGTCCTCAATGCAATAATAGTTGTTTGGAATTAGATAACTAAGTTCATTTTCCAATAGACATTCCCTAAGCTTATTGTGATTCCCATAAATAACATCCAAGGTTCTCTAAACTTTATAAGGTTTGAAGACACCATGAAAATAAAAATTCAATCAAGGATATTGACTGACCAAGAATGTTTATAGTTTCACCAAAATGGTTATGTCATTTTTATTATTTGACAAGATATAAAGGTGTAGCTTCTTCATTCATTATAATATAGTAGATTCCCTTACTAAGGAGCACATCAATAATGTCTCCTTTCCAACTAAAGTAGATGGAACTTGAGAGGGTTATCATTTTTTCCATCATTGCTAGCATATAAACTTGAGTGAAAATAACTAAAAAAAAATTTAAATGCAAAAAAATTAAAAAATACACATTAAATGATTATCTCAATGAGAAAATCACAATAGTGCAATTGACATATGGGCAAAAAAATATGATAAAATGTTTTCAAGACTTCAGGTAGAGAAAATTTGTATGTATTTTTTAAAACTGAAATACCAATTAAAATGATCATTTTAATGAGAAAATCACAATGTTTTAGTCACCCTATAACCAACAAAAAAAGTTAATTCTTATTTAATTCACATGGAATTGGTCTTCAATGTTCCCACCTAGTTTTAAAAAAATATACCAAAAAATGCACTTTGTTTTACCCTTTCACTATTATTTTCTAAAAAATAGGACCCCAAATCAGGGTACTAAAACTCAATCTCAATAGGGAATACTAAAGCTAAAGTTGAGCAGATAATACTGCAATAGTGCAGATCTATCAAATGTAGTTAGAATTATTTTGAAAAATACTAGGCTGAGATGTGTTTAATCTATAGGCTTTTTGATATATGAATCCACAATCATAAAAAATTAACATACATAAGAGACACTAATTACAAAAGTCTCCACCATCCCGCAACCACACTTTACATATTATATTACATAAAGAGCAACTTCCCCAGGATGACCACTTATTAGTGCACAATTAAATCAAATGGTTAAGAGGCTTCATATTGGCAAAAAAGAAAAAATCCTATTAACTTCATAGATATTGTGAGGTACATCGAGGCTAAGATCTATATATAGTATTTTTTGATGATTTGAGTATTGGGGTAGTATTCCTCACACCATATATTAGGTAAAATTGATTATAGTTTTTCCTAGAATGAAAGTTTAATTGAGTTTTAAAACTATCAAAACATAGTTCTAACCTAAATTTACTTAAACCTTTATTACTCCACTACATTCCCCAATTTCTGATCAACTAAGATCCCATAAGGGTGAGGTGAGAGTATAATATTGGGTAATTATAACAAACTACTAAATATAGGCTCAAAACCTAAAATTAATTAAAAAAAATTGATCTAAAAAATTGAAAAGAATGTTGAATATATAGAAAAAAATTAAATGAAAAATTGCATATTTGATATTTGATCTTGTATGTAGAATAATGTGAAGTATCGATAGCTTTGATACTCTATTAAATTATTGGGTATGCTCCAAAATCATATTGGCTATCATAAGACAAACACCTACAATACTTGCATAACTAATCTATCAAATATTAAAGACAAAGGAAAATAGATTCATCCAAGTAATATAGCTACCTCTTTTGATTAAGAGCACTAGCCTAATTATACTAGTATAATAGTAACTCTCATCCACAATATGCCTCACTCACTAACCTCCTATGTCTTAATATAGACAAGAGAAGAAGATAAGGTTAGGGTTATGATTCTAGAAAGTAGCTATAAAAAGAATAAGATAAAACTATTATTAGTAGAAATTAATTAAATATTTAATTAATTGATAATATTCTTTAAGAATAGGTCAAGTCTAGTTAAATATGTACTATATAGTGCATACCCATAATTTACAAATAATACAAGTCCATCTTAAAACTATACAATAGTGTATGAGTAATTAAATATATACATGCACTCCATGAGCTACATAGCTAGTGTGAATATGTGTATCAATTTTATCTCATTTTTTATGATAATATGTAATTATGTGGAGGCCACATGGGATATACTAAATGTATTTGGTGACTTAGTTTCCACTTGGGCATGGCAAACCCACTTCTCTATTCATGATGAGTGTGAAATTGACTATTATTTGTTCAAATGGGTGAAGAAAGGTAGATAATATTTGATTTAAAAATGCAGACCATGTCAAATCTATTCACTTTAATTATGGCACTTATTTTATTTGGGGATTCCATGATATACATTAGGGCTATGTATAGGTTATCTATGGGTTCCAATTTATTTCAGGGTCACGTCTATAAAGCAATGAATTAAGTGATGTTGATTTTTATGCTAATATAATCCCATTTTATTTATTAACATAAGTAATATTACTCACTTTATAAATTGTTATAAACCTAAGCCACTTCATATTTCTACATAATAAATATCCACAGTGCAAAAAAATTTCCATGTGGACCACAAGATCACCTAATAAAGCCACATTACTCTTTATTCATACATGGAAAAGTACTTGAATTTTCCACATGGCATCTAATTTCTTAGTATTGACCATATAAATTAGGACTAAGGTATATGATGATCTACACTTCAATCATGAAAAACATGGTCTATAATGTAATGCACATGTAGTTCACACATTTAAAACTTGATCTAAGCATTTGAGGAGTGTCTGAGCGCATGACTATGAGATGAATGACACGTGTCACTAATATGCACTATCTACAACCCAATTCAAAAAATAAAGTATAAAAGCCTCAATGATCATGGAATCAAACTCCACAAATTTCATATAAATCATAAAATCCACATGACTCATGAACAATTCAAGGTGACCCATTTAATGATTAAAAATCACAATTCACTTTTATTAAATTTAACAAAACTTTTAGAATTTACATATAGCCTCACACGATCACAAACTATCACCATGACAATAACCCTTACCATACAGAAAATCACACATTAATCTAGATTTGAATTTTCAATACATCCGAGCACTAAAATGCAAATTGTTTGCTCTACTTTATTCCCAAACACCTTTATGATTTTTTGTTTCTTTCTTGTTCCTTTGACATGTATATTGAAACTTTATGTACAATTATTAATTTATTTGGAGAATTTAGAACACTTAGTTTAATTCTAACAAAACCATGTTTCAAATTCTATTAAGGATATTAAGATCTTGAGCCTCGAATTTGTTTTTACATCCCTTTGGTCCAAGACTACTTTGTAATCGACTCGAAATAGGTTCACACTCCATGTTAAAAATGGGAATAAAATTACATTAAAATTACCAATTCAACAATTATGAGATCGACAATTAATTTTAATTTAGCTAACATTTCAATAATTATGAAAACAAAAATTAATTTTAATTTAGATCAAATAGATTTGTAAGACTCATATTACAATGTAAGTATGTTAAGTGCTCGTAATTTTATTTTATGATTATTAAAAAGTTAAGTGAAAAAATAATGTCATTAATAATTATTATTTATGGAAGTCATTTTAAGATGACTTAAATATATATGAATAAAAATAATATAAAAATTAATAATATAATGTATAAACAAAATAAATAATAAATAATTTTTTTTTATAAAATATATTTTTATTAATATTATTGGATTTTAAAAATAGTTAATTAAGTGTATTTGATATTTTTAATGAGATCCGAGTTTAAAGTACAATTAAAACATTCTAGTTTCATTATATTCTTAATAAAAAACTATTATGATTGGAAGGTTTGGTGTATAACAATTTATAAATTCAATATATTGTGATCTTTATGTTTGGTTTTTGTTTATTTTTTTTAATTGGTAACCAGTTTTTCTTATTTGGGGAACCTTTTAGACCCGTGAAAAGCAATGCCACTTTAGGAGTCAACTACCAATGGCAAGAGAGACTCAAACGCATAACCTCATATATTGTGATCTTTAAGTTAATGGGGTGATGTTATAATGAAAGTGATCATTCTATTAATATAATGGTTGATTAGTTGTTGGTAAGTGCACAAAGTTATGGGACAAAAGGGGCCCTATTCGTGAACATGATTTTTTTAAAATTTCATAAATCTAAATTTATGTAGATAATTTGAGATGGCTACACTCAAAATTTGAAGATGATATAAGAACATGAATTGTAGCATTTCGAGTCTAGTTTTTAAAATACTATTTTATTTTTTGAAAAATAGTTAAGTATAACTAAAATAAACATCTAAAATTTAAGGAAGAACTCTTAATTTTTTTTAAGAAAATAAAGTAGATAGATGGTTGTGTGGTCTAACATTTTATGAGCATCGTTTAATATTGTTTGAAACGCTTTGATGAATATTTAGATAAAATCTTCTAGTTTGTGACCTATATTTTTTTAAAATTTTTTCAATGAATATTTTTTTTATTAATTTTGCAAGTAAATAGATCCTGAAAAATGATTAAAAAAATTAATAGCCAGCTGTGTGGCCCCCCAAATACCTCAAATAAAAATGAAAATTGATTTTTTTGAAATTGTATAAAATTAGGCCTAGTTTGTGACCATATAACTTGTTTTTCATTTGGATAAATGAAAAATAAAATACATAAACATAAACAGGCACTTATATTTGCGGTATATAGAGGTCTAAAAAATGTATAGTTAGAAATCAACATAGTTTGAACCCTTAAAATAGTCCAAAAATTATAAAAATCATATATTTGGAAAGAGGAGAGTGTGCTCATTGTCATGATAATAGATTTTTTTTTTAAATTATTGAAATATATAGTGTATTTGGTGATAAAAGTTTAAATTTGTTATTTTCTATCAAAACTCTCGGACTCAGTTGTAGATTGACAGGTCCAAGCCTTTAGCTCAGGAATCCAAGCCATTTATGATCTAAAATGCTTGATTTTTTTGAATTTAAATTCTAATAATGTGTATGCGTTCATATTGATTTGTATCCAATTACCTTCATATAAATGTTTTTTGTGGTTTTTGGTGCAAAGCAATAGGAACGTGTACACGTTCCTATTGCTTTACACCCAAAAATATAAAAACGTCTATAAGAAGGTAATATTTACTTAAAGTTGATATTTACTAAAATAAATGTTAAGTATAAGTTTACATTTATATTTTTATATTTAAGGTACAACTTCAACATGTGTTTACTATAATTTATGAGAGAAATATGGGTCCATCATCATCTCTACCAAAATCCACGTGTGAAGTGTCCTCCTACATTTTTCTAGTAATGATCCATCACCATTAAATACATCAGTGTGCTATAATTTCTCCTCTTCTTAGTTGATTTAGAGACGATAAAAATCATCAACAATGAGAAAAGTTGACCATGTCAATTTATTGAGCAAATCAAAGAAATCATCCAAACTTAAAGCTCTAATTGAAGGTAAAAAATATGAAATATTTTTGCAAGGTCATAATGGTAATATTGTTCATCATTATCAAACCCTAATAATAGATCTTATTTGTCATTGTTTATGAGAGATTTTATAAAATACAGTTAACTGTGTGTGTAAAATATGGAATTATATATTTACGAAAGCAAAAGAGCTAAGACAAGAAGAGATAATTGGATAAGTTTGGCCAACCAACTGGATGTTTAAATGTTATTCCATGCTAGTGATTACTGCAGAATCCACGTCCTGCATTTGGATTGTAGCATCATCAAAGAGTCCACTCTTCTCTATCAATAGGCATTGATGTTTTGTAGTTAATAAATGAAAATATGCTTCGAGAAAGATGGCATAAAAACTTAGAATGACATGGCCATGTGGGGGATATGTTGGGAACGTTATTCCTTATTAATCCTTCCATGGAATCACTTTTTAGTTATTTTTTTTTTCCAGTCAATAAAAGAGTTTGAAATATATATTATGATAAAAAAAATACTAAACCTTTGACAAAAAGTGTGTAATTTACATAGATAATTTCCAAAATATGTACCAAACCTTTGCATGTGAGTGCAATTTAGTTTCAACAAAGACACAACCTCTCAATTTTATGCATGATCTTAAATCATCGCTAATTTTGGTAATGTTTTGAATAATTACTCACATTGGTTTTTTATGTGCTCTGACCATATCAAAACCAAAAGAAAAGGACCCTTTTCCATGTCTACTATTTTTTTAATCAACTAGATAATTGTTTAATCAATGTTTTTTTGGTGTGTTGGTGACTTGGTTTAACTTTTATATGGACGGGTGGATTTTAAGAATTTAGATCAAAGTTGGCCCTGTGGGCCTGTCATCATGGAAAATATTACAAAAAACTAGAGGGATTCTCTAACAACGTGATAGTGTAAATAACATCCCAAAATTTAAACTAATCATTGTTCAATTATATATTTGTTGAATAATACAAAATTTAAAAAATAATAACTTTACAAATATTAATAGTGCCAATATTACAAATAAAACAAAGTCAACGCTCTAATTGATAGCAATTAACAAAGTCAACCAAAGGTTATAAAGATCCTTTGGCACTAGTAACTCCATTTTTAATATATTAAATTGAGTCAAAGCCATGTCCACTAAGATTTCACATTCATCTTATTACATGGTTGAACATTTAACTAGTACTATCACCTAGAAGACATGTTATTTAAGAAAAAATTATTTATTATACAATATTAAATTTATATCTTCAAATTTAAATTATCAAAACATATTTATATTAAAAAATACATATGTAAACTCAAACTCAAACTCAAACAATTCATAATACAAAAATAAAAAAAGAGATTAACACTATAAAACCTTTATTATGATAAGAGTTATTTTTATCAATATACAATTTTTAAGCCAAAGGCTTATACAGTGGGGGAAGCCCTGTAGATTTATCTCATGAGAGACAAAATAAATAATATTCTATTTCAACCCAATCAAATACTGATGGGTGACTGCTAGCTGGTTTAGGTGGGGAGAGATTTGTGATGTAATTTTGTTTGGAGGGTGGTTTTGTATATGTGACCATTTAGCAAGATACAACTGGCATGGGCAGCATTGTGGAAACCCTCAACCATTACAATTGTTTGCAACTTGATAGGTTTTATGCACCAAACTCAACAAATGTTTAATGTGTGGCATGGTGGCTTCAATCGGTAGATGTGAATCTCAAATACTCATTCTACAAAGGGCTATGCAAATATCACGCTATTCAAATTTTTGGGTGGATTTTGAGAATATAATATCTCACCTGTAACGTCCAAACATTTATAGCACATGTTTCGAAGGAATATTGGATTTTACATTTATTGAATACCAACATGGAAAACTAGTAGAAGCAGGATGTGATTTTACAGACAATCTCTCAAGCTTTCACCCACAGGCTTGTGCTTTATGCATCTTTGGCAACCCTTTTTGTAAGTATTTAGATTATTTTGATTTCAATCTTGAGTTAACAAAAATATGTTTTCTTCCAAACTCTCAACCTCAATGGAGAACCTAAAATATAAGGAGGTGTTAAAGCGTGTATATTATAAAATAAAATCACATGCTACATAGCACAAAATTTTATAGATCATTATTATAACATCTAATTAAATATATATACAAAAACTGAGATTGAAGCATAAGTACCATGGTTTGTGAAAAAAATAAAAAAAATAAAGGAGCTAATTATCTGGACTCTCCAAATGTTGGATACTCCTATTTGATGGGAAATAGGGAATAGGGAATGGGAAATGTGAAAAGGGCCCTGGTTGGGTTTCTAGTATAACAGAAGGAGACAGAGATAGGGTTTTGTACATTAGAAGAAACAATTTAGTTTAAGATATTAATGGAAAATGCAACATAAAATAAATTTAATTTCTCTTCAAACACTAGCATCTTGTTGGATTTTCTCCTCCCATAGTTCAGACAAGAATTGGCACTGCTTATTAAAAACAAATGCAGGTGAATCAACAAAAATATTAGGTCACTAGGTCCGAGTTAGCCATGTTGGCTTTCCCACTATTGATGCAACTTATGTGGCCTTTAAAGTAATATAATATATTAAGAACAAAGCATTTGTGTCTTTGCTCCTTAAATTGCAAATGTCTAACAGTTTCAATTGTATAAGCTATAAATTGAAGTGACTAAATGCTTGTATATTTATTTCATTTCCTTTGCAGCTTTACTAGCATGTAGACAGAATGACGACTGAGCAAAATGAAAGAATAATGGAGCGTTGAACAGAGAGGAGAGAGAATAATGATTTTGAGGACAGACGTGGAGTTCATGCTAGGCTAAAGGGCACGTGGAGCTCATGTTGTTTGATGGGTAATTCAACAGGGGATCGACGAGGAGGACACTTCAAAAAAAATGTTATATTTAAATTGAATGTTTTAAAATTTTATATATAATATAATTTTAATATTTATAAATTATTATTATTATATTATGATAATAGTTATATATTAGATAATATAAAAATATGTATAATAATATATATAATTTTTAAATATGTTTTTATTTATACATATATTTTACTATTTTATATATATATATATATATTCAATATTAAAATGTTTAATATAATAAAATATCTAATAACAATGTAATAAGATAATAAAATTATAATATAATATAACATAACATAAAATATATAATAAAATATAAATAAATTATATAAGATAATAAAATATTTAATATAATCAAATATATTATATATATTGTTAATATTAATTATAATACTATATATTTAAAATTTATAACTATCGTTCCACTCCAATTTTAAGAAATATTTATTATATAAATATAAATAAATATTATAATATTGACATAAAATTTGAAGAATAATTTAAAATATATAAAATAAAATAATATAATATATTAAAGATTAAAATATATAATATAACACATATTATAATATAATATTGAAATATATTAAAATATATAATATAACATATTATACTTTAAAAAAATTAATATTAAAATAAAATATATGATATATTAAAATAGAATATTTATTAAATATGATTGGGAAAAAAAAACAATTCCTCCAGCTTTCCTTGCACCTTTGGGACAACTGCTAGTTAAATTAATTTAGAGGCTTATACAGTAGGCAAGGTTGTTAGATTTGTCTCACAAAGAGACAAAACAACATATTTCTTGATAAACAGTTGGTTTTGAATAGTGGCAACTTGGGGGAAGTGGGGGTGCAGAGCGGTTTGGTAGTGCATGACATTATTTATGTCACCAGTAATTAAGAGTTTCATCTACCATGTTATTGTTGCTATTTTAACAAATTACCCATCATAAATGAAAGGTTTTGCCCCTTTATTAGTATACTGGCAAGATGATTATTATTATTAGTATTATTACTACTAACTCCTCCAGCGGCCATGAAAGGCGAACGATCCTCTGTATTGCAAAAATGGTATTTTTGAAGTAGCAAAGCATAAGAAGGCGCTAATTGAGCCACAAGTTCGGTGCTTAAAAAACTTTTCCCGTGATTCAAACAAGCGACCTACTGCAAACCAAACATATTTCTATTGGATGAACATGCAGACAACTGTTTAGATTGATGATGCTGATGATGCCTGAGAAAATAATACACCCCAGGGAACGCTTCTTCGCCTTCTTCATTGCGTTCACGCAATCCTTGTTATGACCACGTCTAGGGTTCGAACCCCCTGAATCAGAGTTTTCATCCAACAGTGTTAACGTTGTTGCCATATCAAGTTCTGTGCTTTTCTTTTCTTTAACTCAGCGCAAGAGCAACACTGCGACCATTCTTTTTATCCCAGCGGTTTCAACTCAAGCGGAACTGCATTCCATTTCAGGGAAGGATTTCAACAGATTCCGAAAGCCCCTATGTGCTTTCAACATCATACAAATATGTGTTTATCTCCATGTCTGGACAGGGCATATATATAATGTATATGTATTGTGGTTGTGTTTCTTTTTGGGAGTGCAAGCCGCTTCACCTCTGTTTCCTGCTATATCTTAATGTCCAGCGATTTTCATGATTTTGTTCTACAATGATTGTGGCTATATTTTTGTGCTTAATCTTAATTTGGAATTAACATTTTACTAATTGTTATGACTATTAATTCTTGTTATATAGATTTACATAATTTGAATGCTTATTTCTTTTAAAATATCAATACTTAATAAACTTCTCTTTGTAATATTTTTTATTAGACAATTGAAAATGACAAAATTGGTACTCGATTAGAGAAAAAAAAATCAATAAATATTCAAATAGTTTAATAATTGTGAAGTCATTACCATTTATATATTCTATAACACAATATTTATATATATTTAATATATTATATATTAATACATATTTATACTAAATATAATCGCTAAACATAAATATACAATTCCTCCACCTTCGGGGCAATTGGTAGTAGTAATAAATGCGTTCCAATATAAATGAATCGTCGAAAAGAAGTCACCAGTGGGTATGGAAGGGAATTGATGGCCATGCGAGCGGCACTTTGTAAGGACTAGTGTTGCGTGTTTACACATTCAATTTTGTTTTCTAGCGTTACCCACTCCATTTAAGTAAGACCCAATCTTCACATTACAGTGGTTATGCATTACTTATGCGTGTCACAGAAGTTTTGTCTTGGATATTAATTAAAAAAATAAATAAATAATAAAGTTATTCTAATATAAATTGTTTAAAAATTTATACACGACTTTCAACCAAAACCAAATGATTATTATACTAAATTTTTGCAGTGATCCGTATGTTTCAAGTTAAAGCATTTCTTGTCACGTTGATAATTTTATAAATTTCTTTTCTAATTTTATTTATGCTTAGAACACTTCTCACTCCCATTATATATGAGGAGTTAAGGCTTTAAAACAATTTAAGATATATAAATTGGGTATATTCGATTTGACATTTTATTTTTATTTTTAAAGTTTGTTGTATGAGAATTTTTTACTGTTGGAAGGTTTCAATATTTATATTATTAGTTAGAATAATTTTCAATGATTTTTATTGTACAGTAATATTTTATTATTAGAACGTTTCATATCATATTAACAAAAAGAATAATTAATATAAGTGGAAGGTTGTAAAGTAGTTGAATATATTACAATTTAAATTTTTCATTGGAGAAATAAATCGGTTTCAAGTAAAAAATCCGTTGGTCAAGGCATGACTCATAGTATTACAAAAAATCAGAGAGCAAATATTTAAGCACATATCACCGCGCTAGGAGGCGGACGCTAAGGATCATCCATGGGAAGCACCACCTAAGCAAGCGGCTCCACTTCAAGAATCTACAAAATAGTTCAACCATCAAGGGGATCGTCATAAATAGTGATAGGTCATCCATCAGTCGGTTGTGAAGGAACAACAATGCTAACTAGAGAGCACTATGAAGGACCAACGTCAGTCTTGTTGTGAGAACTCTAGCCACTCCTTGGGGGAGGGCGAGGAGAGAAGTGGCCCCTGCTTCTAAATTGACTTCTACTTCGACACCTTCTAGGAGGAGGAGGTGGCAGAATGCGGGGCAGTGCATCAGGGGGTATTCGACTCATGGTACAAGGGGCACTCCCCTAGTGGTCGAGGAGCTCCTGCAAGTGGTGAAGGTCTAGAGCCATCTTTTCCACTTGAGCTTGAATCTACATATAAACCGAAGAAATAATAACAACCATTTCATTAATAGAAAATAAAATTTCACAAGTCTCATGATTAAATATAACATTGTTTCTAGCTTTTCATAATTGAAAGAGAATAATTGCATGGAAGAATTGCTAGAGAAAGGCAATAGAGGCTGGGCAAATAGAATAATCCCCAAAGAGCACCTATCGCCAAGAGAAAGGCTCAGGTTGGTAAGGTTGGAATAATGAATGAATCATCACCAAGCAGATTGGGCTTTCAGACAAAACTAGAACAAATGTTTAGAAGGACTCTAGATGCTTGCAAGCTAAATAGAAGGGATGGGGAATGTAGAGGTGGAGTAGTCTCTCACCGAGGGGAAGTCCTTGATATATCAAACACTATAAAAATGAGCCAACTTGGGTTACAGGCCACGTTGCCACACATGATCCAGACGAGTGAACCAAGTCCCAAGAGATGACTAGAGACCCTAACAATGCCTATTGAGTTTGCCTAAAGTTGGGGAGAAGGGATTCATCCCCTGATAAAGAAACTCGGGAGATCAATTCTTAAAATGAGTATCACAATTGCACCTCCAGTCCTTCAAGCAGGGCCAAAGAGGCTGCAATCCAAGTTTATGCAACATGACATTAGGTAAAAATTCCTGAATGTGAAGAATTGAAGGTAAGTCCACATTGTTTAATTGAAACTTAATTTTTAATTTAGGCCAGGAGATGCAATCCCTAAAGGTAACCCAATAATAGTGTGAATCCCTTTACAAAATAAACACAAAACTTTAATACTAGGTAATTCATCCTGGAGACTAAAAGAAGTAGTAAGAATAGGGGGTCACCACCAGTTATGGTCATTAAAAGATAACCTTGTGAAAAATCTATCCCCCACCCACCTCAAGTGGGGTTTGATGGCTTCAAAAGCCTGTTAGAAATATGATTGTCATTGATGTCAAAGGGGACATTATGAGCATACCATTAATGTTCAGGACTAAATATGGTAATTAGAGGATATACAAAGGATCCTATTAGAGGTCAAGGATGATTGGAGTGCTTGTGTGCATGATTGGAATTCATTCGGTTCTTCATATTGATCATCTAGACATTTTGGGTCTATGATAGGAAAATATGAGAAGGTAGTTTGCTGACATCACCATTACTACATGTGGATGAGTCTAGGGGTGCTGGTCATATGGTTGTGATCACATTAGTCCATAGTTATTATGCACTAGATTTAAAGTCATGCGATGAAGCGTGGTAGAAGATATGTGGATGCAAAGTTGGATACTTAGACATAATTCACTAAGTTTCTATACTTAACCAAATTTGCAAAAGGGTTAAGTAAAGCCAAGTTAGCATATTAATGAGGTCAGGTTCACACACATGGAGGTCTAAGGACAAAATGATCATATGGGTGCTAAGTTTCTACGTGTTAAATCTTAGGTCATGTGACATATCATGACAAAAGATATGCTTGAGCAAAGTTGGGCTCCTAGGTATTTTGATAGTGTTTTCCAACACTTAGTCAAATTTATAAGTTGTAAGATAAAGCTAAGTAGGCACTTTGATGATGCCATGTCTTACACAAATGAAGGCTTTAGGAGCAAATGGATATATGGATGGCATCCCCTATGTAAGAGGATCTTATGTGCTAAATTGTAGGTCATGCGACTAAGCCAAAAAAAGTTATGCAAGTATAAGTTAGCCTTTTAGACATATTGAAATGGTCCCCATAGTCAAAATCTGCAAAAGGTCCTACAAAGTTGTCATGCTTTTAAAAAGACCATTTATGGACATTTGCAAAGGAAATAGATGGAAGATATGTTATGGATTTTTCATGAACATCTTAGATATATGGTCTGTAGGTTCAAATGAAAAGGAATGAACTCATAATTGAATTATCTTTCCACCTGAACAAAATAGGGTTTCTCAGTTAAACCCTAAGGGATTAAGTCATGGTGTTCACATGATTTTATATTTTGATATTGACTAGATATAGCCTGGACCTGGTAGCTTAAGTTATAACTTTAGCCTTTATCATCATTGTAAAACTAGCCCCTTTGACCTAACAATTATTAGCTTGAGTAGTGATCAAAGGACTCAATATTTCCTAAGTCTTAGACTTTATATTTGTCCCAACTTAATCAACAACTAATGCTTAATCGTATGCTGAAGATCCAACAAAGCATAACAAAGTCAAATTGTCAAAGGCACCTCTGCTAGTGACAAGTGTCACAATCATGAAGCATTGGATAGTAAATCTATGATGTAGTTCAAAGTTAATAAGTCAATGATCAATGTGAGGATGCCAAGTGTCTCAATAATGAGAACTGACAACAATGTGTAGAGGCGTGTGCTAATGCCAAGTGTCACACTCTTGAGAGATAAGTAGAGATAAAGATCAAGCTTATCAAAAACTCTGATGGTGAGTGGAAGATTATGCAAAGGAGATCTAATGGAGTGAGTGGATCTAATGGGATAAAGTGCTTGAGGTTTATCGACATAATCACGAGTTAAAGACCGAGCAAGTCAAAGAAGATTGATGGAGTGAAAGAGATCTAAAGAATCAAGAAGCAATGAGATGAGATAAAAAAACTTGATGTTTAACGTCGAGATAGAAGTAAAGATCATGCTAGTTTGGAGATCCAATAGCATACCAGATCTCAGATCTAGAAGATCAATAGATGCATTTTAAAGTTGAATAGTTAAAGTTTAGAAGCATACAAGGATCCAACAGAGAGCATGACCCTGTCAGAGATCAATCAGATGAATGCATTTTAAAGTTGGGTTATTTAAATAAATACCATCAAATCATGGTACGAAATGCAATATCAATGATCGATATTTAAAGATATGTTCAATCTAATAGTCAGTTTCAAGAGCATGCGAGCAAGCCATATATTATAATATAGATAATGAGATTGATTGATGTAACTGATCAAATCTATGTAAATGTGTAATTGCATCAAAACTAGAGCCCAACAAATGTTATAGATATTAATGAGACCAAGAATCATGGTGGTGATATACATGAGTTTTAGACACAAACAGCTTATAGTTCAAGAGATAAAGAGTTGAGTCCAAAACAAAGAGTGATGTGTTTATAAATGAGTGTGAACAAAGTGAAGATATGGAACCCTAAATCAATTACTTATATATATGACATCTAGGACATAGGAAAAAGCTACTGGTATTATTAAAATTATGTCAAATAGAGAAATACAAAGACACTGAACTAGAGGGGTAGAGAAGAAAAGAGAAGGGAAGAGAAGAGAGATGAAGTGCAAAAATGAATAGTTGTAGATTAGACCTGTAATAGAGAATAGAGGATTGGATTATTTTATGGATCAACATTATGATTTGGAGTTGTAGCTCCATAATATATTTGATTGGTTGGTGCCATCAGACAAGCTAAGTTGGTTCTTAGATTAGGGAGTGGGTGCTTCCTTAGAGTTGAAGCTCTTAAATCAAGGGATTGGTGTCTCCTTAGGGTTTCTGCCCTTCTATGTGTAAGCAGTGAGGTTTTGACTATGAGGCTAGATTAGAATGGTAGATTCTAGTAGCTATTCTCACGATGGTTTTTTCCAATGGGTTTTTCATGTATACATCTTGTGTCATATGTATTTATGTGTGTGTGATCTCTGTATATTTGATTTGATCTACATATATATTTTCATCTACTTAAAAAGTACTTAAAGGACTAGTTTTAGTTGATATACTGATTCACCCCCTCTCAGTATCTAGTTGTGTTCCAATAATTAGTATCAAAGCTAGGTTCTTTGAAAGAAGTTTAATCAGCTCAGGTAGATCTTGAAACAATGAACATAAATGGCTACTCAAGAAAGATCTTCATCAAAAAAGGCACCTCTTTTTGATGGATCAAACTATGCATATCTATATTATTTATGGTTTGATGTATGGATGTCTGTGGTAAATGGATGTAGAACCCCTACTACAACTCCTACTGATCAAGCTGCCAAGAAGGCATATAAGAGAAATGTCAAGGCAAAGAATGCTATTCTATGTGGATTGTTTAATTTAGAGTTTCTCAAAGTGATGCATTGTCAAAATGAATAAGATATATGGAAAAAATTTAAAATCATCTATGAAGGTGATGACAAGGTAAATCAATCCAAGCTACAAACTTAGAAAGGTAAGTTTGAAAGCCTTAAAATAAATGAGGAAGAGAAAATTATAGACTACCTCCTTAGGGTAGATGAAAAAGTCAATACAATTAGACACCTTGGAGAAGAAGTGAAAGAATCAATCATTATCAAAAAGGTCTTAAGATCTTTTTCATCTAAGTATGATTCTAAAATCTTTACAATAGAGGAAGCAAGAGATATAGATAAACTCACTCTTGATGAGTTACATGGAACCTTCACAGCTTGTGAGATGAGAATGGGAGAGATACATACCTTCAAGAGAGAAGCTGCATCCAAACTAGTGAAGATAGAAGCACCTACATTTGGATTTGAGGATACTGATGAAGAAGAAGCTAAATTTTTCAAAATATTAAAGAGAGGATCTAAAAATTATAGAGGCAAGTTACCCTTTAAATGCTTTAATTGTAATAAAGTAGGATATTTTGCTACTAATTTCCCTCACAATAAAAAGGATAACTCTAAGTAAGTAGAGAGTAATAAAAAGGTGAAAACCTACTATCCCAAGAATAATAACTTCTTGAAAAACAATAAAGGTCTACACACAAAAGAAAATAATGACTCAGTGGATAACAATGATAGTTATGATGATGATCATGAATGTGCTTTTATGGGTAGGAAAAAGAAGTCCTATTCATGATAATAGAATCAACTTCTATGGATCAAGAAGAAGTTGAAGACTCAACTAAAGAACAAGAAGGAGAATTGGATCTAGAATGTGAGCTCATCTATGCTTTAGAGGAAATTGACAAGTTGAGAAAAGAAAGCTCAAAATAGAAGAATCTTGGACAAAAAGAAATTGAGAAAATGTCCAAAAGTCTTGAGAAATCTAATGAGATGGTGGTAAGCCTAAAGACACAAGTTGAAGAGGCTAAAGTAATAGAAGATTTAGTCAAACTTGAACTAAAATTTAAATATGATGAGTGGATGAAGTTAAAAGCAAAGATAGTGGCTTTGAGAAAAGAGATTGAGAAAGCTAAAAGATAATTTGACAAAAGTTTGAAGTTGATAGGAGGTTCAGACATTATTGATGAATAGATCAACTCTCAAAATCCTTCAAAAGAGAGATTAGGTGTTGGTTATGAAAAAGGAAAAACTTCCATAACTAGCACATTTGCTAACTTATATGACAACTTCAAAGCAGAAAGAAAATCAGGAGCAAAGAAAGAGAAAATTTACAAGAATACAAAGATGGCCTCAAACACAATAGATGTGAAGAAATTTGAAAGAAAAAAAACTTGAAGAAGAAAAGAAGACAAAGGTAGATGATGCAGATGGATACATAAAAGTGAGAGACATGAATAAGCCAGAGTTTAGAAGAGCTCCTCATACTGCACCAAGAAATTCTATGACTAGGTATTCCTCATTTTTCTATGCTTATTGCTATACCTATAATTAGTTTGGTCATAGGGCTATTGATTGTAGAGTTGTACCTAAAAGGAGAGAAAATTTTGTAATTATAAATTCATTTGCTCCTTTTTGAGATACACATGTAATATGCTATAATTGCAATAATTTTGGTCACATAGCTAAACAATGTAGAACTAGCTTTTTAAGATCAAAAGTACACAGTGTAAAGAAAGGCATGCCTCCTAGTGTGAACAAAGGTTCACAAGTCTGAAAAGGATAAAAATAATCCATATAAGAAACCCAACGAAGTATGGAAAGTGAAAGATCAATCTTTGATTGCTCAAACTACACTCCATGCTAAAGAGTACAATTTGTGGGTGATAAACAGTGGTTGCTCAAAATATATGACTGGTGATAAGAACAAGTTCATCAAATTGAGAAAATGTAAGGAAGGATCTATCAGCTTGGGAGATAACACAGTAATAAAGATCAAATGTAAAGAAACTTTGAACATA
Organism: Torreya grandis; assembly: GCA_037957365.1. Lineage (NCBI taxonomy): Eukaryota > Viridiplantae > Streptophyta > Pinopsida > Cupressales > Taxaceae > Torreya > Torreya grandis. The sequence continues at coordinate 2,440,144 of JARHVA010001919.1, forward strand.
GATGGAAAACTACCTACACGTGATGTCTTTTACATTGAAGGATTGAATCATAATTTGATAAGTGTTAGCCAAATGTGAGATAATGGATATAAGGTCACATTTGATGCAAAAGGCTAAAATTTAAAGAAATCTAAAAAACTAGTTATAGAAGGGAAAAGGACTGAATGCAATATCTATAATCTTGTTGAAGTGAATGGTAATAGCTACCTGATAGGAAATATTGATGAGAGTTAGTTATGGAATAGAAGAATGGGTCATGTTAACTTTGATAGCCTAGTCAAAGTAAGCACAAATAAGTGTGTCAGACACATGCCCAAGATAATGAAACCTGCAGATACTACTTGTAAGGAATTCCAACTAGGCAAGCAAATAAGTGCCAAATTTTACACAAAGGAGTATGTAACTACAAAGCCTATAGAATTAGTTCATATTGATCTTTGTGGTCCTACTAAGATAAGAGGATCTAAAAGAGAGATATACTTAATGTTATTTGTAGATGATTACTCAAGAATCACATGGGTAACATTTTTAAAGGACAAGTCACATGTATTTGAGATATTCAAGATCTTTAAGGCCATGGTAGAGAATGAAATTGGATAGAAAATCAAATGCTTAAGATCTAATAAAGGTGGAGAATTTACCTCAAATGAGTTCATAGAGTATTGTGAGAAGCATGTGATCAAAAGGCATTACTCTGTAGCAAGGAATCCAAAATAGAATGGAGTTGTTGAGAGAAAGAACATGATATTTAAGGAGATGGCTAAAATAATGCTAAAAGAGCCCAAGTTACCTAATGGATACTAGAGAAAAGTAGTCCAAACAATAATATACATCTTGGATAGAGTTCAACTGAGGGTAAACAATGACAAAACCCTCTATGAGCTATGGTATGGAAAACCTACCTCTGTTAAGTACTTTAGAGTGTTTAAAAGCAAATTCTACATTAGGAGAAAAGAGAAAAAATTGGGAAACTTTGAATCAAGATGTGATGAAGGAATATTTCTTAGTTATTCCACTCAAATCAAAGCCTATGTATGTTACAATAAAAGGCTTCTCAAGATTGTACAGAGCATCAATGTCAAGGTTGAAGAAGGATTGAAACATGTTGAACCTGACAAGGAAATTAGTATTGAAGAATAAAAATCTTGAAGAAGCTGATAATGAAGAGGCTGAGGAAATGAATGAAAAGGCACCTCCAAGATTTGTTCAAAAGGATCATCCTAAAGAGCAAATAATTGGTAGTAAGAATGAAGGAGTTCATATAAGGAAAAGAGCTACAATGAACAAGGAGAAAGTGAGTTTTGTTTTAATGTCTAAAATTAAGCCTAAGAGATATGTTTAAGCCAACAAGAATGAGAATTGGCTAAAAGCCATGGAAGAAAAACTGAGCCAAATTAAAAAGAATAAAACTTGGAAATTAGTTCCAAGACCTTCATACAAGAATGTGATAGGTACAAAATGGGTCTATAGAAACAAGTTCAATGAGGGTGGAGTTGTTATAAAGAATAAATCAATATTGGTGTGCAAAGGATATGCTGAAGTTGAGGGTATAGAATTTGAGGAAACATTTACTCCAGTTGATAAATTGGAAGCTATAAGAATGTTTATAGCATTATCTATTTATAATAAGTTCAAAATTTAGCAAATAGATGTTAAGTCCACTTTCTTGAATGGGAACCTAGAAGAAGAAGTCTACGTAGAACAACCTGAAGGTTTTCAATTGTCAGAACAAGAAGATTGTGTGTGTAAACTAAAAAAATCTCTATATGGTCTAAAACACGCACCTAGAGCATGGTATTCAAGAGTGGACCAGTACCTACAATAACAAGGTTTCAAAAAAGGATGTGCAGATAGTAATCTATACTTCAAATTAGAAGGTGAGCATATGTTGATTATTGTTATTTATGTAGATGACATCATCTTTGGTGGTAAAAATAACAAAATGTGCAAATTTGCTACACAAATGCAAAGTGAGTTTGAGATGTATATTCTAGGAGAACTATCTTTCTTCCTTGGTCTATAAATAACATAAACTGATGAAGGGATATTCATATCCCAATCCAAGTATCAAAGGAAATGCTCAAAAAGTTTAAAATGAAAGATAGCAAACTAGTTAGTACTCCCATGATAACTAGATGTAAGTTGAGCAAAGAGAATGAGTTACTTGATGCAATTCAAGCAATGTATAGATCAATGATAAGTAGCTTTATATACCTAACTACATCAAGACCAAATATCATGCAAGCTATGTGCATGATTTCATGGTTTTAATGTACTCCTAAAGAGCCACATGTCAATGTAGTGGAAAGGATCTTTAGATACATCAAGATCACAATTGACTATGTCTTGTGATACCCTACAAGTGAAGATTTCACTTTGACAACATATATAGATGCTGATTAGGCAAGAAGTGTGGATGACAAAAGAAGCACTAATGGTGGTGAATTTTTACTTAGAAACAAACTTGTTTCATGGTTGAGCAAAAAGTAAGAGTCAGTTACTCTTTCTACAACAAAAATAGAGTATGCAACAGTAATGAAATGTTGCACTCAAGTCTTGTGGATGAAGCAAAAACTAAAAGACATCAAGATAGAGTAAAATTCACCTATCTCTATTCTTTTTGATAATTCAATTGATATTAACATATCAAAGAATCCAGTGATGAATTCTATAACCAAGCACATATTAATCAAGTATCACTTCTTAAGAGAGAGGGTTGTAAATCAAAAGGTCACAATGGAGTATGTGCCAACTCAAGATTAAATTATAGACATATTCACCAAACCTCTTCCCAAGGAACAATTTGAGTATCTGAGATAGAAGTTATGAGTGGTGGCTCTTACATCACATCACTAGATCCTAGTGATAGGGCATGATTCCAGGGGGAGCCTCATAGAATCTTTGTTAATCCCTAGAAGAAGAGAGAAAAGGCAACTTTGGTATTCACACTTTTGCAAAGTTCTAATGAGTTGATGGTTGTAGATATTAGTGTAGGTTTTTATTTTTCCCTATTTATTAATTAGGGAAATTGTATTTCTTGTGCATACATGGAGGTTTCCTACATTTGTGGAATAGGCTAGCTTATGTGGAGGTGTGTGTCATAGATGTGTCATAGGTGTCATAAGAATGTCATAAGTAACTCCCTTGATAGGAGTTACTTCTCTATTCTTAGCACCTTGTCACCACCTTTCATGGAGGAGTTACTGTCTATTCTTGGGGTGCCTTGTCCATCTTTTGTGGAGGAGTTACGTACTCTTTTATATGTATTCCTCACTTTGGCCATCTCATGTTAATTAGATTTTGGTTTTCTCCATTTTGTCTTGTGTAATTTCTCTTATTGTATTATTTTCAAATTGCTTTAGCATCTATGTGGTGTGCACTTGCTTCAACTTGTGTGATCACGTCTCCATTACACTCGCATTATCCAGATTTTGGCAACAACTCCGATATGGTATTAGAGCCACCCCGGTAATCGTGTGTCTGGTTATGCTATTCTGAAATTCTTACTTTGCTTTCTTAGTAGTTTTTTTAAAAAAAAATCCGTTGCATTTGAGAGCTTTGGTAGAGTTTTTTGAAAACTCATGCAAATCCATACGAAACTTGTTTAAAAATTTACTTCTGAGTTAGCATTTGCCAAGACATTTTTTCTAGATTTGTGGTTTTCTTCAGCAAGGCGAAGGAATTCTGGTTTTGTCATTCTGCAGGAAGAGAAAAAAGGAATATCTACATTCTATTTGCTTTCTGTTTGTGTGACGCCACCTTCTGGTATAAAGAGGTGACGTTGCCTAGACCAAGGGCCTACCACTTCAGGTGCTGCCCACTCACAACTTCTGCGCTAACTTCCTTTCTTCCAGCACGCCAAGCAGCTGAAACATCCTTTCCAACCACACCAAGCAACAAGCAGTCATTTGTACGGCGCCCAGGGCTATTTTTTTTTTGTTTTTTGCAAAAAAAAAAAATTCAGAACTGCACCTTTCTTTTGGACGCCATTTGTTGTTGTGTTGCTGTCTAGAAACAAGCTTCTGCGCCTCCCTTTTTTTGTGAAGATATTATGCCATGCTAATCTTCTGCTACTTCCTTCCATCAAGGTGCCTCAGCAGGCCATACGGTCCAGCACAGGATTGATTTTGTTTGTCTTTTCTGCTGCAAATCTAGGCTGTTGTATTTTCTTTAAAAATGTGCCCTCCTCTTGTTTGGCATCCCATGTGGACCTTTAATCACTTTGCCATTCTATCCATTCTGTCTTTAACTGAAATTTTTTAGTGAAAATTGATTTGTCAAAACAAAAATCAGTCAATTTGACCGAGTATTAAGGTTTTTAGACAGTTTGGTAATTTTGGGGGTTTGAATTTTAACTTGTATCTTTGACCTACGAAGACGAAGGGTGAGGTCCGGATTGGCAGGAGGCCAATTCCCCCTCACAAAGACCTCCTTTGGATTCCTCATTTCGTGCTGAATCCAACGAGTGGTTGGAAGGCCACTTTATCTTCCATAACAAGCATTTTTTTTAATGTTTTAGTGTTTTTTTTGCAAAAACACTAGTTTACGGAAAAATTATACCTTTAATATCTTGCAAACAGTAGCTCAGTTTTGGGTGCCATTTTTTGCAAAAGTGTTTTTAATTCAATTTTTCACAACGTAGACTTGTTAATTGTCAAAAATGCACTAGTTTATAAAGTGCCAAAATTTGGGTCTCCCGAGACACATTTTTCACTGAGTCCAACGTCCTGTTTGCTTAAGTCTTGCATTGATTGCTCTAAGACGCATTTTTGGCTGAGTCTAACATATTTTGAGCGTGCACTTGCAATTTTGGGGGGGGCTCAACATTTCGGGGGGGTGTGATTGCTTTTCACAATTTGCTTTCATTCTCCTTTCTTTATAGATTCACAACTTGCAATCAACACAACTTCACCTAAATTCAGTTAAAAAAATAGATTCTTTTCAACTTAAACCCCTAACACCCTTCAACTATCATGAATGAAAATTTAAAATGTCAATCATTCTTAAAAGTAAAGGGTTGTATAGAATCACCATGGGTACTGAAGTAGAACCCAACACTGATGCTGAAAAAGTCAAGTGGTACAACCATAGTGATGAAGCCTTTGGATTATTGAGCTTTTCTGTGTCTCCAAAACTTCTCTTCCACTTAGAATCCTCCCAAACTCCTAATGACATATGGGACACCTTAGAAAAGTTATTTGAAAAGCTTGATGAGATGAGAGGTCATGAGCTCGAAAATAAACTCATAAGTCTAAGTCCTTGCAACTTTGACACCCTACAGGACTTCTTCACTAAGTTTAAGGCCCTTAGATTGCAATTGAAAAAATGCGGGATAGAGAAGAAAGATGATCAACTCATACTTTCTATTCTTACAAAGTTAGGTCCAAGCTATTCAGTCTTTGTCTCCACTTTCCATGCCACAAAAAGTGCCCTTGGCACTACATGGAAAATGCCTTCTTTGGATTCATTCATTACTAACTTGACTAGGGAGCAAGATAAGCTAATTCAAATGGGCACAATGAAGTCTACTCAACCCCAAGCTTTGATAGCTGGAAATGGTAAAGATAAGACTTCAACAAAGGAGAAGAAGAAAAATAATAAGGACCAGGAGAAAAAGAAAGAAAACATCAATCCTGCCAAAAACAACACTGAGTCTTCATCCTCCAATGCTAAACCTAAGAAGGAGAAGGTTAAGTGTGCCTATTGTAAAAAGATAGGGCATGATGAACACAAGTGCATGAAGAAATAAATAGACCACCTAACTCATCTTCTAGAGAAGAACAACATAGGTGTTCCTGAGTCCATCAAGCAAAATTCATCTACCCAAGATTCTACTAAGGCAAAAGGCAAGGGTAAGGAGAGAAAAAAGGGCAAGGCCCTTGTAGCAACTGCAGATTCTACATCTTCATGGGTCATAGACTCGGGTGCTTCTCACCACATGGGCTCTTCACTAGTTGAGTTTTCATCTTTAGAGCCTTGTAGCATGACTTCAATTAGTTTGGGTGATGACACATCAGTTTTCATTGCAGGGAGAGGGTCAATTGAAATGGAAGGAGGAACATTCAATAATATTCTAAGTGTTCCTTCTCTTTCAACCAATCTCCTATCAGTGTACCAAATCACTCACATTGGTCAGGGCATGAGAGTTGAGTTTTCACCAGATTTAGTGGCTATCAGGGAGTTACATAGTGATACTACAGTGGCAGTGGATAGGGCAGATCACCAAGCTAGGTTATACACCTTCTCACATTTTGCATTAGATTCTTCTCCAACAACATTGCTGACTCATTCAGATGGAGCTAGCAAATTATGGCATAAGCAGTTTGGCCACCTTAACTAACGCTACCTTGAGTAACTTTGCAAACATGACATGGTCATTAGCTTGCCTCGTGTTCAATTCTCAAAATGACTTTGCGAGGGGTGCTCCCTTAGGAAGCATCCCAAAGCAAAATTTGACAAAGGCAAATCTTGGAGGGCTTCACAACCTTTGGAGTTAGTCCACTGTGATGTATCAGGACCCTTTCCTAAACCATCTTTCACAAGGGCCAAGTACATCATCACTTTCATTGATGATTTCTCTAGGTACACTTGGATATATTTTCTCAAACAAAAGTTTGAAGTGTTTGAAAATATTCTAGACTTTAAGGCTCTTGTTGAGAAACAAAGTGAGAAATCCATCAAGGTTCTTCAAACTGATAATGGAGGGGAGTATGTCAGCATCAAGTTTGAGCAGTTTTGCACCACATAGGGGATTGATTTGCAGTGCATAATCACTTATAGTCCTTCACAAAATGGGGTTACAAAATGAAATAATAGGTTCTTGAAAGATATGGGTAGGTATATGATTCACTCCAAATCCTTAGCACCACAATACTGGGCCGAAGCCATCAATTGTGCTTACTACATTCAAAACATGGTTCCTCACAAAGCTTTGAAAGGGATAAAACCCTTTGAAGCTTGGCATAAAAGGAAACCTGATGTTGAGCACCATAGAGTTTTCAGATCCCCAGCCATGGCCCACATTTTCAAGAAGAAACACAAAACTATGGAATCTCAGTCCAAGCCTTGCATCTTTGTAGGATATCTAGATGGTATTAAGGGACATCACCTTCTAGATCTAGTCACTCATGAGTTGTTCATTGAGATAAGTGCCCATTTTTAGGAGAGTTCTAAAGACTCAACACTTGACACTTCTTCTCCCTCATCGGATCTACTTCTTCATGATAATTCCTCATCGGATTCAGATCAGCCACAACAATTTTTTGAGCCAGAGACATCTTCTTCTTCTTCAAGTTCAGACAGTGAGGATAGTGATGCAGAGTCATCCACCTCTAGTTATTTAGAGGATAAGGAGTTAGCACCTGACTCGCCCACTTCCGGGCCACTTTGGGCTAGACAAACACTTGAGAGTGATGGCACTTGGGCAGGAGATCCTGCAGATGACAGACGTACTAGGGGGATTTTTAGAGAGATCCACATGCCTTCTTTGCTTCAGTTTCGAATCCATAGACTTTTTGAGAGGCATCAGGGGTACCTGAGTGGGATAATGCTATGGAGGAAGAATATTCTTCCTTAATCAAAAATCACACTTGGGATTTGACTTCACTTCCTAAGGGAAGAAAGATGGTTTGATGTAGGTGGATATATCAGACCAAGTTTGTAGTAGATGGGTCAGTTGATAAGTACAAGGCGTGATTGGTTGCCAAGGGTTTCTCATAGGTGGTAGGCATTGACTACTCAGAGACCTTTGAACCCATTGCAAAGATGACTTCTATCTGACTCACCTTGGCTATTGCCGCAACACATGGTTGGGATGTGCATTAGATGGATGTGAAGAGTGCTTTTCTTCACAGAGACCTAGAGGAGGAGATCTACATGGAGCAACCACCAGGATTTGTTCAGGATTCTTCCTTAGTATGTAGACTTAGGAAATCTATCTATGGCCTCAAACAGGCCCCTCAAGCTTGATATGCCAAGATGGATTCCTTTCTTCTCACAACGGGTTTCTCTAGGTGCCATTATGATCCCAATGCCTACTTCTTATGGCAGGATGATTCACTCTTGATTTTGGTTCTATATGTTGATGATCTTTTGATCACTGGGAGTTCTTCATCGGCTATTGTAGTGGTGAAGGCATCTTTTTAGGATAGATTTGACATGATAGACTTGGGTTTGTTGCACTACTTCCTTGACATCAAGATCTCACAGTCAGATTCAGGGATTTCTCTTGCACAGCCTAAGTATGCTCTTGACTTATTGGTTCGGTTTCACATGGCTGATTGCAAGCCATCTCCAACTCCCTTTCTATCAAGAGTCAAGCTTGAGGCTGATTTTTCTTCACCATTGGTTGATGCCACTCGATATCGACAACTTGTTGGTAGTCTCATCTACTTGACTCACACCAGGCTCAACATTTCATATACAGTGGGACTTGTCTCCAGATTTATGTAGGAACCCCATGAGCTACATTGGAAAGTAGCTAAGAGGATTTTACATTACATATAGGGTTCACATAGATATGGGATTCATTACAGATTTGGCATAGAGGTTGACTTGGTTGGATATACAGATTTAGACTGGGCTAGTGATTCATAGACTTGCAAGTCCACTTCTAGTTATAGTTTCTCTCTAGGTTTTGGTCCTATTAGTTGGTCTAGTAAGAAGCAAAATGCTATTGCTATATCATCCACAGAGGCAGAGTACAGGGGAGCTATTAATGCAGCTACTGAGGCTATTTGGCTTCAAGGAATTATTTCTAAGTTTGGCATTCCTATCAGACAACCCACCATCATTTATTGTGACAGCTAGAGTACCATTCAGATTTGAAAGAATCCAGTTCAGTACCAGTGGACCAAGCACATAGAGATTCACATGCATTTCATTCGAGAGCTTATTCATAGTCATGTCATTGACTTGATTTTTTGCCAGTCTTTGGAGCAGGTTGCAGACATCTTCACCAAACCTTTCACTGAGAGTAAATTCATTCATCTATGAGCTCTTTTTGGGGTGTGGTCCACATCTACAACAACATCATCTTTAGGGGGCCTTCTAGCCTCTTTTTTTCTTTTATGTCTCTCTTTTGGGGGGGAGTTTTTTCCTACGGTTTTTCTCCTTTTCTCTATCTTATGGGAGATTGCATTTGTACATGGGTACCTCATCAGGGTAGTTGATGGGACCCATTTTATATTTCCACACTACCCACCTAAGTTGCACTTATGTGGGGGGTATTAGTGTAGGTTTTTAGTTTTCCCTATTTATTAATTAGGGAAATTGTATTTCTTGTGCATACATGGAGTTTTCCTACATTTGTGGAATAAGCTAACTTATGTGGAGGTGTGTGTCATAGATGTGTCATAGGTATCATAAGAATGTCATAGAACAACTCCTTTATTTAATAAAGGGGTAGAAAAATTTGGACAAACATTTAGGAAGATAAAATGGGGAGAAAAAGAATAAATGCTCTCTGCAAAAGTTTGGAGAAAAGTGCAAATGTCAAAGAAGAAGCAAAGCAAGTGTCCAAGTTGAGTATTAGGCAAATGTGCCATTGCCTAAGGGGGAACAATTTTTTTATTAACAACTTCAGTTCATACTCATCAAAATCCAATACAAGTAATACCATAGAAGGAGTAGAATATTATAATATCAGAGCATTTAGTTTGCCATCAATGACAAAGGAGGAGATTATTGGAAATATGATTGTCATTGATGTCAAAAGAGACATTATGAGCATGTCATTAATGTTCAAGACTAAATATGGTATTTAAAGGATATGCAAAAACCCTATCAGAGGTCAAGGATGATTGCAGTGTTTGTGTGCTTGAGTGGAATTCATCTAGTTCTTCATATTAATAATCTAGACATTTTGGGTCTATGACAGGAAAATATGAGAAGGCAGTTTGTTGACATCACCATTACCACATGTAGATGAGTTTGGGGTATCTAGTTATATGGTTATGATCACATTAGTCCCTATTTATTATGTTCTAGATTTAAAGTCATGTGATGAAGCGTGGTAGAATATATGTGGATGCAAAGTTGGCTAGTTAGACATAATTCACTAAGATTCTATACGTAGCCAAATTTGCAAAAGGGTTAAGCAGAGCCAAGTAAGCATATTGATGAAGTCATTGTTTGCACATATGGAGATTTGAGGACAAAATGATCATATGGATTTTTTCATTTTTGTGCCTATTTTTTACGTGCTAAATCTCAGATCATGCAACATAGTGCGATAAAAGATATGCTTGAGTAAAGTTGGGCTCCCAAGTATTTTGATAGTGTTTTCCAACATAGTCAAATTTGTAGGTTGTAAGATAAATGTAAGTAGTCACTTTGATGATGCCATATATTACACATATGAAGGCTGCAGGAGCAAATTGATATATGTATGGAATCCCCTATGTAAGAGGATCTTATGCGGTAAATTATAGGTCATGCAACTAAGCACAACAAGAGTTATGTAGGTACAAAGTAAGTCTTTTAGGCAGATTGAAATGGTCCCCATACTTAATAAAATTATGCACAAGGTCTTGAAAAGTTGTTATGATTCTATAAAGACCATTTATGGACATTTTCAAAGGAAATAAATAGAATATCTATTATGGGTTTTTCATGAGCATCTTAGATATATGGTTTGTAGGTTTAAATGAGAAGGAATGAGCTTATAATTGAATTATCTTTGCTCTCAAATAAAATAAGATTTCTCAGTTAAAACCTAAGGGATTAATTCATGGAATTCATAGTATTTTTTATTTTTATATTGAATGGATATATCCTAGACTCGGTAGCTTAAGTTATAACTTAAGCCTTTGTTGTCATTGTAAAACCAACCCCTTTGACCTAGTAATTATCAGTTCGAGTAGTGATCAAAGGACTTAATATTTCCTAAGTCTTAGACTTTATATTTGTCCTATCTTGATCAACGGATATCACTTAATCATATGGTAAATATCTAATGAAGTGTAGCAAATTCAAATTGTCAAAGGCACCTCTGCTAGTGACAAGTGTCACAATCATAAAGCATTGGATAGTAAATCTATGGTGGGATTCAAAATCAATAAGTCAAATATCAATGTGAGGATGCCAAGTGTCTCAATAATGGGAATTGACATAAATGTATATAAGTCACACACTAATGCCAAGTGTCACACTCTCAAGAGATAAGTAGAGATAAAGATTGAGCTTGTCAGAAGATTTGATGGTGAGAGAAAAATCATGCAAAAGAGATCCAATAGAGTGAGTGGACCCAATGGGATAAAGTGCTCAAGGTTTATCGACATAGTATCAAGTTAAAGACCAATAACATTTGAGAAGATCGATGGAGCATAAGATATCTAAAGACTCAAGAAAAAGTGAGATGAGATAAAGAGCTTGATGTTTAACATCAAGATAAAAGTAAAGATCATGCTAGTTTGGAGATCTAATGACACGCAAGAGCTCAAATTAGGAAGATCAATCTATGGATGCATTTTAAAATTAAATAGTTAAAGTTTGGTAGTGTATAAGGATCTAATGGAGAGCATGAGCCTATCAAAGATAAATAAAATAGATGCATTTTAAAGTTGGGCTATTTGAATAAAGACCATTAAATTATGGCATCAAATTAGAGATCAATGACCGATATTTAAAGATATGTTCAGTCTAATGGTTAGATGCAGGAACATGTGAGTAAGCCATATATTATGAAACAAATAATGAGATTGATCGATGTAACTAATCAAATCTATGTAAATGTGAATGTGTATCAAAACTAGAGTCCAAAAAATGCTATAGCTAGTAATGAGACCAAGAATTATGATGATGATATGTATGAGTTCTAGATGCAAAAAACTTACAGTTCAAGAGATAATGAACTGAGTCTAGAATATAGAGTGATGTGTTTGTAAATAAGTATGAACACAACAAAGATATGGAACCATAGATCAATTGCTTATATATATGACATCTAGGACATAGGAAAAAGCTACTAGTATTATTAAAATTATGTCAAATAGAGAAATATAGAGACACAAAACTAGAGGGGTAGAGAAGAGAAGAGAAGGGAAGAGAAGAGCAATGAAGTGCATAGCATGAACAGTTATAGATCAAACCTATAATAGAGAATAGAGGATTGGATTATTTTATGAATCAAAATTATGATTTGGAGTTGTAGCTTCATAATAGATCTGATTGGTTGGTGCCATCAGAAAATCTAAGTTGGTGCTCATATTAGGGAGGGTGCTTACTTGGAGTTCAAACTCTTAAATCAGGGGATTGGTGTCTCCTTAGGGTTAATGTCATTCAATGTGTAACTAGTGATATTTTGACTATGAGGCTGGATTAAAATGGTATATTATAGAAACTATTCTCACCATGGTTTTTCCCAATGGGTTTTCCATGTATACATCTGGTGTCATGTGTATTTGTGTGTGTGTATGATCTATGCATATTTGATTTGATATGCATATCTCTTTTAATCTTCTTTAAAAGTACTTAAAGGACTAGTTTTAGTTGATATACTAATTCACCCCCCTCTCAGTATCTAGTTGTGTTTCAACTAAGCCTTCCAAATGCTTTTGGCCACAAAAAGAGCCAGAGATCTTGATAAGAGTAGTAGTAATGAGAAGGGATTAGAAGCTAATATTTTACCAGCTAGTTTTACCATAGGGATAGCCCATAGAGATACAATGTCATAGAAGAATTTTCCAATATTCATTACCCTTAATATCCCAAATAACCCACTTAGAAAACAAGGCCATACTTTGCCAATAGGTGTCAATGATGCCCATATCACCTTTATCATGAGGGAAGAAACAAATATCCCAAGCCACATGATGAAAAACCTAGGCACGATTAGAATTTACCTAGAGGAAATTCCTAAGTATTTTGATCAATGCCTCATATGAGGCCTTGGAAGGAGCTCAATAGGAAGAATAGTAGACATGAGTAGCAACCAAGATTTTGGTACAAACCTGAAACTTGCCTATTAGAGATAAGGGAGATAAGGGCTTAGTAATCCAATATTCAATCTTCCTTTCAATATTGTTAAGGACATACTACCAAAGTTCATTTGTAGAACTATCAAAAGCAAAGGGGATGCCCAAGCACTTGAATTTTCCATACTAAGCAATCTATTACCAATTATATTTGAGAAGCCAATTAGGCATATGCATCATGCTTTATTAAAAATAGTATGTTTTTCTCTATTAGAGGCTAGAACTAGAAGCCAAAAAAAAAGCGTCAAGGCATTTGATAGCTTCATTAAATGTGGCCTCTTGTTCTTTGAGCATAATTAAGGTGTCATCTATAAAGTTCCCATTGATGAGCTAGGAGGTGCAGCCAGGAAAAATAATGCCCCAAAAAAGCCCTTGAGAATCTGTAGAAGCTAGGAGATAACCTTGAAATTCAAAAGATAAGACATAAAACACTAGAGTAAGGGGAAAAACATAGTAAATAGAGTTTTAAGGTTCAATCCCCTCAATTTTATGACCATTAATAGTGAGGTAGGCCAAAACATCATGAAACAAATTTTGGATTGCATAAATGAAGTAGGGGCTGAAGCCATGAGCTTTGAGCATGGACAAAATGAATTTTCACTCAATTATATCATAAGATTTTTCAAAATATAATTTAATAAAATTGGTTCTTTGGAGAGAGGATTGGGCTCAAGCAATGCCCTCCCAAACCATAATAAGATTATCCAAAATATATCGCTCTCTAATAAAAATTGTTGGCTCTAGTCTGATAATGGTAGGTAAGATGAGACGGATTTATTTGGAGAGGGATTTATCAAGAATATCACAAGAAAAATTAAGCAATATTATAGGACTCCAACTATTAAGTTGCTTAAGATCTTCAACTTTAGGAATAAAATTGATATTACCTTGGTTGATCATGGTTCCAAGAGACTAATTATGTAAGGCTTCCTTGTAAACTTATATTAAATTAGGATCAATAAAATCCTAGGTGAATTTGTAAAATTCATAGGAGAATACATCAAGGCAAGGGGATTTATCATTGCTCATGTAATGCATAGCCTATGTGAGCTCCTACAAGGTGAGTGGGGCATATTAAATCCATTGATAAGTAGGAGTGAGCTTGTGGGACACCACATTGAAGCACTTTTGAAGTTCCTAGGTTCACTCAGTTGTGTAAGGTTAAGCTTGAAAAATCATCCTATAATTATGAAGGAAAATAGAAGAGATGTCTGATTGAGAGGTAAGCTAGGATTGAGCCACTTGAATGGCTTTGATTTACCTACGAGCTTTCTTGGCTTTTAGTGCTCTAAACAATTCCTTGGAGGCCTTGTCACCAATTTTAAGCAAATATAGCTGATCACGTAACTAAACACCTTTTGGTCACTTGGCTATCCTACCATTTTAATTTGGTGTTTAAGAGAGGATACAAGCCATCACAACTGCACATTAAAGGGATCAAGCTCAGGAGAGACAGAGACTCGCCAGAGCTGTAAGGTATTTTTAAAAGTTTTTTATAAATATAAAAGATGGAAGGAAATAAAATAAATAAACATACTCATCCTCAACTAATCACCATTAATTATACTAATAGAAGGGTCACTTTTATTATATCATCACCCCATTAAGATAAATATCATAATATATTGAATTTATATTAAGATTATAGTGAAGATAGAATGTTTTAAATATTCTTTTAAATTTGAATCTCATTAGAAACATCAAATATACCTAACTAACTATTTTTATAATCCAATAACATCAATAAAAATAACTTCAAAAATATTTTGTAAAAAAAAATTAAAAAAATTACATTGCATATATATTATTTTGTTGATTTTTGTACTATTTTTATTTTTGAGTGTTTAAGTCATCTTAATATGACCTCTGTAAATAATCATTCTCATTAATGACATTTATTTTTCCCCACCTTTTTTTGGACTAATATTCAAAATGAAAAGGTAACTACTTAGTATAAATAGACTGTAATATGAGTCATACAAATCCATTTCTCCTAAATTTAAATTAATTATCATTCTCATATATATATTTTAAAATTATTGGTAAACATTTTTAGAATCTAGAGCTATGTATTGGAATGCTTTTGACTAGAGCTATGAACCAATATGGGACACAAATAGGAGGCCTAAATCTCCCTTAAAACCATCATAATAGCCATGACAGGCCCTACAAACATCACCATGGCCACTACGGGCCATATAAACATCACCATAACCACTACGGGCCCCATAAACATCTCCATCAGCCACAATCGAGAAATGAGACAAAAATTAATGATAAGAAAGGTGTTACAAATATAGTAGAGCAAACAACTTGAATTTTAGTTTATGGATGTGTTAAGAATTAAATTATAGACTAATGTGTAACTTATTGTATGGTAAGAGTCATTGTCATGGAGAAAGCTTATGATTGTAAATTATTGTATGGTCAGGGTCATTATCATTGTGATAACTCATGATTGTGTGGGGCCATGTTTTGAAGGTTTTGTTAAAATTAATATAAGTGAGCTATGATTTTCAACTATCAAATGGGTTATCTTTATTTTTTTGAGAGTCATGTGGACTCCATGATTTATGTGAAATATGTGGAGTCTATGAATCCATGACCACTTAGACCTTAGTACTTTATCTTTTTTACTTGGGTCACAAACATCACACAATGGTGACACATGTCACTCATCTCATAGTCATGCACTCAATGACTCCTTAAGTGCTTGGAGCAAGTTTTGAACAATGGTCATGATATACATTTATACACTAAAATAAAGACATTAAGCATTCTCCCCATAGAAAGCCATTGTGATTGTATCTACATAAAATTAGAACATATATCAATCACCTTATCATTAACATAAAAGTGGCAACATGCATTTTCATTATTATACAAATCTAAATTGCTAGCTTTCCATATTTTAAATAATATGATAGCCTAGAAAAAATTCCATAGAAAATCCATATATTCCAGCCATTCAACTTTATCTCCAAAGAAAGCCATACACCAAGATAATGGTTTTGGATGAAAGGCCTAAAAAATGCTATAAATCCAATGGTGTGAGGTGATATTTTCAAGACAATTTATTTTGTTAGATCTTAATAATATTTAATGGTATGAGGGGCTTAGTTTTTTTTTCTCATTTCTTACCTTTGTGATATAAGCCTTTGAAGGTCAATAATTGGAGATTGTTCTTTTGATCTAATAGTTGGAGAGAGATTTATAATTTTTAAAACAATTGAGTGTGCCCCTTTATTTAAATATTTTATCATCTTTTTTAACTTTAAGTTTTTGAAATAAGATCCAATGATTGTTGGGCTTATTAACTCTTTAATGGGTAGATGTAGGGTAATCGGGGACAAAAGCGGGGTCTTAATGTCTCACTTTTTTCTTCCTGAAAATAATGATACTTTAACTTGGAGAGACTTTTAGAGACACTTGGACAAATATTTTTATAATAACATAAAAAGATGAATTGTGTAAGTTTGAATATGAATATATATATATATATATATATATATATATATATATATATATATATATATATATATATATATATATATATACAAATGAGAAAAGTATGTGCAATATATACATTTTTGACAATGACATATTACTTTTTTATGAAAAATAAGTAGATTATATGCGTACAAACACACTTTTTGGATTAAATGAATGATTTTTTGTATGAAATTTCATATATGGATAGATTAAAATTTTAATATTAGTGATAACATTTTTATTATTTTTTTAATATATATGTTTTTAAAATAATTTTATAAGATAAGGAACCTAGAAAATTGAAACTGTAAGTGTAGGAACACAAATTTTTGACCTTATCTTTATGAAAAACATTTTTTTTGAAAACATAGCCAATGATGTGTATATTTTTGAGATATAATTTTTATAAACTTTAAATTAATGGTCAAAAAGTTATAAAGTTATTTGTAATGATATATGTATTAAACATAATGAGGTATATTGTGTATAAATTATGTAATAATTTAAAATAATAGTTTAACACACACACACACACACACACACACACACACACACACACACACACACACACATTAAAAACTATGTTATCCTCTCTACAAACTCATAATTAAAAAATAAAAATAAATAAAAAAAATTGCTTATTTAAACATGTCCACGAAGGCAAAAAAACTTATAAATTTAGCAAAAGCCATTTGTGTTAGTCTAGAACATGGTTTTATAGTAGATTTTTATCCCCCAAGCCCAAAACCAATGTAATTTAAGAGGGAGACTCAAAAATGGAGAAGTAACATTTGAAAATAGGGTACCTTTTTTAGTAGGATGTATGCTCTTTATAAATGGACTACACCATTCTAAAAAGGGCATGCACCTTTTTAGAAGTGAACAAATTCAATTATAAATGGTGTACTCCCTTTACAAAAGGGAGTATGCACTTCTAAAAAGGGTGCGTGACCTTTTACAAGTGAAAAACCTCAATAAATGTATAAATCCACTGTTAAATAACACTTATAAGGGCATATGTGCTATTTAAAAGGGTGTACACCCTTTTTGGTTCCTCAAAACTTTAAAAACTCTCATGTGCATGAATTTCACTCTAGCACTTTGCATTTTATAAAATTTGAACTAGTTTTTACAGCTGAGAATTTGAAAATTATTCATTTAGTTTGTCTCAATTACTATAAAATCATGAATTTTTATTCAATTTTTGTCCTAATTTTCTTTAAGGCGTAACGATAGATCATGGGGTCAGTTAATATTAAGGAGCTAAAAAATGAGTAGATTGAAGTCAACAAAGAAAAAGAAAGAAAAAGACAAGTAAATAGGAGCATCTATAAGAGCTTCTAGACAAGTTCAAAGTACTTATTCCACACCAAGTAATATTTCAATTTAAAATAACATGCCCAATTCTATGGAATTTAATTTGGATACATCTTCAAACGAGATAAGAGTTAATCAATCTTTGTTAAATGATGAAACTCAATATGTAGAATATGTAGCCAATAAATTTATATTAAATGATGAAACACATGAAAAAACAAATTATAATGAAACATCTATCCATAATGAAGTTTTTGAATATGATGATAATGAACATCACATAATGACTCCAACTCATCTCTCTCCTAATGAAGATGAATTTACTTCTTCTGTAAAATCTAATGTTAACACTTGAATATCTATTCTATGGTTGAGGTTCTAACACCATTCAATTTAAGAAATTATGTAGCTCCTACACCCACACCTACAAGGATAATTTGATTAACACCAAGGTATTTGATAGAAATATATGAGAATATATTATAACCTATACAAGGTAAATTTTCAATAAGAACAATTAAACATCATGCTTAATATGTATATTACTATGCATTTGAGAAGAAAAATCATACAAAATAATGTCAACTATGTGTTCAATTGATGAAAATCCAAAACATGTGTCAAGTGATGCATAAGTTAAGGTTAAAAACAAGCAATCTAGAAGGAATAAATAATGAAATAGTAAATAATCTAATGAATGCATTTAACCTAATAGGTAATAATAATAAAAAATGATAGTAATATGGAAACACGAGTAATAACAAAGTATATAGTGAGTAATTCAACATCTAGAGGTTGATTTCTTAGTTAAACAAATACATCCCTGAACTAAAATAGGAAAACTTTAATTAAATCCATTAAAATAAAAATAAGAATTGATGACCCTTTACTCATAGATTGCTGGACATTTAATGTCAAGACTTCCATGAAAAGACAAGGTATTAAATGAAGGAACACAAAATTTGATAAAAAAAATTTGGCATGAAAACAATGAGTCTCACCTAATATAAAATATGTTATTAAAATAAGAAAAGGTTTACAAAATTGTGAGTCACATGCAAAACATTCTTGGACATGACCTAAATGTAATTTTATAAAAAAATATTGAAAAATTTAATGAGAAATTGATAATTAGCCAAAGGTCATTTGAGATGTGCAAGCTTTTCTATGTTAAAATCAACCAAACATACACCATATATTTTTTAAGGATCCATTTTGTCTTTACTGTGTGTTTTGATGTTTTTCATCATATACATTGTATTTTACATACTGATGAAAGTATGCATGTATATATTGTGGCTTTTCCACATAAAACATCAAGAGATTTAATCCCAATTATTTTGTGCCAAAGACTTGAGGGATGAGTTTTTTTCCAAAGAATGTTTAGATGGAATATGTAACACTTGTGGTGGTTTGTCACATTTGACCAGATGTATACAAAATTAAAGTTTACATGAATATGGAAGGCAACTAGTTGATTTTAAGAAGTAAAAATATGTTAAGTATGCAATGAATTATGGAAAAAGAGTCATGACAAAGTGAGTTGATTATGACCCAACTATCTATAACTGATTGCATTTTTGAATTCAAGAAGATTATTATCTACCAATATGCAAGACACACACACCAATAAAAATGGTTGGATAATAAATTCAGGTTTTAAAAGGACAACTTATCACCTGGGACCATTATTTTAGTTATGGACATTAATAAAAAATACACACTAAAACCAAAAAATGAGATTTAATTCCAATACTATAATTCATTTCAAGTTAAAAATTTTGTGCATATTACATTCAAACATGCACTTTATAGCACATCAGACATTATAAATATGTTGAGGGAGTACCAATTTTACATGAGAAATGATAAATCACATTCTTTATAATTTATCCAATGTTTTTTAAGATATTTTATAAAAGTATGAATGCAAGAGAAATCATGTTCAATACACACTACATTTGGTCACACAATTGTGCAAGATAGTTTAAAAATTATTGAATGTTTTAATGGTTAAACATGATGCATAAGAAGAATGGGATACAATTTTTTTGGAGTTTCTTGAGCTTGGGCATGTTAAAGGGCAACATGATGGTGTAGGTGCATGTGTATAAATAACCCTTAAAAAAGAGCATGGGAAGCATAATGATGGTGTTGATTTGATTGATGCTACAAGTATTGTGACTAGATGTAATGAAACAATTTATCATGGATCAAATAAACATTCTCATTTATGAAGATTATTTTCGTTAATGGAGGAATGAAATAAGGAAATATATGAATATTGTAGTACAATACCTAGATCAAGTGATTTCCACTCAATCTAAAGCTTAAATTATAGTTCATGGACTTTTATACTAGGGATATGACATGATTTTGTTTGGGATATATATAATTTGATTAGAATTAATGTGTGTTCATATAATGGGTTGACGAATGGTATTGTAGAAACCTAAGGCATATTAGACTAGCCATTCATTCCACCCAATAGGGGATCATGAAATAGAATCAAAAATTAACTCTGACCATGTCTCATATCTTGTGCAACTAGGTAAATGTTTTTTATAATTTAAATGTAGCCTTAACATTAGTGATATTTTACTTTTTTCCTACATTTCCTTAAAAACTGTTCACACTTTATATGTAGTGTAAGTTTTCACAATGATTACACTAGAGGAAAATAATGATGGAATAAACTACTACTTGTCTCATTGTTTAGAGGCACAAAAACAATTAACCACAACTATCATAGATGGAGAATACCTAGTTTATCCCACTAGATTTATGGTGGTTATAAGAATCTAGCTTTGTATATAATTTCATAAAAAAGTAAAGCAATGGTTATTTGAGGACTTTGAAACAAATAGGGTGATACTTCATTATTAAAATTTGGTTATCCCTAAAAATATTCAATTGATAAACTTAAATGGAAAGCCTCACTAAAATTTTGTTTGGAAAGTTCATGAATCTGAGCATGAAGCAATTCTTGAAACACTTAAAAATAAAGATGATCCTGAAGGCACGTTGAATTGAATTTGTAAGGATAGTATTCAATGCATGTTACATTTTGAATTATTAAATTTAACTTATTTGATTTAGTATATTTTAATTTAGAATTATTTTTTCATTATATATTTATTTTTGTTTTAAATCATTACTAACAAATTTAATGTAGGTTGGTGGTACCAGATGAGCTTCCACCTTCACGTGGTTCATGTCATGAGTAGAGAAGATTATCTTATTGAAATAAAGAGAAGCATAAAAAACAAAACATGTTGAGTAGATTATTTTCATCCTTTGGGGGTGGTTATATCACTCTCCCATGCAAATTTAGGATCTTAAAATTTGACTTTACCCCTCACAGTTTGCCTGCAATGGCTATGCAAAGTTTTTTCTACTTTCCCCTTAAAAATTAGAAAATTCCCTTTAGGGATGCCTATAGATTCCTAGAAGTTTTTAATAATGGAGAATACATAGCATTTATGAATTCCAATCCTAAATTTATAATCCCATAAATACGTGTTCATGAAAATGGTTCATTGATTGGGTGTACGAGGTTAAAAGTTATGCATTCTATTGACCAAGTTTTGGTCCTTGAAAATATATTTGGCTACGAGAAAAAAGTGTGTCACTATTTCTCCATCATCATGAGAGAAAGAAAATCCTTGTGGATGTCCTCATAAGAATATCTCATGAAATTTTAGTATATATCAGTTTGTCTCTACCCCTCATGGTTTGCATGCAAAACTTGCACAAAGTTTATTCTATTTTTCCCCTTAAGAACATGAAGATTCTCTACATGGATGCATCTAAATGCCTAAATTTTTTGACAATAAAAACCAACAAAGGGTGTAATAATGTGATTCATATATTTGTACACCCATTTAGATGTGTCCATGAAGACAGTTCATGGATTGGGCATGTGAATCAAAAGATACATGTTTTACTAACAAAATTTTGGTTCTTAAAGAGTAAATTGACTATGACAAAAACTGTGTTGTTGTTTCTCCCTAATTTCAAGACTAATATAGATATATTTGGGTTCTTATATTACTTTCTCATAAAATTTATACCCCTCATGGTTTTCTTACAACACATGCCCAAAGTTTATTATATTTTCCCTTAGGAGGAATAAGACTCACTTTAGGGATGTGTCTGACCAAGGTTGTAAGTTTCAACTCTAGGGCCTAACAACAAGTATACAAAGGCCAATATTGTGTTTATATGCCCATCCATATATGTATGTGAATATGATTCATCTATTGGGTATGCGAGTCAAAAGATACATGTTATACTAAACAACATTTTGTCCCTGAAGTGATATTTGGCTTTGAGAGAAAACATGTTTTTTCTTCATTATCATGAGTGGCAGAGAATCCTCTAGGGAGTGTTCAAAATAATCACTCGTATAATTTTAGGATTTGAAAATTTGTCTCTACCTCTCACAATTTTATTGCAATGCTTGCCAAAATTTCATTCTATTTCCCCCTTAAGAATGAGAAGATTCTCTGTAGGGAGGGATACATTCAACTGCCTGTAGGTTTCAATTTTGGGGCTTGATAGAGGGTGGAAAAATACCAATATTAAGTTTAATATCCATCTATAAGGCAATTTTAGATTGAGCATAATCTTTTATTCATATTCAGTAGGTAGAAAGATGTTTGTGTGTGATATTTCAAATTTATATAATATTGTATGATTTTTCAATAGAGTGTTTTTATTTCCATTATGAGTAATTTTGTGTGTGTGTGTGTGTGTGTGTGTGTGTGTGTGTGTGTGTACATTTCATTTAAAAAGTGAGTGTAACATCCACATGGGAGTAAGGTTATATTCACTTATCCCACTCATCTTAGTTTGCTTCGATGATTCTCTTCACACACTCTAAAAATCATACACCCAAAATAAGGTATATGAAATGTTATCAACAAGTGAACATTTATAAGCCATGCCAACATTGTAAATATTTTAATACTTTCCTCATTTTATTCTCTATATTTTTTTCATAACATTATCATTCATGTAATTTATCTAAATTGGGATAATTTTAATTTATCTAAACCTCTTTTATGTCCCATTAGTAGCATTATTTGTTCTGCTATTTTCCACTTTAAAACTAATCACCTTATGTTTGGGAAGACACAATAATTAGAAGAATTGTGTCACTCTACAACTAATTTCCTTCTTACCAAACTTATTCTCTTTATGACAACTCATTTTTTGCTTGCATATTTCACTTAAATGGTGGTTTAAAATTATATTGCCATATAAAGTGTTTGGTCCTTCATTTTCTAACTCCTCTTCCTCTCAATCAAAGAAACATGGTACATCCATAAAATATATGTTTGTTAAACTTAAAAATAAAATGAAAGTTCTATTTTATTAAAGTTATTAGATATATATTTTATCCCCATAATCATCCTTGCCAACTCCTCAAACTTGTAATCAAAACAGTGTGATGTAATCATAGGATTTATGTTTGTCAAGCTTAAATGAAAAGGAAAATTCTAGTTTTTCAAAAATATTAGATATATATTTTATCCCAAAAAATATCATTTTTTAAATTACAATACGTGGAATGGTGTTTTATTTGATTAAATGAGTTATCATCTTAATTTATTACATTACAATCTTAATTTCCTACATTTTGATTTTAATTACCTATATTGTGATTGTGATTCATTATATGGTTTTGAATCACGGTCCAAAGTTCTTTTGTTTCGAATAAATTCAAGAAGGATAATGTACAACAAAAATAAAAACATATAATAAGTATGTATAAAAAAATTATAATAGTGTATGATTCATATATATATGTTAGATAGTATGTAGGTGTATCTAAATTTTGCCATAATGACATACAAATGGGCCATATCAACATATAATTATACCATATAGATATACAAAATGGGTCATATAGGCATACAAAGTTAGCCATATTAGCATAAAATGTGGACCTAATAAGTGCACAAAACTATCCATATCAACATGTACAAAATAAATTATGCCTACAAATACCCCTAGCAATACAACTAGCTCTCATGTTTTTCGGTACCTCCAAATAAATTACACCTCATCTCTATAGATGTACAACCTATGGTATTAGATGAATCATTACATGGAGAGTCTCTCTATTTAGATTTAAAAGGATAAAATGTCTATGACACAACCTCATAAAATGGTTGTGGATACAAAACATAAAAATTATAAAGTAATACATTAAATGGATATATGGAAAATGATAGAGTTATAAAGAACAAAATTTTACAACAAGGTGATTCTAGACTCATTGCATACCACCTAAATGGGTGCCTATAGATACATGACCTTAAATATATAAGTGATGGTGAATCACATACAATATATATATATATATATATATATATATATATATATATATATATATATATATATATATATATATATATATATATATATATATGTGCATACAAATATAAATATGTAGAGTATTATTATTTTAATTTAAAAAATATGATTTTATTATGTTCTCACTAGTCTCTATCCATGAATCAGGTAGGGTTGAGAAGATATTACATCTTGGGACACAATTACAGTGTCAATCATAGGTTATTATGATCTAAATGGGGTAATCATAGAATCTATTATCATCTATACAAGCAATAAATGAAAGAGGTAAACTATGAATCAATTAGAAGTAAACCCATTTTAAGATAAATTTAAATTATTCCTTATACATAAATATGTTAGGTTGTGGAGCTAAAAGCTTCACTGATGCAAATAGGGATGGAGGTTGCTAGGAGTTGCTGAAGTGTCATAGACACCGGCGTCGGTCAGGCCAACTGACGTCGATAGGATTAGATAGGAAGAGCAACCGACATCGGTCATGGATTGGCTGGCATCGGTCACCTTCAGGTAGATAGGGACTGATGTCGGTCGCCTGTGCAGTTTAGAACTACAAGTTTTATGGGTAGTTAGTTAACGAACCAAGTGTTTGCATGTCAAGAGCCAAATTTAGACTAGAAGCTGCAGATCTAATTATTGTAATTAGATGTCTAATTATTGTTTGCATGAGATCTATTTCAGAGACTCATGGGTTATATTGTAAAGTGTTCTAGTTTGAGTTGAGAAAAGTTAGCTCCTTCTATGTGTGAGGTGAGCAAGGGTGTTCCTCCTAGTTCCACAGCAGTGCCAAGGTGGGTGCTGGTTTGGAGAATCAGCAGGATTCTTCATGTGTGTAGGATCTTGGTCAGCAGGTGTGCATGGCTACTTTTGGAGATCTACATGGTAAGTAAGATCATTGATCTACAAGTGTATGTGTGTGCATGATCCAGGTTTGCAGGCGTGCAGAACCAAATTGATTTGTAGGTGTGTAAGATCAGGGAGGACAGCAACACAATAGGGAGCAGGGTCAGGTAGGATCTACTTGGAGTACAATGTGTACTCAGAAAGAGAGCAAAGAGGAAGGCAAGGAAGTTCCTTCCATAAGTAAGATCGTTTGAGTTGCAGGTTGTTGCAGATTTAGGGGAGATCTACTTGAAATATGTTTGTGTACTTGGAGTGCGTGGAGCACTGGTGTAGTGGCAGTAGTGGATATTGACTGGTTGGAGGTGAACACCAACTCTGTGTTTGAGTTATGTGTTGGGACCATAAGAGAGAGAGCTTTGAGGGAAGATTACTGTTTATGCCCTAGAGGTGTGGGAGCCCTAGAGGTGTGTAAGGAAGAAGAACTATGGCAATCTTCTTTGTTGTATTTCCTTCTGGATGAGTATTAATACAAGTTGTGTATTGTCTCTCATATTCTGTGTTATTTTTGAATTCTAGTTACTTGTGATTCTGGTTAATTGCGCATATTAAGTTGCTTGTATTTGGTAATCAATTGTGTGCTTCTGTAATTCCCAACAAAGGCAGTGATAGAGTTCTTTGGTTGGGTATCTAACAAAGTGGTATCAGAGCTAAGGTTGCAGGGAGCAGGTTTTGTGTTTGGTTACAGGTCACTCTCAGGGGTTTCTGATTGAGTGGGAGTAGAGCAATGACAGAAGAAAGTAAGCTAAGAATGGAGGAATTGAAAAGCACAGATGATCACTTACGGTGTTATGGAAAGAAAGAGTAGGTAAAGAAAAATTGTTGGTTTATGGAAGATCACCATGAAGGAACTGAAGAAGCAGATGTTGCAAGTGTTGTTGCATAGGATGCTCTGGGAGGTTTATTGGATAAAGTAGAATCTTGTTTTATAGATTCTGTTGCCTCTTTCCATGCAGTCTGAAATAGAGTATCTTTTCATGGTAAGGTCTTTGGAGACTTTGGAAAGATTTATTTAGGGGCTGGTGTGCCTTGCCAAAGAATTGGCAAAGGGGAAGTGAAGCTGAAATTGCAGGTAGCCAACACATGGGTGTTGAAGGAGGTCATGCAGGTCCCAGTGTTGAAGATATGGCTAATTTCTTTAGAAAAGTTGGGTGATGAGAGATAAACAAGAACTCTCACAGTGGATGCACTTGAATTAGCTGGTGGTAAGAAAATAGGTACTCTTTATCTACTTGTTTATATTACTGATTCTTCTTTTGTTGCAGAGACTTGGCTTTGTAGGCTTGGTCACATGAGCAAGAAGGAGATGCATGTTCTTAAGAGGAGGTCAAATGTGTTTGACAGGCTTAAGAACTGTAAAGCCTTGGTGTTTATGGAGGAGATGGCAGACATAGACCAGTGGATGGGGCTGGATACCTCTGAGTAGAGTAATTTGGATAGGGATTTGATTCAAAGAAAGCTTGTGGGTAAAAAGTCATCACTCATAGGTGAACACAGGTACCAACGTTGGTCAGGGGGAACCGACGTCGAATAGATAGGTGCCAATGTCGGTCATGTGTAGACCAAAGCCAGTGATGTCGGGCAGGGTAAGATCGACGTCAGTTAGGAGGACCGACGTCGACAATAGGTAAGACTGACGTCAGTCAGGAGGACCGATGTTGGCAATAGGGACACTAACGTCGACAGAGTTGGTAGTCAGGATAGGCGCATGGAAACTGATGTCAGTCGGAGGCAGACTGTGTGGTGATCGAGGTCGGTCATTGTAACGGATTTTGGGCAGATATCAAGCTATCAAGGAGTCTCAAATTCCCATATGGAGGATTGAAAGGGTAAGTAAGCCTCAAATTTGTTATTCCTCTTATTTATACTCGTTGCTCACTGTAGAGCAAGAAGGATCCAAGAAACAGTGGGAGCATGGCAGGAGTATGATGCAAAACCAAATGAGAGATTTGGTAGGGTTGCTAGCCAAAAGAAAGCATAGGACAAATAGATTCCTTAGTTGAATAATAAAGAGAATGGACACGTGAGATGGAAGGCCAAGGCATATGGTCTTGAGGAAGTTGCAAGACAGTGGGACAGGGCTGACAGGTGGTACCAAGTGGATGACAAAGCAGGGCTTTAGTCAATGTCAGTATAACCATTGTGTTTGTCTTACCAGGTGGATGATGGTCACAACATTATCCTATTATTGTATGTGGAGGATGAACTTAGTGTAGGTCCAGACATATAGGGTTTTGCTGAGCTAAAGGTAAGGTTAGTTTAGTGGCATGTCATGAGGAATTTGGAGCAGCAAAATTCTTTGGCATGAGAGACATGGAAGATCACAAGGTGATTTTGTCTCCAGTGGGAGCTGATGTGAATCAGGTGTTGGCGAGGTTTAGGATGTAGAACCAGAGCACAATAAGGGTTAGACAGTTCAGTGTCTGAAATCACATGAGGTCTGGTATAGACCTGAGTTTGCCCAAGCAGTGGGTGCTGTCAGAGAGTTAGGAGCCAATTCGGGGAAGTGGGTTCTTAGGTATTTGAGAGGGACCAACAATAGGGATTCATGCTATGCAGGGTCAAGACTTCACTACATGGGTTTGTAGGTTTGAATGTGGTAGGTTACTTAGATGACAGGAGGTGCACCATAGGTTGTGTGGTGGTTGGTCTTCAAGATTGATCTTGAAGAGGGATGCAAGCCAGGAAATAGATTAGACGAGGTACATGTATAGGTACAATGTAGCTATTTATCTCTAAGTGAGAGATTGTTAGGTTGTGGAGCTAAAAGCTTCACTAATGCAAATAGGGATGGAGGTTGCTAGGAGTTGCTGAAGTGTCACAGACACTGGCATCGATCAGGCCAACTAACGTCAATAGGATTAGACAGGAAGAGCAATCGACGTCGATCATGGATCGACTGGTGTCGGTCACCTTCAGGTAGACAGGGACCGATGTTGGTCACCTGTGCGGTTTAGAATTGCAAGTTTTACGGCCAGTTAGTTAAAGAACCAAGTGTTTGCATGTTAAGAGCCAAATTTAGACTAGAAGTTGTGGATCTAATTATTGTTTGCATGAGATCTATTTAAGAGACTCATGGGTTGTATTTTAAAGTGTTCTAGTTTGAGTTGAGCAAAGTTAGCTCCTTCTGTGTGTGAGGTGAGCAAGGGTGTTCCTCTTAGTTCCATAGCAGTGCCAAGGTGGGTGCTAGTTTGGAGAATCAGTAGGATTTTTCATGTGTGTAGGATCTTGGTCAGCAAGTGTGCATGGCTACTTTTGGAGATCTACATGGTAAGTAAGATCATTGATCTGCAAGTGTATGTGTGTGCATGATCTAGGTTTGTAGGTGTGCAGAACTAGATTGATTTACAGGTGTGCAAGATTAGGGAGGACAAAAACACAATAGGGAGCAGGGTCAAGTAGGATATACTTGGAGTACAGTGTGTACTCAGAAAGAGAGCAAAGAGGAAGGCAAGGAAGTTCCTTCCATAAGTAAGATCATTTGAGTTGCAGGTTGTTGCAGATTTAGGGGAGATCTACTTAAAGTATGTTTGTGTACTTGGAGTGCATGGAGCACTTGTGGAGTGCGTGGAGCACTGGTGTACTAGCAGTAGTGGATACTGACTGGTTGGAGGTGAACACCAACTCTGTGTTTGAGTTGTGTGTTGGGACCGTAAGAGAGAGAGCTTTGAGGGAATATTTACTGTTTATGCCCTAGAGGTGTGGGAGCCCTAGAGGTGTGTAAGGAAGAAGAACTGTGGCAATCTTCTTTGTTGTATTTCCTTCTGGATGAGTATTAATACAAGTTGTGTATTGTCTCTCATATTCTATGTTATTTCTGAATTCTAGTTACTTGTGATTCTGGTTAATTCTGCATATTAAGTTGCTTGTATTTGGTAATCAATTGTGTGCTTTTGTAATTCCCAACAAAGGCGGTGATAGAGTTCTTTGGTTGGGTATCTAACAAAATACAAATCGACAATAACAACAAACTATAATGTTAATTACAGTTTTATCATCAAATTGTTGTCTATATGAGGTAATAATAAAAAAATTCATCATCTATATAAACAAACAATGAAAGATAAAAAATACAGCTTATTGATTACTTTCCAATTTACTTTCCCAAGTTAAGTGTAGGGTATTGTAATTCTAATCACAATATCAACAATAAAATCCAAATAATGTGGGGTACTAAAATATAGATTATCATCTATATAAATAAAAACATGTGAAATAAGTCAAATATTAATCAATTAATTAAAAATATTAAAATATAAACTTAATATTCCTTTACATGTACATAAAAAACTATAATTAATACCTATGTGAATACATATGATGGAGTAGGTAAGTCCTACATATCTATTTGTGTGCTGACTTGAGCTGGTGAAGTAACTATAAAAGACATATACTATTGCATACTAGTATCCATATGTGTTGAATTAAATACAAATGGAATCTAATATTATGTACAAGTGTCTAAATGTGTTGAAATAACTATAAATGGAATATATTATTACATATTAGTATCCTATATAAATATCTGTATAGTCTCTACAATTGTGTCTATTAGATTTTCATATGTAACCCCTATATGTTTTACCTAAACATGTAGTTAAATACATTTATTACCACATGATATGAAAAAAATGTATATGATTTTAGGATGCCCACTATCTATGCCACCACGTGAAGCAACAATAGTTAAAGGGACACTATTAGATGTGACACCACTTATAGCCTATGTAAAACTCCTCATTATATACATCTTATGGTCAATCGTAACCTATGTGAGACTAATAACTTCCTTAAAGGTGTCTATATGTGTACTATAATGCAATATCTTTAGGATGGAATTATGTATTATTGTCCTTATATTTATCTATTAGTAGTTTTGGTCCTACTTGGCACTAGGTCTATTAAATGAGGACCCACCAGCCCTGCCTTCGAATGCCTTCATGTCAAAATAATTTTAGATTTGTTGAAAAAAATTCACAGTAAATATTTCTCAAAAAATACAATGGAACCTCATTTTTATTGCATGAAGGCTCATCAAACACCATCCACCACCTATCCCAAAAGTTTTTTAAATCTCTGTATAAATACACTAACAATGCTAATGTGTTTGCAACTCATTGGTGTTGGTTTGATGATTATGAGCAATATGAAAATATATATATATATATATATATATATATATATATCCCCATGTGAAAATTTATTATAATAATATTGTTTCAATATATATATATATATATATATATATATATATATATATATATATATATATATATATATATATATATATATATATATATATATATATATATCCCCATGTGAAAATTTATTGTAATAATATTGTTTCAATACCTCTCTTTGATGTAATATTGCATCAAGTTGGGAAGTGACATTTATCACTTCATAATAAATAACCTCCAATGTATTAGCAAGTGAATTGTGTGAACTATGTTTTGAAGAGTCACACAAACTATTGATGATAATTTTCAAATATTGTTTCTTTTAATTATATTGTTGATATAATTATTCTTCTTATTCTATGAAGTCAAAATTCTTGGGGTTTTCATCAAGGTTTTGTTGGAGGTTTTCTTCAAGCAATGGGTCCATCAAATCAAGAATCTAAAATTATAAAAATAAACATTTACATTAGGTTTTATTCAGTTAAGGATTTCATGAGAGAAAATTAAATTTAATTGTAATACCCTCTTGCCTTGTGATTATTATAAAAAAAACATCACAAAAAATGTTATTACAAACTCTATGCATGCCCTAAGGAAAAAATAACATACCTAAGACCTTGATGCAAGTGTGGAATCTTAGTGGGGGTGTTTAGAGATGAATAACACTCACACCCTCTTTTTTATTATCTTCAATCATGATCAAAGGGTGTTTGGAGAAATTAAAATGTGGGTTTGTATGTTGGATAATTTTTTATGTATCTATGAAGGGCGTATGCCATATAAGGTATGTAACAACCCATAGGTCTTTGGGTTTTTTTTTCAAATGTCACATGCCCTTTATGTGAAATGAAAAAAATTCTTATAAATGGCCTATTTTTGTCCACTAACTTTGTGCATTCATCCTAATATAATGATGTGAGATATCCATTAGATATGACATTAAAAAGCTTTTCAAAATTACTAGCTTATGGTCTCCAC
This sequence comes from Torreya grandis, assembly GCA_037957365.1. Classification (NCBI taxonomy): domain Eukaryota; kingdom Viridiplantae; phylum Streptophyta; class Pinopsida; order Cupressales; family Taxaceae; genus Torreya; species Torreya grandis. Next base: position 2,471,366 of record JARHVA010001919.1, read on the forward strand.
CTATCATTAAATTTTCAAAGCCACTCATTACATCGATATTTAAAGGTAGATAAAGGGTTAGAGATTTCAATTCATTTTTTACCTTTATGAATTTAAGCCATTGAAGATCAGTGGATGAACATCTTACTTTTGATTTGATGGATGGAGGGAGCTTTTGAATTTTCAACATAACTCTTACTATTGGATCTTAAGAAGATCTAACGGCATGAGGGGATAAAATATTTTTCCTTATCTTATTTTTATCTATGGATTTTTTTTTAGATGAATAATTTATGTGCTCCACCATTCTTCTTTAGACAATGGTATTGATTTTATTATATAATAGGTTCTAACATATCTTACAAGTAGAGATGGTCTTAATTTCATCTAAATAGTTCATGTCTTCCAATTGTCCATTTTGTATTTCTAGATGAAATTATGGTCCATGAATTTGCTAAGGAACTTTAACTATTATTAGCTTTAGGATATCAAGTAATGGAGAGCTCTTAATCCCAAGACATGAGCTATTTATAAAATATAACATTGGTAAGGTTTTCAAAAGTATATAATACTATTAGATCTAAATAAGATCATTTTGAGGGGACTCTCATATTTTAAAAGAATAAAACTTAATTGTTTGAAGCATTTTTATTCATAGGAATGAACATCTTCACCCATTGATTTCTCACTCATTTTACCTCAATGTCTCTGAAAATCCACTATATTGATGCTTCATCATAACTCTATTTATCTAATATTGTAATTCCTTCATCGACTATTTATCCTCTCATATGTTCTATTTAAAAATTCTTGCTTTCTCCTACTTGGTTATAATTAAATAAATCTTGAGTCATGGAACCTGTAGGTATATGAATATCCTTTATTTTTAGCTCTACTTCTTTATAATTTCACTAAGTTTATCCTTCATTATAGTTATATATATATATATATATATATATATGAGTTGTTAAATATAACCTTGATGGTCCCTTTGAAAAGCTATTCAAAATTTTAAAAAATCCTGATTTCTAAGATTGTACATTTTTACATATGAAGCTACTAACTTTCACTTGTTAAATTATTCCTCATTATACCTATAAATGCTCTAAAATTTAGCCACTCTTATACATATACAATAAATTAAATTATAATCCTAAATTTTCACTCATGTAACTTCCTCTCAAAATCATTCACTCTAATAATTGCCTTGACAATTATTTATATAAAAAACACATACATACTTTAAGTGAAATATGTAGGGTGATGCAATATGCATCTTTTTATACTAAAAATGGAAATATTTCTCTATTATTTGTGGTGGATGCTAGCTTAAAAAATATATTCATAAAATGGAGAAATAACATCCCATTTTAATTATAAGCTACCATGAAATTATGATTAAAAATCTAATAGCTATAAGGGAGATGAACAATGAAAAAAAATCATGTGTTTGGTCCTCCCATTATATATAAAATCATTGCTCATCCTTTTCTAGGATGAATGTATTTATTGGATCTTGATCACAAAAAAATCATCCTTATGTTGTGCATACCAAGTGATCTTAGAAATGTCTAACTCTAACTTGTTCTGATTTCTATATTCCAAGAGAGCTTGAAACCTTATAGGACACACATTGTTCACATAAAAGATTCTACAATTTTCCTCATAATTGGGTTCATTTTCATTATGAGAAGTGCTAGTACCTAAAATATGACCCTCTTCAAAAATAAAATAGAGATTCATGGCACAATCAAATTGATCACATTCATCAAGATAAAATGTAGAAATATTAAGTAAGAAGGAATCATCCTTAGAAAATTTTGTTCCCAAATATTCCATTTCATATTTTCTTGAAATAGAGCATGGATTTTCAATAATTTCCTTAAAAATAGATTCAATATATGGACAAAATATATTTTCTTAAGAATATCCTCCTTTAAAAAAATGAAAAATGTTCCTCTTTGACTAAATTATTATTCTCAAGATCTATTATTTTCTCAATTATCTTCAACCATATAAGTTCCTCAAGAGGAGACAATTATTCATCTTCATAATAATTCTCTATTGCACCCAAAAAATCTTCCAACTCTTCTTCTTATTCACTTATCTAGTTATTGACATGTGCATGGTCCACCCTATCAACGTCCTCCACTAGTTATTCTTGATTATTATCTTCCTCCTCTTCATTATAATGGAAAAAGTCATAGTCATCTATAATTTTTTTAGTTACATCATTGAAGATTATTGAAAATATTTTCAAATTACATAAATCCTTGTTCTAGGCAAGGTTGACATGATTGATAAAAAAATTATGGTTGGGGATCATACATTGGATCACTTAAGATAACTATTTGTTCATGGATTTTTCATATGGATAGATGATGTCTGAAAGCTAAGAAATCATTTGAAACTTATGCGAGTGAGCTTCTAATCTCAATCATGGACTGATCTTGGGAATTTTAGGGTAGGCTTGCGATTTTATGGTAGAGCTTTGAGAAAAATGGGAAACATCACACAAATCAATAAAAAGGGGACTATAGGTATTGAAGTAAGAACCCAAAATTATAAATGATTTATATTAGTTGTACCAATAAATTAATATGGCTCAGGTAGTGTTCTCCAACCTAGAGATTGTATCATGACAACACTATTAAAATGAAATTATTTTAGATATTAGAAAATTGATGTACATGATAGGGACATGAATTTAACATGAATAGTTTTACAACTCTTCTCAAATATGTGGTTAAAATCAATAATGTGATTCAAATAAAACCTCTTGATTACAAACAATTAATCAATGAGATAAATAACATATATGTTCTCTTTGAATTGTTTATAATTTTTTTTCCAAGCACATGTTAACTAGATATGGTCTAAGAAGCTAAAACTTGGAACCAATATAAGGATTTTCCTCTAAGATAAGAAGTAAGTCACCTAAGAGGTACATCTAGATTTGTGATATTATGGATCGTGTAAATTTTTTCCACATCTATAATGTAGTCTATGGAATTTCATTGATACAAATGTAGTGAAATCCTAAGATTACTTGAAAAAAAGGGAAGGGATTTTAGGTTGGCCATGATAGTCTAATTTTATTTCAACAATAAAAGAAATATTGAAAATTTATTTTAAAAATACCTAATTTTAGTTTTAATGTGAAGACAAGGTTTGCTCTTTTTGAATATGGGTTCCTTTGACCAACAATCACTAAGTGATTATGTTTTCTTGATAAAAAATAATTAACTATGAAATTCTCATTAAAACCTAAGATTAATGTGTAAGTTAGGTGGATTTTTTAAAGATAAATCAAATCACATCCACTAGGCATGCCAAAAAACTGTTAATGTATTGAAATGCTTGATTATTATATATCACATTTCAAACACAACAATGAGATATCTAATTAATGTGGGAATGTTCTTTGTAGAAAACTTATAGAGCCAACTGATTGTTTTCCCTAATTTAGTCATATTATACCTAAGCTAAGTATATAAATATAAATATTAGAGGATAAAATAAATAAAAAGATACATGAGAATAAAATGGTGATGCACCAAAATGAAGTGGGTTGATTTCCTATCTATATAAAAACAAAGCTATCACTATGTAAGAAGGGAAATGACCATAACACAAATAAATAAAGTGCAATGGAAAAGATATAACTTATAAATTATCATGGAGTTTTAACAAGTCAAGATCTAGGGGAAAACAAATCAGAGCCACAATAAATTTTATCAATTATAACAAGTATGCATAATTACCTACTATTTCAAAAATAAGGCTAAAAAAAAATTACCCAAAAAATAATAGAGGTATAAATATAAATTATGGGAATTCAATGATCCTAGCAAGTCCAAGAAATCCACCCTTTATTCAAATGAGAAAATTACATATATAGATGAAGACATGAGGAAGAATAAATAAAATTTTAGTTTCCAATTTCTATAAGTAGAGGGGATTTAAATAAAAATTTAGAATTTGCCTCAGGATATCTAGGTCTACAAAATTTGGTGGTTGAAACAATATTTTAGATTTTTATGTCCATGTTGGTTATTGCCTCCTTACATAATTTGCTTACTTTAGTCACTTATTTTCTAAAATATTTATTAGAGCATGTGATAGATTAATTTAATAAAAGGAAAAACTTTTATAATAATTCTAAACTACCCATAACATTCTTTTTACATAGGTTCACTTTGAATATATAAGTTTTTTATTTAAATAGTTGGGTGAGAACACTATTCAAAATATATCTTTAGCTTTATAAATTTGAATAAAGCTCTTTTAAATTTTTAGAGAATTAAATAAGATTTATCTTAGAGGACCATTTTCCATAAGGAAAATTAATCTTGATAAATAAATGGAGCCTAGTCTAGAGTGTTTTAATAATTTATGACCTAGATCTTGCTCAAACAACCAAAAAGGGTTAAGGCTCCTCTTCTCATATAGGCTATGTCAAACCAACTATTGATAATAGGCTTGAGGGCCAAATAATGTGGGTAGGATATGGATTCAACACTATCACCATTTTTGAAATCCACAAAATGGTATATTACTGCAAATCCTAGATATTTTAAGGCAACTCTTTTCTTTCCTCCCTAAGCATGCATTTATATGCGAATTTTACTTAGAGTTTAATTGAGTAGTTATTACAGGCTTGTTAGTGTTTCTTATTGGGTGGTTTTTTGGTGTTTCTTCTAGTTTATCATGGTTATTTTTGTTTGATGGGTTGTGTTAGGTTTAATTTTTTAGCTTCATTCTAGTATATCTTGTTATGGATCCTTTGAATTATGGCTATGTTTTTTCAGTTGGGCATTGGGACTGTATTTCTAGTTTTTTTGGTTTGTTGAACCTTAGTATTATCATTGTAGTTTTATAGTGGCCAAGGTGGTAGTTTTTATTTCATTTATTTTTTTGTATGGGTGAGCGACCTTCTTCATTAATCAATGAAAAAATGTATTAAATAATAATAATATACTTAAATTAATTAATGCTTTTAAAATTCCTTAAAAATAAAAATTTGATATATTATTATTTTTTAGTCATAAATAATAGAAAATATCAACAAGTAACATATAAAAAAATAAATTAGTTATTTTTTGCTTAAGGTATTGAATATAAATTTCAAAATCACATTAACTATTAACACCAAATAAGAATTTATTATACTTAAATTATCAACAACTATCATCATAAAGAAATAAAATTATTATAAAATAGTTTATAACATATTTTAAGTGCATAGAACCCATCACAAAAAATAAAAAACTTTATTTGATCATCATCATCATCAACCTATTCACCTGTATCACTAGCATGACCACCACCATCATCCTCATCATCCTCATTGTCATAATTTTCCTTATGCATCAAATGTCTCATTGCCTACAAAACAAATGCTATATTATAAAGCAAGTTTAAGTATTAAAAATAGTAATTGAAATATAATGATATTAAAAATAGCATGCATGAGGTGCACTTCAAGAGGTGTTTAATGTTCCCTACATAAATAAATATAAATAATTCAGCTATTATTTTAAAAAATTGAACCTAATTCTAATTTTTTAAACCCAAGTTAACCTCCAATAAAACTTAATTTTATAAATATATATATATATATATATATATATATATATATATATAAACTTTTAGGGTTTTACACATGCAATTTCTATGTTTGGTTAAAGGGATGAGATGTCTAAATCAACTAAATAAATTACGATAGTTAAACACTGATTTGTTATGAAATTTAATTATTTGAATTTAAAAAAATAGTAATAAATTTTCATAAATATATAATTATCTAGAAAGTAATGTCACAAATGATCTAGGTTCTGAAAATTGGGTTCTAGATAGTTCTGAGTATTATCAACAAGATTATAGAATATATTTGTTTACTAGATATTAATGCCCCATATGGATAGTAATACATGATATTTTAATGTCCTAAATGTGGAATTAATGTCCTCTTTATGGGTCTATTCCTATTTTTTGGGTATACTTATGCTTATGTTTTAAGGTGCTATTCTTGCACAGACAAAACCTAAAACTCTATATTATACTTGAAAAACCTGATTTAGTGTGCAAAACCTAATACTAATTATAATTATGGCATAAGAGATAATTAAGTGTTCATTAGTAGGATATGATAGACATCCTTAACACCTTATTGTGAAGAGAGTTTCCTACATACTAATACTCTGAAGAGGGATCAAGCTCGATGTAGCTATCCCACCTAGTGTTTGATGCAAAGTACAAGTGAATGCTAGAATGAGAGTGGACTTGGATGCTTTGAATGTCCTTGAGCTTTGATATCTTTAAAAATTGGGCTTATGGCTGATATATATGGTAGTATGTATAAGTAGGGGAGAATAAGGATCAAATACCTTAATTATTCTCAACTTGTCTTTGGTTTGAATATGCTTTTGCATTTATTTTCCATCTAGTAAATAAAGGTTAATTAGACTTGTACTTATAGATATTTTAAACTTATGTAGATAATAAAATATGCTTATACTGACCTTAGGAGGGGTACACATTTGAAAAATTATATGTTTGAGATAGTTAAGGATAAAGATAATAATGGCTAGTTGGGCCACTAGCACCATGTGGCTATAGTGTCCCAAAAGTGGTGCTAATGTCCACTTGGAGAAATGATGGAAAAATTGGGTTGGGATATAAAAAAATAGTCCTAAGACTATTTTGGGTTGAGTATAGGTGATTTTGGTCTGATCAATGATTGAAAAAGTGTGTCCAAGGCTCTAGGATAGTTCTAGGGTTAAGATAGGAATAGGTTAACTCAAGAAATACTCTCAGCATCTAGTTACCACTTTTAGGTGATTAAATTTGCCTCCTCTTTATGCTAGTAATGCATCCAAGTGAAATGAATAGTATAAAGGAAAAAGAAGCATACCTAGACTTACCTTGGAAGTGAATCCCATGTAGCTAAGTCTGAGTATGTGAATCTAGGTTTGCATATGTGAAACATGATCCAAAGTAATGTCCTAAAATGAAACATACAAAAATCAATCCTTACTTAAGAGATGATTAAAATCAAAAATACTATGCTAAAATGAAGTAACTAAGTAAAAGTTGAGTAAAGAGAGAGGAAAGGAATGAATACACCTCATTCAGTATGTGAACTAGTGCATAAAGATGGTGAAAACCTCTGTGTGTGAGTGTATATAGTGATCATATCATTAAATATCTTGGACTAAGCTGATGGCTTACTCAATCCTCATATGGGTGGTGCAAGAACTCAATCTAGTTTTGAATCCATCATTTCCCACTCCTGTTTGGTGGATCCTGATATGTGAATAACTTGGATAATACTATAAGTGTGTCTAACCCTCTCATGTGGGTGGCGAAAGAACTCTAGTAGTCCATGAATCCATCATTTCCCACCTATGTGAAATACATGTATTTATAACTAAAATGTGAAAAGTGCTGAAAGTATCTAACTATGCATGTTGGCTCTATGGACACTCAGGTATATTAGGTGGTTTTGGGTCACTCAAGAATGACAAGCATTGCATATGGAGTAAGGCATGAATTTGGTGATAACCTAGAATGTGATAAAAAGTGTATACAATGTATAAAATGACATGGAGTTTGCCATTCCATTTGATCAACCTATGTTTAATTGAGTATATAGAAACTATGTGCCATGCACATGCCCCCAATATCGTATATGAGTATACTAAATTTGAATTAAGTATGTAGTATTTGAATCTATATAACTAAATTAAATGTGGGGTTGATCATGCCATGCATGATGCCCCTAAATCTAAGTAATTGGTATGAATCTAAACTAGTATCAATCTAAGCTAAAATGAGTGTATCTGATAAAAAAATGAAAATAAATGTCAAAACTATGAATATATCTATGAAAATATATATTGTACATGGTGTACTAGTTTAAATGATATGGACTATCTCAAAGCTGGGGAAACTAAAAAGTAGCACCCTATAGTGGACAATAACACCTTGTGGTGCTAGTGTCCCACTATGGGTGCTAATGTCTACCTAGTCTAAAATTTGAGTGATCTAAATAGTTGTCTGAGTCTCTATTTTATTCTATGTCTGCTCTATGTCTAATGTCTGAAAGTAATCCTATGTGCTAAATTTTAACTATGAAAAACAAATTAGGATCTTGATCTCTATGACAAACCCCTATGAATTCCTCCTCTTTTGAGGTTAGTTGTGACATATGTATAAGAACTACCCTCTAAATAGTTATCTATGTAAAATGTGTTAGCTAGAGCATGTGCATGATATTCTAATACAATGTACAAACATAATATCAAAATGTAAATGAATATGAGCATAAGTAGGTAATGTAAGATGTATGTTATAACCTAGCATTATACAAGGGTATCAAGATATATGCAATCAATGTGTAATAACAAATTTGAGTAACTACCTAGGGGGATGGGGCATGATGTCCATCATGGCTCCCAAGTAGGAATGGTAGATGCATGAGGTCCTTCATGGCATTGAAAATTGGTGTGTGGGTAATAAGCCAATAGAAGTGTCATGGTGTAGAAGTATACAAGGAAGCATACATATAATCACATGAGAGACACAAAAAGGTAGGTCAAGGGGCCACAATATAGGGGAGATAGGCACATGTCACTAAATATGAGAATGAATACATATAAGGACATGTTTAAATGTCTACATATGAAATTAAAAATCATTCTATCTTAGAGCCACATAGAAGGACATGTTCAAATGTTCACATATAGAATAAGGAAAACACACACAAGGGACATGGGCACATGTCCAAGGCATACAAAACAAACAAGTGGTGTAAATCTAAATAACAATGGCATATTCAAATGCCCTTAAAGATGGAAGAAGCATATGAACATAATCAAGTCTAATTTAGGATAACTAGAATGAAAATATGTATAACTGTTTAGTATAAATCTATGTAGATGTGAGGATGCATATATAATGAGTCTAACTAGTGATAGTTAGAAAAAAATTTGAGCAATGAGAAGCAATGATCAATATAAAGATAAATAATTGCATAAATTAGAATGTATAGCATGCAAATATAAAACCTGGTAGTAACAACTATGTATGAAATTTCCCCAAGTGGGTATATGTATCAAATGTATAAACTTTGATTGGTGTATATGCCCCCAGGGGGTATATGATAACAATTATGGATCAGTGTAGTGGATTGGAGTCCTATATGTAATCTACAATCTCTTGAAAAGAATAAGTGAAGCATATGTGCATGATAAAACTGACTATACTAGGATAGTTATCCATCTATAATATATGAAAAGTAGAAGAGATGTAAACATAAAAATGCATACAATATGTAAAATTTGTGTTTTTTGAGTAATATTTGAATGTTTTTGTGTTTTGACATGTTATATTATTTTTGTATTTTCTAGATATAATCTATGTAAAAGTAAATGAAAATAAACTATGTACAAGGAGAAATAGACAAGGAAGTATGTATAAGAGTAAAAACCATACTAACTAATGAGCCTTATGGGAGACTCACTATCACTATGATCAATGTCAAAAATAGGAACTATAATATTTCATGCAATGTGATTGATATGTTGTACTTGAATGTTGTTGCAATATGAATCTTAGTATTTTTCATCATCAAAATCATAATATTGTTCATCATCAGATTCATAATAACCTAGAATGCTGGAGGGAATTGACTCATAATATGGAGTTGACATTTCTAATTTGTGCTTTGGCATATTGATTATGATTTTTCCCTTTGAAACTATGTTGATTAAAGAATTATGATGTTATGGAGGATCTTTTGATATAAAACATTGTTTGAGAATGCTTGTTGGCTTAACATCATTTTGAATTTGTAACTAAAGCTCTTGCTCTTTTTTTAACATTTCTTATGTATCTAGATGTTCTGCCTTGATAAAATATATTTGTGACTAATGTGCCTTAGGATGTTCAATGAATCTTAAACCTTGTTGACCAATTTTATCAACTGCTATAATAGGAGAAGTGATGCCTTAGGCCTGTTTGCCCAAACCTTGACCATGATAATCATACTATTGTAGATAATTTTGACTAAACTCATACCATATTGAACATTTATCCTCTTTTTGGAGAGGTAAATTTGTTGGATTTATTTATGCTTGTTTCTTAATGTGATTATTTTTTTGGAACCTTTTGTTGTTCTGAGTTATGATTTGGTAATTATTTTTGTATTGTTTATGAATTTGACCCTTTTCTAATTGGTAGATGTGCTAATGAATGTTATTCGGATGAAGTGTTATTATGTGAGTCATTTGTATCCATGATTTTTTATATTTTCCTTTTCAATGCTAAACATGAATCAATGTGATGCCCATGCATTTTATGATATGCACAAAAATATTTAGATCTCATTGGGTGTAGAGGAGGTAGCTTGATCAACTTAACTTTAACCTTTTCACTTGAACTCTTATTTGACCTTTTAATTCTTTTTTAATCACTAGTTATATAAGTACTTTGTTGTGATTTCATGTTCTGATATGTGACATTGTTTGCCACAAATTGACCAGTTGAATATGTATAAACATGATTTAAACTATGGTGCCCTAGAGAAATTTATCTTATAAATTGATTTTCTAATGTTGTAATATTTTCATGTAGTATTTGATTTTGAATTTTTAAACCTATAGTTATCTTACTCATACTGATAAGTTGATCACATAGAGTTTCATAAGTGCAAACCCTAGCTATTTTTGTTTGAACATGTAGGCACATACCCTTTAGGGAAGAGGTGTAAATAGGTTGAGTAGGGAGATTAGTGATAGTATTATAGGCTAATTCATCTTGTGGATTAATTATAGCATCGATTTGGTTATAGGGAAAGTATCTATCACCCTCATGGGGATGAGGAGGAGAAGGAGATTATTTCATGTGCATAAGATATGACAGTCTAATCTGAAACATGGTTGTTAGATTATGTGCTAAATCCTCTATGTGTGTGGGTTTTCTTGTTAATGTAATTCAACATGGGAAAAAGATAACGTGCTATGATATATGACATATATTTAAATTGATATAAAGCATCATCTATACATGTGTTTATGTCTTTTATGAGTTTGTTCTGAATTAAAGGGAATAAACATGTAAATGAAAGTATTAGACTTTGTAATAAGAAATGATTAATTTATTCTATCATTATGATTATGATTATATAAATTAAAAGATATATGAATCTAAAATCTGATTTTTGAAAATAAAATTTGAGTATAAATGGAAAAGGATACAAACCCTAAGTGTGTCTAGGGTTTGGGTTTTTTGAATTTAAGGTTTCTTTGAAACAAATTTAAATTATATTCAAATAAATTGAAATCCTAATATGAAATTTATTTAATTAGCTAGGTTGTCTAAAAAATTATAAAATCAGAAGTATACGACCCTAATTTTTTTTGCAAAAATTAGAATTAATGCAAGTTAAGGTTTAAATCAATATTCAAAGTAAGTTAAGTTCACCAAATGATTTAATATTTTAGGGTTTTACACATGTAATTCTTATGTTTGGTTAAAGAGCTAAGATATCTAAATCAGTTAAATAAATTTCAAAAATTAAGCACTTATTTGTTATGGAATTTGACCTTATTTAACATTTTAAAAATAGTAACAAATACGCATAAATATAGACTTATCTATAAAGTGACTATCATGGCTGATTTGGGTTCTAAAAACTAGGTTCTAGATGGTTTTAAGTGTTATCAATAGGATTCTAGAATCTATTTACTCACTAGGTAGTATCACCCCATATAGATAGTAGAGCCATGTTACTATAGTGTCTTCAGTGTGGTACTAATTTACCCTTTGTAGGGCTATTCCTCTATTTTAGGAGCACTTCCAACTATGTTTTTAGGTCCTATTCCTATGCACATGAAACCTAAAACTTTGTGTTATGCTTGAAAACCCTAATTTAGTGTAGATTTGAAATTATGGCATGATAAATAATTGTGTGTTCATTATTAGATAAGATGGACATTTTCAACACCCTGATATGAAAAGAGTTTAATACATACTAATACTCTAAAGAGGGATCAATCTCGATGTAGATATCCCACCTAGTTCTTGATGCAAGGGCAAGTGAATGCTAGAATGAAAGTGGATTTGCATGGCTTGAATATGCTTTAGCTTTAAAATCTTTGAAAACTAGGATTAGGGATATTGTAGATGGTAGTATGTAGCAATAGGGTAGAATACGGATCAAATAACTTAATCTTTCTCAACTTATCTTTGGTTTGAATGTTCTTTTGCATATATTTTCCATCTAGTGAATAAATGTAAATTAGACTTGTATTTATAGAGATATGTAGCTTGTGCAGATAGGAAAATGTGCTTAGGTTGACCTTAGAAGGAACACACATTGATTAAGTATCCATGTGGGAGAGTTAGGGATAAGGATAGTAGTGCCTAGTTGGGGGCACTAGTGCCATATAGTTGTAGTGTTCCAAATGTGGTGCTGATGTCCACTTGGTAGACTACTAAAAAACCTAGGTTAGGATCTAAGAAGATAGTCTTGGGACTATGTTTTGGCTAATATGTGATTGTGTTTTACTAAATGACTTGAAAAGTGTTTCTAAGTCTATAGAATAGGTCTATGGCTAAGATAGGAATAGGTTAACTCAAGTGACACTCTTAAAATCCAATTACCACTTTTAAGTGATTACATAAATACATATATATAAACTATGTTTATAAAATATTTTATAAACATAGTTAATTAATACTTACTTATATGCCTTCTATAATGCTAATGAATATGAGGAGTCCTTCCCAACCTTTCTCCATTTCTAAATGTATGTGATCATTACATGATAATATTTGAAAGTTTGTTTCCTTAAACAATATAAGACATTAATATTACATTTAAAACTATATAATAAAGAATAAAAAATGAATAATGTCTAAAAAATATATGTAATTAATTAAATTACATATGTCATGGAGACATATTACTACAAGTTATTTTTAAAGTATTGAACATATTCTACAGTTGGCCATGCTAAAATACCATATGGTGGAATACTTTTAAAAAAATACATTAGTTATTCAACTATAAACACATAATAAATTCAAATTAAATTATTCAACATGAAAATAAGTGATATAAAACTTTAAAAACTAGGAAGCACTTATTCAAGGCCTTTTAGGCCTATGCGATGAGTAACATGGTTTATTTGAACCCTTTTTCTATGGTCTTGATATACCCACATTTTTTTTAATCTTTTATCTACAAGGAATTTTTTGTTACCCTTCCAATGTGAGATCAAAAATTTCCACCCCTATTTTCTATTTTTTGGGTTTTCCTAGTGCTTAATCAATATGCTAGACCACTAATATGAGCATAAAAAATAAATTTATTTATCTATGCCAACCCATCGCCCAACTTGGCTACTTGTACATTCAACTTAGGTGTAGAGAGAGATCATCAAGAGAATTTTTTAGTGCAAAATAATATCAGGTACAATGAAAATATTACATCACCTAGGAGGGTTTCTCATTTATTTTTGAGGAATGAATCACAAAAATTATTCAATAAAATTTACCAAATAATAAACTCGACACTTGGGTGAAGGTTCAAGGAGTGTGATAATTTATAGAAATATACATTGTTGAATCGAAAGGTTGCATACATTTTTTTAGTCTAAATCCCAATTTGACCAATGCCATATAGGACTACAAGGAGACTACATAGACTCTAGTATACAAAAAGTATAAGTCAATAGGATTATGAGAGTTAGCAATTAATGCATGATCGATTATGAAAAGTAGTTGGTATTTAGACAATGTTATTATTTAGGAACCTATAATTATTTCACAAGAATGTCAACTCAATAACTATGCATCATTGACTGGTGTTGATGATAGTTATATGAGTAAAAGATCTAAAATGATAGACTTCAAATACATCTTACCTCAAAGATATCAAATGTATCTATAAAAGTATATGTTTAGAGACACAAAAGGTGGGTAGAGATTGAAATAGATGTCTAAGGAAGTCAAAAGGAAAAAAAAGGAATGAATTACGGAAGGCTTGATATATTTTATGTAGCCCACTATACATAAGAATCCCATAGATTATAGTTGATATGTGTGTGTGTGTGTGTGTGTGTGTGTGTGTGTGTGTGTGTGTGTGTGTGTGTGTGTGTGTGTGTGTGTGTGTGTGTGTGTGTGTGTGTGTGTGTGTGTGTGTGTGTGTGTGTGTGCACGTGCATGTGTGTGTGTGTGTATTATATTAAGATTTGTGTTAATATAATATAAATACTATCATTTCTATAATCATTTGCTTGAGAGTAACTAAGGAGAGGTAAAGTGAGTGTATTACTTAGCTATATGGTTAAAGGCATCATTTAATTAGGATCCCTAACCTAAACTATAGAAAAATTTGTATTAAAGTAGGTTGATCATATGGAAAAATTGGTAGGTGAAGAAAAGAGACAACTAGAAGGTGAAGATGCCACCCATAAAGTTTCTAGTAAAGGCATGATAAAATCTGACATGGATGGAAGAATTGATGAAGTCTTGGATGTGGTGTTTCATGTAATGATTCTTAGATGTTATCAATGAGGACATACTTTGAGGGTTCATTCTAAGGGATGACCAGATTAATGTCAAAGAGGAAGGAAAACATGTATAAGGCATCAATAATCATGAAGAGAAGATGCATGTAGTTAAAAATAAAATCTTAAAATTTATTTCATGGATTGGATGAAAAACTAAGGTAATGGTGCAATGATTTTTAAGAGTTTTGAATCTCAAGGAATTGATAGATTGACTCACTAACATCAAGGAATATTTTGAGTTCTATGATATTAATGACCCACATCATATGAAGATAGTGAAAACCAAGTTGAAGGGTCACACAACACTATGGTAGAATGAAGTCCAAAATGAGTATCATAGGAAAGGAAATCATAAGATAGTTTGGTGGGATTGAATGGTGATAAAAATAAAGGATAAGTTTATACTTGGGGAATACCAACTGGAAATTTTCAAGAAATTACAAAATTTAAGATAGAAGGATTTAGCTATCAAAAGTACATAGAGTATTTATACAAGATAACTATTTAATCAGGCCATATTGAATTTGACTGGGAGAAGGTCAAAATATAATTTAAGGGGTTAAGACTCTCTATTTAAGAGGAACCAAGTTTGAAATTCATGCATATTATGGAGGAATCTTATTAATTTGCATTGAAGGTAGAGGAGAAGTTGAAACACATAGAAAAATAGTGTGTGAGGAAAGGGAAGATTTATGTGAGGAGGATGAGGTATCACATGAAGGAACCTATAGAGTAAGTCAAGAGTAGTGCAACATGTAGAGAAATTGAGCCATGACAAGAAAGCAAGTAAGGATTTAATCGAGAAAACACATGGATAAGTACATCCCACTTATCAAAATGATATGGTAGATTTGGTCAAGGAAGGGGAATAAGATTCCTTATAACATGCTATCAATGCAAATAGGCCAAACACCGAGTGTTTGAATTTACATAAGAACTAGGATAAAGTAATAAAATTGAGGCTAGTACACATATTACACATGAATAAGAGGAATATATTAGGTCAATAAAATACTTAGAGGAAACTTATCTAGGGAGAAAATCATGATGAAACGGGTGTTTTTAAAACTGCTAAAGGATAATAAGGAACTAATGTAGAGAAAAGGTATTTTTAGGAAAATGTGCAAAGTGGGAGGTAAATGTTATAAGGTAATTATAGATATAAATAACATCAACAATTTGATCTCATGTCAAATGTTGGTAAAATTAGGTCTGAATAAGGTAAACCATCCAAACCTGTATAAGGTATCATGGTTATAAAATGGTCACTAGGTGTTGTTAAATGAATAATTCCTTATGAATTTTAACATCAGCGCATATCGATATGAAGTATGGTGTGACATGATACTAATAGATGTATGCCATTTTTTCTTGTGAAGGAATTGGAAGTAAGATATAAAGGTGGTGCATGAAAAAATTTCAAAAACTTATTTCTTGGATAATAATGGTAATAATTTCACCCTTAGTCCATTAAAGGTGAAAGAAGAAGAGTGAAATAGTAGTGTTTACACAAGAGTGTTGATGGTGTCAGGTAAGGAATTATTGAAGTTAGTAAAGGAGGGTTTTTTATGTCGTGATAATGCTAACATAATATAAGTATAAGGACATAAGGAAATATGAACCATACCATGTGAAGTAAGGGAGATGTTATATTCATTCACCAAAATAGTATCAAATGACTTGCCAAAATGACTACCACCGATGTGCATTATATGTCATCATATGGAATTTATTCCTGAAGTAAGTTTTTTGAATATAGTGCAATACTAGATGGTGCCAAAACAAAATGAAGAGGTGAAATGACATGTGCATGAGCTACTATATTAGGGACTAGTTAGAAAAAGTTTAAGAACATGTGTAATGTCAATGGTCTTGGCACCAAATAAGGGAGGAGAAAGGTGCATGTGCATAAAATTGAGATCCATCAATAAGATAATGATAAAGTAAAAACTTACATTATCATTCATTGATGACTTGATGGGCTACTTAAGTAAAGCCATATTTTTCTAAAAAAATGACTTTAAGACTGGGTATCACAAAATCAAGATAAGGGAAGGAGATGAATGGAAGACAACCTTAAAAATAATAGAGGGTTATATGAATGGTTGGTATTGTTACTTGGTTTTAAAATCATGAAAATCAAGTTTATGAGGTTAATGAATGAAGCAATAAAGTTATTTTTGGGGAATATGTTATTGTATACTTGGATGAAATCTTGGTATTTAGTAAGACTAAAGAGGAACACTTGGAGAATATATATAATGTGTTAGATATGTTGCACATGCAAAACTTGTTGATCAATGTGAATAAATGTATCTTTATGAAGATTTTTTTTTTTTACATTTATGTTTTTAAATATTTAATGAGGGCCTTAAGATGGATCTTGAGAAGGTGTAAGTAATAGTATAATGTCCATCATTGAGAAGTGCATTTGAAGTCTAAAGTTTCCATGGACCGATAAGATTTTACATTAAGTTTATTAAGAACTTTAGTGGAGTGTGTACATTAATTATTGAAGTGTTTAAAGGAGACTATAAGGAATTCATATGGATGAAGGAAGATAAAAAGAGTTTTCAGGATATGAAGAAAAAGGTATTTTCATAACCAATATTAGTACTACTATACTTTAACAAGGTCTTTCAAGAAGATTGTGATGCAAGTGGAACATCAATTGGAGTGTTACGAGACCAAGGAGGGAAACCAATCACATACTTCAATGAAATTTTAAATGAAACCAAATGAAAATATTCAATTTATGACTAGGATTTTTATGCTATTGTATAGGCACCAAGGAAATGGAGACACTAGTTTCTACTTAAGGAACTATGCTATATATGGATAATTGGGCACTATAGTTCATAAAAATTTAATGGAAACTGAACCAGTGACACAAGAAATGGGTTGAATTATTATAGAGTTAATTTTTTTTTTTATGAATCATAAGAGATTAAAAATATAGCAATGTTGTTTATACTCTAATTATAAGTTCATTAGTTGTAAATGAGAAGTGGGTGTTCATGACATTTGATTCCATAAAGGAAGTTTATGCTGGGGACAAACATTTATAAGATGTATAGAAGGCAAGCACAAAACATTCTATGTATGGATCAAATGTTATGGTTAGATTACCATATGCAAGAGGGGATGTTATTTAAAGGCACACACATATGTATATCATGAGAGTTGATGCACACAAATTTAATTGGGGAAAACATAATGGGGACTGACAGGTTACTTTGGGATTGATAAAACACTAACATAGTTAGAAAAAGGTTATTATTGGCCAAGGATTAGTAAAAATGTGAAAAAATATGTACAAAGGTGTACAGTTTGTCAAATATCTAAAATGAGTTAGGACATGTGGTTATACCAACCATTGTTAGTTTTGAAAAACCATGGGATTATGTTAGCACTGATTTTGTGTTGGGATTGGTGAGAACACAAAGAGGGAAAGATTCCACTTAGTTGTGGTTGATAAGTTCTCAAAGATAAAACATTTAATTGCATGAAAGAATATAAGTGACATGTTAAATATTTATAATATATTATTCAAAGAGGTGGTGAGTCTGCATGTATTTCCATGCAACATTGCATTAGATAGGGATACCAATTTTATAGGCTATTTTTATGAACACAATGGAAAAAAGTGGGGACAAGGTTGGAATTTAGTTATAATACCATTTTTAGATGGGTGGAAAACTGAATTAGTAAATACTATCATTGGAAATTTACTTATATGTTTTGTAGGAGATAAACTCAAGTAGTGGGACATGGTGTTAGCACAAGCAAAATTCACATACAATAATTCTGTAAATATGAGCACTAAAAAACCACCTTCCAAATATTAAGTAGATGTAATCCTAGGGGAGTTACATATATAAGGAGTATAATAGAGATGAATCAAAATAGCACATAAGTAGATAACTATGCAATTTATATGCATGAGTTACATTGGGAGGTCTAGAGAAAGTTGGAGCAAAATACTCTTATGTACAAGAAGTGTGTGAGTGAAAAGAACGAAAATTAGGAATTTGAGGTAGGTGATATAGTTTTAGAACATTTAAAAAATAAACATTTCTAAGGGAAACCTAAAATAATATTAAGATGAAGAAGATAGGACCATGCAAGGTATTGTGAAAATTCTCAACAAAGGCTTATGAATAGAGTTTCCAAAATAACTAGACATATTGCCCATATTCAATGAGGCAAGTTTGTGTGAATTTAATAAGGACCAACTAGATAATTAAGTGGAAGCACATATACCATACTAGAGACCATAATTTTTTATGAAGTAAAAAACAAAGGTTATTGGACTTTAAGGTTGGGAGAAGGATGCATGAGAAAGAGTACAAGGAATACATGTAAAATTGGAAGGATCACACAATAGGAGATGCAATGTGATTGGGTGTCATAGATATTGATCATAATGGCCATACTTTTTAATACTTAAAATTTTTATAAGGAGATCACTTTTTAGTTACCTAAGGTTTTTAATGCAACAACATCTCAGGTACAAAGGAAAAGTTGCATTAAATAAGAGGGTTACTCCTATATATTTGAGGAAAATAACATGTGAAGTATTTAATAAACATGGACAAGACAAGAATACTCAACACTTGGGTGAAGAAGAGAAGAGTGTGATCACTTAAGGTAATACACAATGCTGAATTATTAGGCATCACAAAATTTTAGAGTCATCTTAATTTGACCAATGATACATATGCCTAAAAGCAAACTATGTAGACTCTAGTATGTGTAAGGTATAAGTTGGTGAGATATGTTAGGAGTTAATAGTTAATGCATAATCAATCCTAACATGGATTTAAGATTTACATGGTGATGTTTTTTGGGAGAATATAATTATTTCATAGGCCTATCAACTCAAGAAGTGTGCATCATTAATTAGTATCGATGGTAGTTGTATGGGTGAAGGATCTACAATGACAGACTACAAATATGTCTCACCTTGAAGATATCAAATGGATAGATAAAATTAGATGTTGAGATACACATAATATGGGTAAATATTGAATAAAAAACCTAATTTAGTCAAAATAAATAACCTAGGGAAGGCTTAATATCTTATATGTAGCTTGAAATATATAATATGCCTTTATCTTCAGCTTTATATATATATGTATTTGTGTTTCTTAGTATAATAAAAAGACTAATATTTTTATAATAATTTATGTGAGAGTAACTAAGGAGAGGTAGAGTTTAATTATTACTTGGATGCATGGTGGAAGGTATCCTTTCATTAGGATCATTGACCTCAACATCACCAATTTTTTAGCAAATAGATATGAACTTGAAATGGAAGACATTGAATAATTATAGAGAACATAAAAATTTGATAGCTTAATAAAATCAACACATGAACACATAACAAGTACTCAAATATTAAAAACAATTTCCATATTTTATTAATGACTTGTATATATAATTGTATGTAGTATTAAAACATAGTTCAACTCAATAATATCTCAAACTAAGCAATGAAAGTAAAAATACAAAATGATCACAATACTTAATAACCAAATTATCAATAACATAACATAATAGATTTAAACCCTAAATCAATATGTAAGATAGCATTTTTTAAACATAAGACCTGCATTTCTATATGATCTAGTTGTTATACATAGATTCACTTTAATATTTTTCCTAGAATATTTGTGCTAATTAAAAACTATTAACTCCACTATGCTAGTTGTGCTTTCTACCTACACTCTATGCTTTGTGTATTTGAATCCCACTCCTTACATGTGTAGGATTTATGTTAACCAACATTCCTTTTATACTCCTTTGTGTTTTATGGATCTGTATCCTACCATTCCATGCTCACCAAGATTCCCATTATACAAATCTCTCCCTTTTTCAATTCTAAGAGTTTTAGAACTTTTCCCTTTGCTTTCATTCCATGTTTTTACTTTCTAAATCACACCACTAGACATAGCCAAAATCCTCTAGTCTCCTTCAAAACCTTCATTATGTGCTAGTATGTATGCATTGACTTTTTTATACACTTATTCCATGTGGTACTCCCTAAATACATACCAATGCATGTTGCCACACTTACCCAAAATGTGCCTTTTGTGTTTATGTATCTATGCTAACATAGACGTATATGCACTATTAACCTTAGGAAAAATTAGGGGTCAACATGCACAATGGCTGGTGTACACACTTTTCATTTGGGATTTTCCTTTAATTTTTGTAGGTCACATTTTGGGACCTTCTCAAAGCATCCCCATGCACATAAGGGTCTTCCTCTCAATGAGATTTAACCCATATTCATTTAAAAATGGGTTATTTGCACATTTTTTATCTTCTTTGGAGAAATAGAACTAGTCAATGTGAGTTAAATATTTCATGTTGGAAAGGTTTATGATCATCTAGTGTGATGGTCCATAAAAAAGTCACCATTTGGGTCTCTCCATACATCCCTTGCCTCATTGAACCAAGTGGGTGTGTCAAATGTACCATAGGAGAATGGATGATACTCAAGGGGTATGGCAATAGGTTGGTTGGGGGTGGTTAAGGGAACACTAGGGATGTGAAGATATATGTCAAAATTAATTTTTAAATATTATATGTCCCTATCCCTCATGTTTTCAGGACCTCATGGTCTGAAAACCTTACCCATTCTTTTCTTTAGTTTCTTTACAACCAAAGGAGTTCTTTCTAATTTGGAGAGGGTTTGGTTATTTCACTACAAGTATTTAAGTATTATAAACTTAGAATTTTTTTTTAAACTAAGTTATATTAAAAATATAAAATAAAAAAATCCCAAATATAACAAGAGTTATGTTTGAAAATAATCTATAAAATTAGCAAATTATCTTCCTAGTAAAAAAAAAAAAAACTCTAAAACAATGGAAAGGACATGTTTTATTACCATTCCTCCTGATCTAGTGGATGAATTTCATTTTCCTTCAATTTTACCTATTTTTATTTTATTTTCTTTCCATTTTATTTAAAAATATCTAATGATAATGATATATTCAAATGTTTGGAATGAAATAAACAATTAAAACTACACCCATTTTTTTTTCTAGCCCTCATTTGGCTTTCTAAAAATACAATAAAATAAATCAAAGAGATTTACCCCTCTTTTTAAAAATTTGATAGCCCATTTTTTAGTTTATAGTTGATGGAATCACAAATCCTAAGACAATCACATTAGCCTTTGTGCCAACTATAAACTTGACATTTTCCTCAACATAAGGGTAATTTTGTAACTCTTTTAATTTTAGAAATAAAAAATGTTAACATTGCCAACTAAGATAAATGTGTATGTAATTAAACTTATTTTTGTAAAATTATAACACTAAAAATTTTAAAAAATGTGCATGCCATTAATACTCTAGTTTTATTATGTTGTATTGCCTCAACGACTACTTATAAGTACTTCCTTAGAATGCTTGTTGAATATGAAATAAATAGTTTGCAAAGATGTTGGTCATCTTCTTAAAAATAAAAAATAACACTTTTTTTTAGTTGAATAAATAATCTAATGAATTTAATACCCTATAATAAAAATTTAAAAGACTACATGTCATCATCACCATCATTGAAGTTTGGGTGTTATGATGATTAGCAATTTTTAGATGACACATGAAACACTTCCTATTTGATAAAGTATAAAAGATGGTATTTAAATTCTATCAAAAAGGTTAAAAAAATAATTTTAGAATAAATTCCATTTGAAACCTATGATCAACCTTGTGGACATTTTTTACCAACCAAAATTACATAAGATTTGGGAGCTTCAGAAGAAAATGTTTGTTAACAATTTTCTCCTATAGCAGTAATACCTGAGATATTATGCACAATAGAAGTTGGTAATAATTAAAGTTATATTTTTGGGCCAAGGTTGAAGGTGGATATAAATTAACCCCCCACCCCACCCTTTGAACCTTATTCTCCATTTCTAGTAACAAAAGAAGCATCAAGAAAAAAACTTATATAACTGAGTAGTTAAAGAAAAAGTAACTGAGTGAGAGGTTAATAACTATAGTAATGCTATCAAATCATAACCCAAATTAAATTTTATCCTCTACCTCCTATAAATATAATATATTAAACTTTTATAGTGTATAATTATATATTATTTCATCCCAAATCATAAATATCTATGTAAATCAATTAGGTGTGTCAAAATGAATCCAAGTTATGAATTCACAATAAGTGCAAGGTGTAGTCACTTTCATTAGTAGATTCATGGGTCTGATAGAAATATAATTAATTATGGTTTCACAATAATATATGGAAAATTCTATATTAATTTTTAAGTTCACTTCTCAAGTGGATCATGATTGATTATACTAGCCAATAATTCTAGTACTGAAAGAATTGACTGTATGGGTATTTCAAAAAGGTGAGTGCTATAAGAATATAAAATGGGTTGCATAGCTTTATTGGAAAATATTGTACTATATAGGTGCACTTATCAAGTGCATTTACAATATTTAATGTTCTAAACTATCTGAAATTACCCTACAAGAATATTTTTCTAGTTAACAAAGTGAGTGCTACAAGAATTGATAACATGGCTGTTTTAGCAAGGTGAGTGTTGTAAGAATCAACATTTATTTATGTTAATAAGGACATGAGTGCTAGGTAAGGATATTTCATCAAGGTGAGTTTTGAAAGAATAAATAACATGGTTTTATCAGCAAGGTGAGTGTTGTAATAATAAATATTATGTGTTTGTCAATAAGGATGTGATTGTTGCAAGAATCAAGTGTATGGGTATTTCACCAAGGTGAGTATTGAAAAAAAACAAAATCATGAAATAATATTATGTTTCAAAAAATTTATGTGTGAGATAGATTATAAAAATTATAAATAGAATCTACATTTAATGGTTTTTTATATGGTTTCACTGATGGAGAAGGAGGATGTTGGATTTGTTAGAACCTCAACTGAGATGAGTCTTTTTGTGTTTTTTCTTGATCTTTCCTAGCTATGTGCAAGCTATATCTCTAGGAAAAAATATAAAAATACTCATGGTGATGATGTATCACTTAGTCCCTAATACTTAAGCATTAAAATAAGGCATACAAAAATAACACTAATAACCATTTTATACGAATAAAGTATAAAGAAACAAACTTACAAATCATTTTTACACAAGGAAACATAATACACAAACATCATCCAAGGAAATAAATAACACTAAAAAATGATACATGACATGTATAGAATGCATATTTCATTAAAATAAACACATTAATTTATAAATTATTAAAAATCATACATCATACATTAATCACCATTAAAGGTCTACCTTTACTCATAAACCTCTTACAAAAGTTATACATCCAAACCCTTAAAACCCTAGTTCTAATATTATTCCAATCAATATAACTCAACATATACAAAATGTCTAACATGTAATGTATTTATAAAATGATAGGTAGATATCCCTATTTATATTTTTATTGGACCCATTTATCCCATATTAGTTGTCCCTAACTCAACTCTTTTTTTACAACTATCTTGTCAACTGTCTATGCATATAAAATATTCTCTTCTTGATCCAACCAATCATATTGTGTAATGGTATAATCCCTTAGCCTCATGGTATATAATTATATATCCCTAATTGATCCCAAAAATCTTGCATTATCCTTGATGGGATACATGCCATGTGTAATCTCCTACTTCATTATGTTTCTTTCTCAAGTTTTTTTCTTCATTTGATGTGTGTTTGTTTATTGTAAGCTCTATAGTGTGTACCATGGTTCATGTATAACATTATATTTCATTTGTGCATGATATTTTAAGATTCACTTTAATAGGACATAATATAATTTAGAACAAATCACTAAGGTATAAATTCTTTGATAAACTTTTCATGTTTTCCCTTAAGTGCAATTTTAGGGTCAACATTCCCCCATACTATGTTCCTTGTATGTCCTCATACAAGTAATCACTTGAATTTGTTGTGGTTGGTTCATATTCACGTGCATATAACAATTAAAACACAGTTGATTTCAAGTCATTCTCAATATTATTTTATCAATCCATGGATAACTAAAATTTTTCAAGCACTTCTTTCACATCATCCAACAATTTGTTCATTAATTATTCAATCTGTGGATTGACTTGATAAATTATGAATATGGATTTTTTTGAATTACTTATAAGCTAATATATTGTATGCAATATATCTTCTTATCCAATCACTTTTTATTGAAAATATATGATGAAGTCATAGTTATGGGATATAATAAAGGACAACCTTATATCATGTAGCCCATAAATTTGAAATAAGCACTAGTCTGACTTTCAGTCCTTTTACACACAACATAATGAAAATTTCAAAAAGAATGTTCTTTATTAATTTAAAATGAGTTTAGTAAAAACTACACATACACATATATTTTGATTATAAAAAACCTAATCTAAATTACTCCTATAGAAACCTAATAAAATATGCATTATAACCTCTTTTAATTGTCTACCTACATTAAATATGACTTAATTCTAACTTATTTCTTACACTCTCTCCAAGTTTATCCTCTCTCAAGTGTAGGGTATACAATATAGATATATGACACATTTAACTAAATTAATATTATATATTAACTCACCTTCTCATGCCATAGTCATTAAATTTATGATACATTCCCAATGCCCCATAACACATCAATTCATGAAACTTAATTAAATCAACATCGAAGAAAATAAGAAACTATTAAGAATTTGATACAATTATTATTCTATCTACTAGATAATTTCCATCATCATGTGTCATTTTAGATTCCATTTAGTTAAAAATTTATAGCATGTCAGGTACTTACTAGTTGTGGAAGATCACAATAAACTTGTAAATTTCATAATAATGTCATGCATAAAAGATAATGTGTGAAAATTGCACATCACAATACAAATCTGTAACATTAATATAAAACATATATGGGTAAAAGACAATGTGAAAGGTTTCATAAGACCTTCTCATTCACAAGATATTTCAATATTTTAAAGATAAATTTATACAATAGCTATGTGAAACTTACAACATGTTACACACACATTACAAAGACCTAAAATTAAACTTGTGTAATAATTCACAATTTTATTAGGGTTTAATTAAATATCCATTTAATGTTCCAAAATTTAAACACAAAAATAGCTATGTACAACACTTTAATGGATTTGCTACAGATAGATAATTTCACACAACATTGCAAACTACTTAAATGTACTCTAATTGTTTTTACTTGATGTAGGATTTATTGTGAACCTAGATGATCTTACATCATACTACTTGGGTAAGTGAAATGAACCATGAACTCCTCCTCACATGCATTCCAAGATATTTTCTATTATTATTCCTTGTTTATCAACTTGTGATGTGCTCATTCATGTTGCATACTTAATTTCTAAATTATTAAATTTCACCAAATATTATTTGTATTATTTATCACATGTATTTTTATTGACTTTGAACTCAATCACCTTATCCACTTCTTCATGTTTCTTCTTCGGTATCTTTTTTATCCAATAAACTTATCTAAATATGTGTTTACACTTTTATCACTACTCTATCCTTCATGATTAAGGTACAAATGTGTTAGATTGATAATTGGCAAAATGTTTATGCCTTTAGGTAACTCAATATCATATTCGTTGGATATAAAAATTCACAACACTTTTCATGCCCCAATATTATTCCATTTACACTTATCTTATGTTCATTTTGGAAACCTCTCCTTCCTGAGGTACACTAAGACTAAGTCTTCCATGTGATATTATACGTCTCTTATCTTAAAATCTAAACATTTATTGTATTGTATAATGCTCATTTTTGACTATTGTACACTTGATGATGTATATATTAAATATGTTCATAACAATATTCTACTTCAACACTC
Source organism: Torreya grandis (assembly GCA_037957365.1). NCBI lineage: Eukaryota > Viridiplantae > Streptophyta > Pinopsida > Cupressales > Taxaceae > Torreya > Torreya grandis. Next base: position 2,497,812 of record JARHVA010001919.1, read on the forward strand.
TTCCATCCTTCATATTTAATCTCATGGAATTATATGAGTCCTCTTTTAATGATGTCCTTCCAATGCTTCTATTAAGTGAAATTTTATAGGAAAATTTATCTTGTGCCAAAATTAAATCCTCAATTCTTGGATTCATTAAAGTTATACATCACAAAATATATACCAAGATTTATTTGAATACCTCAACTTTCCATCTATCTAAGGATGATATGTTGAACTAAACTATAATTTGGTATTCAACTTGTTCCATAATGTCCTCTAAAAATGTCTTAAAAATTTTGTATCTCTATTTGATACTATGTTTCATGAAAATACATAAAATCTCACAACCTCCATGAAAATAAATTTATCGATAGACATATCATAATTAGTTTTTTTACATGCTAAAAATATGCCCTTTTAGATAATATAAATATAATCACAAAAATAAAATCATGTCTTTTTTGAGTTATAGGCAATACTAAATAAATTCCATGCTGATATCCTCCCATGGTGTCTCTGGGATAAGAAGTAGATGATATAACCCCACATTCTAACTTATTTATTTTTCCATCTATAAACATCTACACTCATGAACATAAATTTTCACATACACACTTATAGTAGGCCAAAATTAGTTCCCATACAACTATGAAAATGTTTTGTCAATACCAAAATGACCTTCCAAGCATTCAATATGCTTATCATTAATCAATATTTTCTTACAAAACCTTTGGATATACAAAATCATTTTTCCTATGAAAATCAATCCTTCTTACACCAATTAATCCAACCATGGTGTTCTATCCACACTCAATGGTTATGTGAATCCTTTCCATGCTTCCTTAAAACATTCATCCTCTATATAAAAATCCTTAGGTGTTAATCTATATGTTACTTTGTTTGGTAAACTATATAGTGGGATCAGATCCATGTGATCAATATTACTTATCATTGGTGAAAACCCATATTTTAGATTATAATAAATTAAATTTGTAAACTCATTTAATAAGTCCTTTTATTTTCATGGAAGTGTTTCTTCTTATCTTGTGATTACATCTTGTGTGGGCTTAGGAATGAAAACATAACATGCTCTATCCTTCTTAACCTAATTGAATAATTTATTTCCCAAAACCATAAAAATTCTTGGAGCATTGAACACTTATTCATCCTTTCCATTCAAAGGATATATATTGTAGTTAATTCCACCCTTAACCAAAGTTTAGGTGTTTGTGTGACCACCTAGAAACTTAACAAACATTATTTGTTCACCATAAATTGATGTCCCTTAAAAAACCAAGATACCTTATAGGGATTTGGATGAACAATCCTCTTCAGACCAATCTTAGCTACCATTTATTATGAAATAATATTATTTATGCTACCATTATTAACAATTAATTTTAATAACTTACTTCCATAGTTGAAAATGGTTATGAATATATTCTTCCTTTGTGCAAGAATATTCTCTTCTTTAGTTGGTTTCAACAACAATTTATTCATAATGATTTCTTTTCTGCATTTTGGTTCCTATATGTGATTTATTGATGTAATAATATCCTCATTTTATTACATGATATGAGAATTCTCATTGTTTCTCTTACTACTATTTTAAGTGCATGTGTTCTCTTAAATACTTTATGCCTCGATTCTACATATATAAAGAATGTACCCATGAATTTTCCTCTACCTCATTTATAGGATCCTATACCTCTAGTAGGATATACTATGCCTCTTTACATAGTATTTTTTCTATTTTAAGAGTTTTTATCTTGTATTTATTGTGAATATTGTCCTTTGACACTATTTCCTTATCCTCTCATGTGCCAGAAAAAATCTTTTAACATGCACTGGGCCTTTTTATTTTTGGGACAACTTGTCTTTAGAATTTAGTATAAAATGATAAGCTTATTTAATTGAATGAATTGGTATCACTCTAAAATCATCTTATATATAAATACATAATTAATTCATGTATCTTGAGATCCTCTTGGTGTCATCTTCAACATAACCTAATTTCAAAGTGAGTATATAAAAATCTTCAATGTAATCCTTTACACTCATACATATTTGTCTCAACTTATATATTTTTTGAATAAAATTATCTGGTAATAATTTTTTAAAAAAAATATCCCTCAAATTTACAACTAGTCTATCCTAGGCTTTGATCTTATGCTTACATCTATATAATATTTCCATCTACACACTCTCACACCATGAGAGTGCATGTGTTATTTTGTGAAGACTATTTTCATATTACAATGTATTTCAAATGTGGTATATTAATATGTATTGTATACTCTTAATGGACCACCTTAATGGGGAACCATTAAGGGTTGACTTGGCTCATGGTTTTGGTACCCATTATTTTGTAAAATTGCTATGTCGATTACCTATTGATGTATTGTGTATAGTTAGACATACTTGAGGTAATACATTTAATTAACTGAGTTTTGAGAAGGATAATAGAGTGTGTAAATTTAAGTGTGAATTTGGGAGAGTTTGTTTAACACCTCTCTAAACAAGATTTGTGCATTGTAATGTTGAGAGGACTGATATGAGAGTGGATTGTAATCTTATTGGCTTCTAATAAAATATAAGAAAATGTTTCTTGGCGGATGTATCCCATATTGGATGAACCATGTTAAATCATGTCTTCTTACTATGTATTTTTTATTTTTTATTCTTTATGTATCTAAATTCATAGCTCTTGTTATTACAATTCTATGAAATTATTCTGCATTAATTTTTGATTTATTTCTAATAGCATGACCCTTCATCTTTGTGCATGTGAACTTGCCTCTCTTGGGATATTCCATTCATTTATACTTATAATGTTTCTCTATATCAATTATTTAGTCAAAGATTTTTTAGGACATAAATATCTAAATAATCTAGGCTGTCCAACCTCAACTTACTACTCATTCTCAAAACTATGTGAAAGAATATATACTATAGTTTATCAACCAATTATTATTACTATATCTCAGTAAATTTTTTATTTGACTTCATTTACACTTTCATCATTTAAAAAAAATCTTATGTATTTCCAATCTCCAATTTTTTTAAACAAGCTTACATTCTCCTCACTAAATTAGCCAAGTTTCTAGTTCATGGCACTTTAGGTGATCTTGGAGCTCTTTTAGTGAAACCTAATTTGTGTATGGTTTATTATTATCTAAATCAAGAATAAGTAATACACATTATATCCAACACACTCATTATTTGAATATGCCTTCATTTTTTTCTACCCATACTCGTAAATGTGGAAAATAAATTGGACTAAAAAAGAGTCTCACACATTCACCCATAAAGATACCCTTTATCCATTAACAATTTATTTAGTCATATTTGTGGGATCCAATGAAGGATGTAATTATAGCATAAAACCCATATACTCAACAAAAACACTAGACTGACTTGCAATCTACATAAACATAATAGAATGGGAAATACATCAATAATATTAGTTATTTATACATACACATCTATAGTCTAATTAAAAACATTAATATTTAATTAATTCTTGTAGAAACCTCAAATGAGATACATTGAAACCTATTTGAATTGCATTCCATCATTAAATATGGCCTAGTTCTAATCTCTCTCTTCCACTATCTCCTCTCTTAAGTGTAAAGGTGTATTTATATAGATACATGACCCAAATACTTAAATTAATGCTCTAAATTAACTCACCTATCAATTAAAAAATCATTAAATTGGTGATATTTTACTAATGCCCATAAAACATCACCACATGACAATTAATTAACTCAATTTATAGGTAAATAAGAAATTATTAGGAAGCTTGAAGAAAATTTATTTCAACTATCAGAGAACCACAATTATTGTGTGACATTTTATATTCCATTTGTTTATAGATTTCAAGTGTGTTATACACATATTAGCTATGCAATATCAAACTACACTCGTAAGGTTCAAAATAAAATTATGCATCAAAGACAAGGTGCATAAATTGCACAGTAAAAGCTAAAGTTGAAACATTTGTAGACAACATCTGCATGTATAATATAATGAGTAAGGTTGAATAAGACCTTCTCATTCTAAAATTCATGTGCAAATTCTTTTCAATAAATCACAAGCTTCACAAGTGAAAGATGCATACTAGTACTTTGGCACCTCAAGACTTCAAATTTAATTATCTATGTAGAAACTCTAACACAATGTGAAATGCCACAGAGTCATGCAATCAAACTTTTAAAAGACTTATTAAGATTATAAAGGTTTATGTCACCACTCATTTTATGTTCAAAACTATGTGAAACCAAAGGGATTAACAAAACATTTCAATGTACTTCCAAAAAAATAGATAATTGCACATGACGTTGCAAACATATTATCTATAATCTATGCCTTTTTTCTTAATGTAAGATTTCTTGTGAACTTGGATGCATCTACATCAATCTATAAATAAATCAAAAAAATATGTGTTTTTTTTACTTATATTTACTTTGTTCTCATCATTTTCATGTACTTGTGCCTATCACTTCAACTCTCCTTATAATGGCTAAATTAATATAGTAATCCCTTATTCTATCCCTTATTAATCCACCTAACTAGTCTCTCAATTCCCATCATGATTATAACCAAATGTGTAAACTTCAACCCAAGGTGATGTATCTTGTCATTCTTGTGAACCAATCTCTATAACTCCTCTTTCACTAAGAGTATTAGGTACTTATCTCACTCATCTCTTCTTACCATATATATTTTAAATTTAATTTGTAATTTTTTGTTTAAAATGTACCACTACCTTCTTATAACTCTGTATGCATTAATTAACTTATATATCTCACTCATTTTAATTAGTGTGTTTCCACTTTATAAAGTTAAATCATCCACTTATCTCCTCATTTTATTCTTTACACATTCATGGGTTATGCACAACCTCTCTTTTACACAAATTTATCCTCATTGAATAAACATAAGTACCTTAAAATTTTTCCCTAGTGTTACCTTACACTTTCCCTATCATATGTTTCCAAAAATTTACACACTACTTGATACCCTCAAATCATCTCTTGATTCCAAATCCCTTAAAGGCTTCTTCAAATTTACATACTTATATGCAACTATTTCCATTCCTTTCATTTAATTTCCTCCCCCATACTTATTATCTTCCAAGTCCCCTTGTGCATATTATAACTTATGAAACAAATTACTATGCCATATGTTTCCAATCCCATTGATATACATGAAAATTTTCTAATTTTATTTGAATTATATCTTATATGATAAGTATTCCCCTAATCTATAAACTGGCACTAATTTTTATACAAATTTTTTACCTTGGATCTTTGTAGGAAATTTATTAAATATACCAAAATTAATTTGTAAAATAATCAACTTAAAGAAAAGTAATGCAAGAATACTAACCACACTTCATGAGATTTGATTACGAAGTTTGGCAATGCCTACATCTCTAGGTTCAAAAATTAGCTAAACCAATTCATTATTAAATTTTTGAAAGTACAAGGCAACCCTTACATAATAATAGTGAATTCATGTGTTACAAAATTTCCAAGAATCTCAAAAATCTCAGATATATTCTTTACCTTCTTGAAACACTTCCAAATGTGTATGTTTGGCCCTTCGAAGAATCTTAGAACTCTTGAATAGATTCTCCACTTTCTCGAAGCACACCTCTAAGACTACATAAAAATCAGCAATAAACCTTTGAAAATTTATATAACTCATTGAAAGACCTTCCACTTTCCTATTGTGAAAATAAATCTTGCATTCCTGAAGTTCTCCACCAAAAGTCTTACTTTAAGACTTTAAAAAGTGGCTCAAATGAACTGAAATCAGGTCTCTCAACATACAAATAGATTCATCTCTTACTCTAGCTCTTGGCTCCCAACTCTTTACCTCTTCAGATATCAAATCTTTAAATCTTGGCTCTTCAACTCTTGGATCTTTAGATCTTGGCTCTGGCTCTCAGCTTTTTGGCTCTTGGCTCTTTAGCTCTCTGACTCTTAGCTCTTGGCTCTGCCATGAGAGCTTTGGAACCTTGGAATGAATGCATTGAATTCTAATTCCAATTCCAATTCCCATGATTTCCAAATAAACCCTCACCCATTTATATACTTGTTGGAGGTGCACAAATATTAGGACTATTCATTATCCCCACCTTTTTTGATGGGATTGGATAATATCCCATTTCACCATTTTTTATGGGATTTATATTATCCCTTTACAATTTAATATGGAATTTTAATAATATCCCATGTATTTAAAAATATGGGGTGATAATTATTCTCAAATATATGATGGTTTATATTTTAATTATATTGAAATGGCTTTTAATTTTGCATGTAACTCTATTTCCATGTCACTTTATGACCACGTCATCACTTTGACCAAGTTTGATCGTAACTTTGATTGATCATAATTTCCACATACAAACTCAGATTTGGTCCATTCAAAATACATTGAAAAGCTTAAGACAACCTATACATCATAGAACTAGATTAAAAAACATTTCAAGATCATCAATTTTTCTAGTTTGACTAGAATTGACCACCTATTGACCTAATTTGACCAAAACTTGGATTGGCTACACTAGGAGTAAGTGAGCTCTATTTCCAGAGTTCCACATGCCATTGGAAAGATCTTGATGAGTCTTATGCGATTGTATAGGTCTTAGTATAATTTGGGAAATTTTCCAAAATGATCTTTGGATCATACCTCACCACTAAGAAGGCTTTTAGTCTACTAAAAGCTGGTATCCACTAAAATACCTATCAATTTTGAAGATACTTTGACAGGTCTTATCAGTCTATTCATGGTCCATAACTATGCCTACAATGCTTGAAACAACTAATTGATCACATCTTTTGTAATTCCTCTACTACTACATGGTTATCAATAGCCTCTATATAGAATTGGGGTTTAGAATGTGATGACTTCTTCTACTACATGACTTCTCAAGAGCCTCTATATAGATAAGCTTGATGATATTTTTTTATGTACAACTTAAACAAGCCTCTACACAAAAGTATAGTGATTTCTTATGCTACATGGTTACAATGATCCCCTACATTGAAGTCTAGTGATATCTTCTACTACATGATTGCAATGAGCCTTTACATAGAAGTCTAGTGATCTCTTCTACTACACAACTATAATGAGCCTCTACACGTAAGTTTAGTGATCTCTTCTACTGCATGGCTGTAATGAGCCTTTACATAGAAGTCTAGTGATCTCTTTTGCTACATGGTTGTAATGAGCCTCTACATAGATCTAAGAGATTAGATTTTCTCTACTACGTGGCCTCAATGAGCCTCTACATAGGTCTAATATTATGCACATACATCTATGTTATCCTCTTTGCACAACCATCCAAAGGCCTCTACATAGAATTGAGATCCTAAATCTCTTCTATTTCATGGCTACAATGAGACTCTACATAGATATGAGATTTTATATGTACATCCATTTCCTCTTCTAATGTATAACTTTAATATCCTCTACATAAAAGTACACATGGATAATAGCATGCCCATCAACATCCTCTTCTATTTCATAGCCTTAACATCCTCTACATAAAACTACATGTTAATAATAACATATACATCAATGTCCTCTTATATTGCATAGCCTTAACGACCTTTACATAAAAGTAAACATTGATAATAACACATCCATCAATGTCCTCTTCTGCTTCATAACCTCAATGACCTCTATATAGAATTACATGTGTGGACCTAGTGCTTCTTAGGTCTAATAAACTATTCTCTATAGAATAACACTTAACAAAAATAAGCATACCCTAATCTACATATACTATTATTAATGGAAAATGTCTACCAAAATGTGAGAAGACAACTTGAGTATGCTAAACTTATCACTCAATTCTTCTCTATAGGTGGATATACAAAAAAACAAACTATTTTTTTTCAAATGCATGAATATATAGATATAAATAGTCCCTCTTAGGTCTTCAAAAACTATGCATAGTTTATGTCACAATATTTCTTGTATGGGTTTTATTCATACATCCTAACTAGCACATTATTTATGTTGGTTCTATGAGCATATACAAATGGATAAACCAAAATTCTCAAAAGCCTTTAACTACCACCTAAGATTCCTTACCATCCATTAAATCCTAGTGTGGGCCTGGATCCTTCAGTAGTCACCCTATGGATCATCATGCATCTCACCTTCATGTTCTTGATGGTCACTTGGTACATACGAGTCTGATGTTTGACTAGAATCATCATGACTAGGTCTAAAGACTTGCCCTATCTCAAATTACATGATCCAAGTATGATCCAGGTGAAGCTCTATGCCATCATCTATGAAATATTTTTTTTGAGTGAAGAGTTATAAATTTCTCAGAACCATCTCGTTCATCTTTAATGGAATGATATCGAGAGTCACCATATCTAAGAATTGTCTCCCAACTGCAAATCATAAGGTGTAATAATATGTTGCCATACCTTAGATAATGTCATTCTATGTGCCAACTCTTTTTACATGCAGTAGTGGCAATGTTGACAAGCCCAATTGATGTACAATTTTAGTGGTCACATAGCCCATTAGATGTCCCCATCAAACATGAGTCTAATAACACATCCTTCTAAAATAACTAGAACACTTTACCTAGAGGTTTTCACAGATCATAAGATAATGCTCAGAGGTCTAGATGGTGTCCTTTGTCAAAATGGGAATTCTAAATGCTAATTGGTACAAATCCATGGCTTTAAACTAGTCCCAAATAGCTTTCACTTCTGTGTTAATACACAAATATAAGCTCACTAACACAATGTGGAAAACCTATTAGCAACTGGCAAGAACTACTTTGATACCAAACTGATCCATAAACTGACACTAATTTTTGTGTAAAAATTTTACCTTGGATCTTTGTAGGAAATTTATTAGATATACCAAAATTAATTTATAAAATAATTAACTTAAAGAAAATCAATGCAAGAATATCAAATACACTACACAAGATTTGATTATTGAGTTTGGCAATACCTACATCTTTGAGTTCACAAATTAGCTGAACTAATTCATTATTAAATGTATATAAGTACAAGGAAAACCTTATAGAACAATAATGAATTCATGTGTTACAAACCTTTGAAGAATCTCAAAAATCTTAGATAGATTCATCACATTCCCAAACACTTCAAAATGTGTATGTTTTGCCCTTAAAAGAATCTATAAACTCTCAAATAAATTCTCCACTTTCCTAAAGCATACCTCTAAGACTACATAAAACTCAACAATAGACTTTTGAAAGTCCTACAACTCATAGATGGACCTTCTACCTTCTTGTCATGAAGAAATCTCACATTCCTAAAGTTCTCTACCAAAAGTCTTACTTTAAGACATTAAACAGTGGCTTAAATAAACTCAAATCAGGTCTCTTAGGATATGGATATATTCATCTCTTACTCTGGCTCTCAGATCTTGACTCTTTATCTCTTCATCTCTTTGGCTCTTCAGCTCTTGGCTCTAGTTCTCAACCCTAGATCTTAGCTCTTTAGCTCTAGCTCTAGCTCTCAGCTCTTTAGCTCTAGGTCTCTCTCTCAGCACTTTGGATATTCAACTCTCAGCTCTTTGATTCTTCAGCACTTGACTCTTCAACTCTCATCGCTTTGGCTCTTGGCTCTTCCATGAGAGCTTTGGAACCTTGGAATGAATTCACTGAATTCCAATTCTAATTCTAATTCCCATGATTTCCAAATAACCCCTCACCCCTTTATATACTTTTTAGAAGTGCACAAATAGTGGGATTATTCATTATTCTCACCTTTTTAGATGGGATTGGATAATATCCCTTTTCACCCTTTTTTATGGGATTTATATTATCCCTTTACAATTTAATATGGAATTTTAATAATATCTCATGTATTTAAAAATATGGGGTGATAATTATTTCCAAATATACCATGTTTTATATTTTAACCATATTAAAATGGATTTTCATCTTCCACATAACTCTATTGCCATGTCACTTTATGGCCATGCCATCACTTTGACCAAGTTTGACCACAACTTTAACTTTTGCATATGGACTCAAATTTACTACGTTCAAAATGAATCAAAAAGATTACAACAAGATATACGTCATGAAACTAGGTTCAAAAATATTTCAATATCATCATTTTTTTTAGTTTGACTAGTGTTGACCACTTGTTGACCTAATTTGACCAAAACTTGGACTAACTGCACAAGGAGAAAACAAACTCTATTTTTAGAGTTCCACATACCGTTGAAAATATCTTGATGAGTCCCATGTGATAGTAAATGTCTAAATATAATTTTGGAACTTTTCAAAAATGATCTTCAAATCATCCCTGAACTTCACAAATGAGATTTTAACTCTCTTATTACATGATTAGATAAGTAACCCATCATAAAGATACAAATATGTCTAGAAAAATAATCATGAGAGATTCCTTTCCCAACTCTCCCAATTTTATTTAGAGGATTTCCTAATTTTATTAACACAAAACTAAAAAAACATCTTAATTAAAACAAACTAAAAAGAAATAAATATTTTGACATTACAATTTTATCTTAGCAACAATGCATTATTTATGGCTTTCTTTGTACATCATTTAAACAATAATTGGAGCTTAATACTTAAAATCATCCTTTGGAACAATTATCTTAGGTGCCATACTTATTTCCACTTCTGTTGTACACTCATTAGGTTGATTTTACTAGGTGGCCTCTTGTCGACTTGTGTCATTTTATTACCATTTTCCACCCACTTAAACCTCTATAGTGAGGTTTAATTATTAAAATTCCAACACATTAAGTATGGTTTTATAGAAAATGTGGAAAATATTGTACTTTGTTAGTGCACTTCTCAAGTGTGGAGACAAAGTTGTAATTATATTATAAATATGATATTGGATTTAGGATCCTAATTTTAACCCTCTTTGATAAAATGAAAAAACACCTAAAATGAATTTAACTGAGTGGGTAACTAGAGAGCATGGGATAAATTTACCAATGGAACACCCTTCATCTTTTTTAAAATTATATTATTAACTATTTTTTAAAAATCAACTAAAGTCACTTATAGAAATGGGCACCATATTTTTATGGCACTAGAAAAAATATGAGAACATGCCAAAAAAATTTGAAAAAAAAATGGAATGAGATTTTAATTTCATTTTTTTATTGATGAAAAATGTTTAATTTAGACATTAAATAGATACAGATAAATATCAGGGAAGGAGATCATATATGTACAGATTATTGATACTGATACATTAAAAATTAATTTAAAATACTAAATATTAATAAAAAATAAAAAAAGGTAGATCCATGAGTCAAAGACATATTTCCAAGAAATTATGAAATGATATTATGTTTTGAAAAATTTATATGTGATTTCGATCATTTTTTGTAGGATTATTCAACATAATATAAATGTAATGAATATCACCATATAAAATCCAACCTTACCACATCAATAGACTACATCTCTAGGTTGATAGAACAAATTATTCTACCTTCTTTGGAAACATGATAAGCTATGACACTTCACAATAAGATAAAGATCACTACATCAAGAAGAGGCATGTCCAAGACATGTCCATACTTTTTTAGAGGTATCACATTGATATTTATACCGCCATTTTAAAAAATGAATAATATTTTATGTAATCATATGTAATAGAGGCAAATATAGAGTATATTGGAGAATAAAGAATGCATATGTGATTAAGAGATTGATAGAGGTTGTTATAAGTGCATATTTATGACAATAAGTATTATAAATCAGAGAGGATAGGTATAAAGTAAAGATCATTGTGAAATTTAACAAATGTTTTATACATATATATGAGTAAAGAGAATTTAGAGTATGAAATATCCAAGTACTATGTATATGCATGTATGGATAAGAATTCACCTACATCAAAATTTATTAATGTGTCTTAATAAGGAATAAACATCAACACTAAGCTCTACATAATGTTATATCTTACTTAAGTCATTATAAACCTATAAATATATATACTTAGTAGCATATTTTATGTCAACATTTGGTGGTGCTGACCGAAATTTAGTTAGCTAATGTCACGAGTGAAGTATCCACTTATATTTTGGAATCTTGAATTAACATAGATATAAGAGTGGTGGGATAAATTTCTCAATTATTTTTTCCACTTAGAGGTAAAAGGGACAAAGGAATTACCATAAATGAAAGTTAATTTATTCATATCACAAGACAAGGAGTTGTGGGTTACATTTATAGATTTTTTGTGGCCAAACATTCTAAAATTTATAGTTTTTAGATTAACAAACTATCTAAGTGGAATATGGAGAAATTAAACACACCTATAGAGGTTGGCGAGCCTTGGACTTGGGAAATTGACTATTGGTTTGAGATCACTCTTTAAATTTTTTATATTATTTAGGCACTCCAAGGTTGGATGAGTTTCAATGTCCAAAATTTTGAATTATTAGACAATCCATGAGGTATGTTTTCAAAAAGAGTACCAATACTTATTTATAAATAAGTGGTGAGTAAAGATAGGTATACATTTACTTAGGGGTTAAATAACATATGGGATGGCATATAGAAAGAGTGGGATCCTAAAAATATGTGACTTATCAGAAAATTTGGTTTAAACTATGAAGGGGACTTAAATAAGATGCACGGGGAAAGAAAATGAAAAATAAGCAAATTATAAATAAATTAGTTAAAGAGATTAAGAGAGAAGTAGTAAGAAGATTAAAAAAACAATTTATGTGACAAAAAAGGAAGTGGGTGGAAGATGAAAGGGTTATGTCAAAAAATAAGGAGATACGAAAGAAATAAAGAGAAGATAGAATATTTTAGATAAGTAGACTGAAAAAGAACATAACATTGACTCCACCACTATAAACCATCCTATTGAATATCTAGATGATATCAGTCTAACTAAAATAAACCATTTAGCATTAATACCATTGGAAGGTTTAAAAGATATGAGGGAGAGAAATGGGATAGAATAAATCATGTGTTTTATATTACAAAAAGTCACGAGTGATATTTTTAAGGGACTTATAGGTTTATCCATACTCATATGAACACTATAACTATTAAAAACTTTAGGAGAATGATTATAATCAATAGAGATAAATACTACATAGAGTGGAAGATATGTAGAAGAAATGGAAGACATGGATAAAGAAGAAATTATAGGGACTAGTGTAAATTAACAAGTAAAATAAAATGTAGTTATATAGATGGAAGAAAATACATAAAAAATAGGTGAAAATAACAAAACAACAAAATAATGGGAGGCAATAGAGCCCAATGATGAAGAAAAATTTGAAGGAGAAATTACATAAGTAGAAGCTATATACACATAATATTTTCAACCTTTATTAATTAATGATGATTTTTATCTTACAGGAACCTATTGAGTCTCAATCACTCTGAGTACACACCCTAAGGGGTACACTAGGAAAGGGATGGGTAGACCATTGTGCTTTGAAGGATTTTTATCTCTTATTTCCACTTATTACCAATCTAACCAATTCCTAAAACCATTCCCTAAGCTATTACTCCTCTTTTTCACACTCCTCTAGTCTTTTACCATCTTCCATCCCTTTGTTTATAGCTTAAAACCCATTTTGATAGTTTATAGTAGTAGGTCAACTGGTTTGACCTTATACTCATATTGGTGAAATTCATTTAGGGTCCATGTTGGATCTTGGATGGCCTAGCCTCTGACTTAGTGAATTTTTGTCAGTAACAGTACTAGGCTGATTGGGTCGACCCTATTAGCTAAAAATTTTAGAAGGGCTTAGGGTGAAATCTGTCTATATATATAAGATCAATTTTTCATTATTAGAGAGACATCAAGATTTATTATTTTCTTGCACTTCTTTACAATCTTCTCTTCCACTATTCTACTTGAGGAGTCTTAGTTTAGGGTTTCGCTTTGGCCTTTCTTAGTGATCCTTAAAAATGACAACAACCTCTTGCGAAGCCCCTTTGGCTAAGGGAGATATTGAGTCTCAATGAGTTCATCTTTTAGGTAAGTATTCTCTAACTTTGCTCCTCTCTTTAGTAGATAGAATTAGCATAAGTTTTGACTTTCAAATAATATTACTCTTCTCCATCCATTTGGTTCTTATTCATACATATATTAATTAAGATTCTCTTATGCATGTTTATTTCCATTTTGTTTACTAATCCCCATATTGTGCCTCAAGATTTGGTGAGTACTAGATTAGACTTGTTATTAGTTTAGTGAATATGAAAACATAGATCTTAGTTAGGTTTATTGCTTGATTGTGCTTGACTGAAGGCTTTGAAACCCTCCCTAGTATTATTGTTATGATAAGAGATCCCCTAATTGGGTCTAATGGATCCACATATTGGTTATGTTCTTGATTGTCTAATGTATCCCTAATTGGAAGTGTAAGTAGGATTTATCTTCTTTGAGTTAGGATTGATTTATAAACTTTATGTATTTATGATTGCATACATTCCAGTGAACTCAATGTGAATCTAACCCTTGTAGATTTTATTTCATATTTTCATTTTCTATCATTTTATTTATTAATTTTCTATATTTATGATACTAAGTTGACAAGGATGGTATAGTTTCTAACTTTTGTGAGTAGGTTTAACACATAGTCACATAAAAAATGACTATGTTTTATTTGTGTGGGTGTTCATCAAATACAGGCTATTAGGTCAAACATGTTGACATAATACTCTTATAGGCTTCCAAAAAACATAGTAGGTTGACCAGGCTAGTATAGTCATCTTTTAGACTTCTAAAAAAACATACTAGGTTAACTAGGGTGGTATAGTATTTTAGATAGCTTCCAAAAAACATGTTATGTTGACTACGTTGGTATAGTATTCTTCACAAGTTTCAACAAATAGGGAACTATAGATCTAGGTTGATCTAATTGACACAGTTGGTAGAATTTTAAAGTAAAAATCAAGGCATTTCAACAACAATATCACATTCCTATACATCTTCCAACCCACCAAGGTTCCTCTCTCTCTCTCTCTCTCTCTATCATTTCAATTATTCCTTACAATTCTATTTTTCACAGTTTTCAATCTTTAGAATTTCCCTCATATAAAAAAATAGGTTTTTGTATTCTATCTTCTATTTGAAAGACTAGGTTGACACTATCGAAATAGTTCTTAAAGACCCTTGTTTTATCAATATAATACTAACACTATTGATTCTATACTATCATGTTTGCATACACTATCATCTAAACTGACATGTACTATGTTTCAAATTAGAATTAATAATTATATGCTAGTAATTACTTCACACTTTTACTTTCAGTTATTTTCATACTTAGATTAGATCACATAGTCAAATTAGGTGGTTTTAAATATACCATTTAGTTTCACCATTTTTATATTTATTGCACACACTACCAAATCAAATAATTTTAAAATAGATTTAAATAATTTTCTACCAAAGTCCTACCTAATTAGATTTCATCACTAAGGGGGAATCTAACTTGGTTCTCTAGCCAAGTATAAACACATGGTTAATGTTATATATTGGTAAAGCACATGACACCCTTATCATTATAGGATTATGAAGTGAGGGGGTAGATTCCAATACCAATCTAGTACCATTTCCAACATAGATTCTTTTCAGCCTAAACATTTTAAAACTATCCATAGATTACTTTCTAGTTCCCTACTTTCAGCCAACTTCCCTATCACACTTAAAATAATACTCTAATACTCTAATAACATTTAGGATGAATACTTATTTATCATTTATTTTTTAGTTGACTACTTGCTCTTTAAATATTGTATGTTTTATTGAAAAAACTTACATTAGATAGCATTGGTGCAAGGGTTTATGCTGTGTGGCTCAATTAGATCATCCCCATTGACCCAAGTAATTGTGTGTTTCCTTTCATTTCTTGCTTTTAAAGTAAATTATAATATTTTCTCTATTTTTAGTAGACTATCATTTTATTCAACACCATATTTTACACACTATTTTCTCATTGCCTACAATACTAGATCTACCCAGTTGACCTTGTATTTCTTTTGTTAATCAAATAATAATATTAGGTTGACCCAGTTGACTCTGTACTCTTCTTAAGCTCTGTTCCCCTAATTTACAATATTAGGTCAACCTAGTCAACTCTGTACTCTTAATACCTACCTTATCTATCCAACTTAGTTTTTTATTTTTTTTCATTAGAATTTTATTCATTTATCTCAATTCATTGTGAACTACCTTATCAAAATCTTCTTAGACAACAAAAATCCATTTAAATATTATATGGGATGTTCATTTCTCCCTCTCTTTTCCTCCCAAAAGAACCCTCACTCTTGGAGTACCTATTTCCCTCCATTTGTGGCTTGTAACATGGTGAAAATCACACCTAAAGATGAAGTAGATGGATCTAATCCTTTTTATGCCTATTAAGATAATTATCATCTTCAAACCATTCAAAACAACATGAGAGCATTTGACACAAGTCTATTTAATAATCCCACTAATACTTCATCTTCTATTAACCCTCCTCCTAATACCAATTTAAGGAGTGCCCTTATAAACACCAACCCACCAATTGATATGAATCAACTTATTTCACAAGTCATACTACAAATGAACATAGTGTAAACTTATAATACCTCTCAAATGATGTGACTACAACAACATTTGATCTATATGGCTAATCAAACTTTGGCTATCCATCCTCAAGCCAATACAAAGTTCATTCCTCTACCTCTTAGAGATGCCTCAACAAATTTTATTCCTCAACCTATTATGAATAACAAAATTCTTCAAAATATCCAAAATAAACCTTTAGCTCCCTTCATTATATCCATTTATTTCACTAAAATTTGTCTATTTCAAGTCTAAAGACAAATAGAGAAGAATGATAAGGATAAGTTATTAGAATGAAATTGGATTGGTTTGTATGCCATATCTAGATGTTGTGAGCACTCCTCTTTAGTTGGGGAACACTACCTAAAAGTAAGAAAGCACTAACACAAAATATTTTTTAGTAGATAAATGAGTGGGCTGCCAAGCTACACACTTGTTCTAGGAAGTGTGAAACTTCCTTAGATATGATAGTCCACTTTTGAGAGATAAATGAGTAATAAATAACTAAAAGAGAGGTAACAAGAGAGTGAAAGAGAGATAATGTTACCATTATTCACAAACTGAGTGCAGTAGAGAGTAACCAAGTGTAGGTGGTATATTATATTTATATTCTAGAAGGTGTTTGGGTATATTTTGGAAAGGTTAGGGAATCCACAGTCACTAATGTCGATGGGGAAGTGATCAATATTGGTTATGCTGCCGAGGTTGATGGGTGAAGGTGATTGATACCAGTCAGGCTACTGAGGTCAATAGGGGAAATAATTGCTTGGGAACTTGAAAAAGGTTTTTCCAAGGCTAGGAAATGGTTTTGGTTACGTCTAGGAAGTTGGGGAGAGTTGAGAGAGAGAGAGAGTATGGTTTAGATGGATATGATCAGAGGTTTGGTGTGTTGGGTTAAGAAGAAACAAGTAAGTAAGCTTTATAACTCCCTTACGGGGGTTCAATTAGGAACGTGTAAAGATATAAATAGAAGATATGAAGTAATAATAAAGTAAATGATTAAAAGACCTATATAATAAGTGATGTACTTAGCTATAGTGGTGACTAAATGATAAGTACCAAATGGATGGCTCTTATCAGGTAGCCTGAATTGATGCCCTAAATAGAGAAAATAAATAGGTATTGTTGGTCCTTAAGAGCTTGATTCCTAATTTGGATTGACTCACATAATATAATAGTAAGCCAAGATATCAAAATTTGAATGATGGGAGCTTAGATGCAAGTAAGAATGATTTTTATTGATTTCTACTGACCTAACATAAGGTTGGAATTTGGATTATATAATTGATGTCGGTGATCCTGCCGATGCCGATCATGGGTTGACTGATGTCAATGGCCTTAGAATAAGTAAAACTACTATTTTTGGCCAATTTTTTATTGATACTCATGCCAAATGTGGTACCCATTATAAAATGGTAAAAATAAGAGGTTAAGAAAGACATCGCTAATTAAGAGTTTCGTTTTGAAGTGAGAATAACTCTTGGGTAGTTAGGATGATGGTGAGAATTAGTCTTAGGATGAGGTGGCCTGATAAGGTGGAAAAAGGGGTTTTTAATTAACTTAATTATATATTTCAAATTAATTAAATATATGAGGGGTAAAAGCATGGGTTATAGGGAGTCTAATTATTATTTATTGAAATAGGGCTCAAAAAGGGGAGTTTTGACACAGGGAGTTATGCATATGTGTGACTCAATTTTAATGTCTATATCTTCTCCTTTTTGTCTTATATTTTACACTAAAAATTTATAAGACAAAAATATGTTTTAGATATTCAACGTATTGGATGAGGTATCCCCCCTCAAAATAGGAAATGATGGAGGAGAAACTAGAATCGGGTATCAGTTTGATAAGAAGATAATTGGGTAAGTAGAGGAAAATGTGGTATTAATTTTGGTGCATATACTATTATGAGCTATAATTGATAGAGTCAAGAATAGGTAAGGTTGAGGAGGACTCAGATAGAAATAACCAAGTCATAGCTTGTAAATGATAGCTGAGAAGGTCAAAACAATCAAAGTTATAGCTCTAATGGTCTATGTGTGCTAGGTATCTGAGGTAGAAAGTACCCCTGGGAAACATAAAAGGGTTACAAGTGACAATATGAGGTTTGTTTTCATCCAAAATGCCTAACATACATGTGTGTATAATAGCCAACTATAGCAGAATAACATAAGCGGTCAAGACAAGCAATACAAGGTTGGTGTAAAAAGGGTCAATGAGTGAGGACATATTCATGATCTCCAAGAAAAGTCATTGTGGGTGGAGATTTAAGTGATATCCAAGGGTGTTTGTCATGGTTGGGGAGATATATGTGATCCCCAAGTTGGTGGTCATGGTTAGGGAGATATACATGATCTCCAAATTACCCTAGAGTATGGGTAAAGTCTAAAAAGTTGGGGTTGCTTGTTGGGGAAAAACATTAATTCAATAATGTCAATATTAGTGACATTACTGATATTGGTAATAATAAATGTTGAAATCAAGAAAGCTACCAATATTGATGGCTTAGGGAAATGTTACTGATGTCAGTTGGCTTAAGTGATGACATCGATAGATAAGGGCAAGGATGTTAATGTTGACAGCTGACCAAACTTGACAAAAGGGGGTTTGGTGACTGACCAAACTCATTTGTAACTTTTCATTGGAGAAAGAAAGAGCTATGAGAGCAATTCAGATGATAGAGCAAGGAGGGGGGCAAATAGGAGGTACACCACCACAAGAGCTAACTATGCCAGCTTGGAGGAGACATAGAGATGAGGTAAGAGTCTTTATGAGTTATTTTTAAACTTGATTTGGTTATTTTAAGTTTTTAAGCTAATTTAGAGGTAGGGGATAGAAAATGTTAGTAGAGGGGTAGGAAATGGGGTAGGGTAGTTTTAGGATAAGTTGGGGGGAAATTGGGATATTTTTTTAGATTAAAATTATAGTTTTGGGGATAGGTCATTCAGCTCTAGGGTTAAACCAGTCACTGACCATTAGTGGGGTCTATCGACATCACCTGATATGGCACCAAATTCAGTAGGTGTCTATCGATACTTATGCCTATAAATCACTGATGTCAACATTAGAGATGATGTTGGTGCTTGTGAAGAACCAATAAAATAAGATAAAGGGTTAGTTTGGATTTCTAATAGAAGTAGTCAACTAGTCTAATGACTAAGTTAGCCTTTGAAGACCTTGTGTCGACTGAGTGCTACCTACATAGCCTAGTTTAGAGCCTTAGGCTAATGTAGTTATCCTAAAACCTAGGGAAAAAGATCTAAGGTATAGTTTAAAAAGAGAGGTTGAGATAGGTCAGAGGACCGAGGGCTTAAACGATAGGGCATAGGGTTGAGGGGTAGGTATATAAGCTGTGAAGCTTAAAGTTGTGATAGGAAATGGGCTTAGGGTTGAGAGAGAGAGAGAGGTAATGAAGCCTAGGGTAGAGAGGGGAGAGTAGGGTAGATATTTAAGTGGGTATATGGCTGAGCTATCCTTAAAAGACCCCATGTTGATTGAGTGCTACCTATATAGCCCAATTTAGAGCCTTAGGCCAATGTAGTTCTCCCAAAGAGAAGGGAAAACTATGGTGATAGATTATATTAAAAATTATGTGACTTGAATGTGTGTGTATGGATGCAGGCAAGGTTGGAGTTAACATTGTAGGATCACCTACTAAAGCTACTAACATGGATGAGGAGGGATGTCACCCTAGAGGAGTAGGAGCATATGGTAGTTGTGGGGCTAGGGGGTGTGCAACAATATTTTAGAGTTGCATGAGATGTGGGCCTTATGATAACACTGATCTAGAGGTGGGATCACACCACCAACACCTTCCATCTACTGATCAGGGAGTTGATAGTGACCTAGGAGGATGTATATAAGATATTATGGTTGCCACTCTAGGGTGAGGATCTCTTCTCATGATTGAGAGTAGAGCATGATATACACATGGTGGCCTTATATGGTGAACATGTTAGTGAGGTGACATATCATTCAGTGAGTTTCACCTATTAGACACTGTATATGGCTGATGAGGAGCAACATCAATTGAGCATCCTAATGATGATAGGGATCATAGCGTATGCACTACCAGATGTAGATGGTGGTAGATTTTTGATTACATTTATAGGTATGCTGGCATAGATGATTGAGTAGCATACTATTTTTGCATGGGGACCAATGTTTTTGGCTTAGTTATATAGAGAGATATGGGGTTTGAGACTATGATGGCAGTATAGTTTATATGTTAGACATTTACTACACTACTAGGCATATGAGCACATCATGGTTACATGACCATTAGGGATACCTACCATGATTCTAGCTGACTTCAAGGCTGGGTTCAGATGATGGAGGGATGGTATGGCATAGACTCGAGTGGATGGTGTAGTGCATGACATTGCTTATTATAGGTGCATAATTAAAGGTTTAATCCCAAGAAAATATTTTATGGAGACCTTACTTGACATACCCCATACTTATAGGATAGGCACAATAACTTATTAGCTTATAGAGCTCACTATGGGTTAGGGGGAGATGAGTTGGTGAGTTAGAGATGGTACATATGGCCTGGGTTAGGAGATAGTTTGGCATACTAAAAGATGTTCCACCCTCCTTCCTTTAATATAGGAGGGATGATATATAGGCACCCCTACCCTTACCATAAGAGATAGATGGGCTTGATTTTGAAGAGCTACTATCAGGGCTAGGTGTAGTTGACCCAAGACATACAACAACATATATGGCTTGGTGGGTAGGTTTACATCCCATGGTTGAGGTTAGGAGGTCACCGTAGATTTGTAGGGTGTGGTGAGGGAGAGAGATGTAGTTTTAGAGGCATGGGATGTAGTAGTGTAGGCTAGAGATATAGCATAGGCAAAAGTAGTAGCCTTATAAGGATAGGTGGAGACATTACAAGGCTAGGTGGGGGAAATATAGGGCTAGATTAGGGCACTATAGGGCTAGGTCAATGTGTTACAGGGTCAAGTTATTACACTGACAATGGAGAGGGATAGTTTGAGATCAGTAGGTCAAATTACTCCTCCTCCACCATAGGGACCAGTATAGGCTAGGCTATCAGTAGGTGTGATGGGACTACCATAGACTGTATCTTTATCTAGATATACTACTACCCTAGATGAGATTTCCTATTACAAGAGGGGAATCATGGAGTTCCCATAGATCTAGAGGTATTCTAAGTTTAGGGAGTTGGAGAGATCTATGTCACATGCCATAGTTTCTAGCTCACATAGTTATAGATGGGCTGAGAGTGGTGATGACACTGCTTTGTCATGACCACATGGAGATCCTCAAGGACCTTGAGTGCCAAATCCATTTTTGATTATATTTGCTATATGTACACCAGCATATGAGTCAAAGATGAAAGATGTATATTTTGAGAGAGAGATGATATTATGATGATATATTAATGGACATGTATTCTGAATGTGTGTATATATATATATATATATATATATATATATATATATATATATATATATATATATATATATATATAGAGCTGTTTGAAGTCCTATGATTAAAGCCTCATAATCAACCATATTATTAGTGCATTCAAAATCTAGTTTAAATGACAAAGGCATTGTCTTACCATCTAGAAGAATAAGAATGACTCCCACACCCCCACTATATTGAAATTTAGACCCATCGAAGAGCATCATCATTTGATAGATGTCATTAGTGGAGAGCATTAAGATGGATTCATTAGGGAATTTGAGGTTTGAAGGTTGGTTGTCAAGCAAAGGGGTGACAACTAACTGGTCAGCAATTGTTTGCCCTTTAATAGACTTTTGTTGAATGAATTCTAAGTCAAATTTAACAAGAATCATGAGCCACCAAGCTACACATTGGTTGTGATATGGCTTGAAATGCATGTATTTGAGGGGATCAGTATGGGTGACTACATAGGTTTTTATGATTTAGGAGATAATGGAGAAGCTTGGAGGTGGAAAAGACCAATGTGAGGCAAAGTTTTTTAGTATGGGTATATCAAGTCTCATTATCAATAAGTGTGTGGCTTATGTAATAAATTTCCTATTCTTAATGTTGGTCATCTTGATGTACAATCATAGCACCAAGAGAATGGTCTATTGCAGAGATGTATAGGTAGAAAGGCTGATTTTATTTAGGTGGAATAAAAACTGGTGGGGAAAGGAGATATTGTTTGAGTGCATCAAAATCTTCTTGGAAATGTGTATTCTAATGTAAGGTAACATCCTTTTTGAGGAGATGGTGAAAGGGTTGGCAACAATCTGACAACTAGGAGATGAAGTGATGAATTGAGTGAAGTTTACCATGTAGGCTATAGAGTTGTTTGATATTAGTAGGTGGAGGAATCTCTAGGATTGCTCTAACCTTTGTAGGGTCAACCTCAATACCATGGAGAGAAATGATAAAACCTAAGAGCTTACTGAAAAGAACACAAAAGGCACATTTCTTTGGGTTTAATCAAATGTTAAATTGGAAGAGATGAGAAAATATGGTTTTAAGAATCATCAAGTGGTTTTGGTAAAGTTTAGACTTGCTAAGTAAGTCATCCATGAAATATTCTATAATCTTATGTAAGAGATCATGGAAGATGCAAGTTATAGCCCATTGGTAGGTGACACCAACATTTTTCAGACCAAAAGGTATGACCTGATAATAGAAAGTTCCCCATGGTGTAATGAAGGTTGTTTTATGTTGATCCTCAAGAGTGACTAGGATTTGATTATACCCAGAGAATCTATCCATAAATGATAACATCTCATGGTTGGCTATTAGATCAATAAGTTGGTTGATACTTGGCAATGAGAAGTCATCTTTTAGACAAGTGAGGTTTATGTCATGATAGTCAGTGCAAATATGGATTCCTCTTATCACTTTTATGATATGAAAAATATTAGAAATCCATTACAGGTAGTCGATGGGTTGGATAAAGTTAATATAAAAGAGGCATTGGAGCTCTTCTTTGACAAGGAGAGCAATACGAGGATGCATCTTGTGAAGCTTCTGCTCATCAAGTTTAGCATCTCGATTGGTGACAATGTTATGGGTGATGATAAAGGGGTTAATACTAGGCATGTAATTATAAGACTAAGTGAAGGCTTTACTATGGTTATTAAGAAATGTGGCATAATCAACTTGCTCAGAGGAATCCAAATATTGGCCAATATTGAGGATGTGAGGGTTATTGAGAGAGGGTAGATTGATGGTCAATGGTTAATTCATTTAACATAGCTTGTGTTTCAAATGGGAGTGATCATTGGATATAAGAATCATCCACACCCATGTATGTGAGAATTATGTCATCATCTTGACATTGGATAGTGTTAATAGTGGGAGAGTCTTCATCAATTATTTTAGGATTAACTAGAGAAAGAGACCTTGTTTCCTTACCCTAGCTATAGGTGAGAGGCCCCAAATGGATGGAATTTATTGAATTTTTTTTTAGGAGGTATAGATACCTATAATTATATAGGTGATGGTGGAGAAGAAGGTGGAAAAGGAGAGACTGGTTCTTCAATAATTGGTTCATTGGAAGTTTTAGTGAGTTTAGTTGGTTTGTCATAACCCACTCCATGCCTCTTTTTGAAATTTTCAATGGTTGTGATAGTAGGATATTCAATAGGCATATGGACACCCTATTCATAATGACCTAAACCAAATCCTTTCTAGGCACACCTATAGAGATAGGTGCGTGAAAAACTAGGGTTTCTCAAGAAAGAGAAGTCACAAGTAAATGGTTGTGGTGAAGAAGATGGATTGCTGAAAGTGGGAGTCTGATCAATTCCCTCATATGTGAAATTAGTTTGAAGGTTAGGGGCCCCATAAAGAATGACCATCCCAATGCAAGGATCATAATTTAGATGCATGTGAATCTTTTTATACTCTAGTGGAGTATAGAACATGTCAAGCATCAACAAATGATATTCATCAAGTGATAAACATTGAAAAGTTTCCTCCATGGGATCCTTATCAGGAATTTGTGTTTTCGATATTTGTGTAACCAAGGGAGTGGATCTTGTGGAAGATTCAAAAGTATCATGTAGAGAAGATGATGTCTTTAATGGAATGAGAACATCATTGGGACTATAAGTTATGTTTCATGTTTTAAACAGAGGTGGGCTAGTGGGTATAACATGCACTTGTCCATCATGCTCAAACTTAACACAATAGTGAAAAGTTGAGGGTATACATGCCATAACACGTATCTAAGGTTGTCCAAGTAGTATGTTATATTGAAACTCTCCTTTTATATCATAGAAGAGCTCAAGAATTATATGGGGACCTACATGGATATGTAAGACAAAAGTGCCCACTATAGTAGCTATGGTATCATTAAAAGAGCAGAGTATTACGTCAGTTTGAGACATGCAATTATAAAGAAGAGCTAGATATTTGTAGGCATGGGTGGAAATTATATTGATATAAGCTCCCCAATCAAACATGACTCTCTTGACATGAGTTTGATCAATATATGTAGTAATAAAAAGGGCAAAATCTTGATCTTTAGGGTGTTGAAGTGGAATTTATAAACTATTAAAGGAAATTAAGGAGATGGAATTAAGGGAGCTAACCAAAGATGTAAGAGGTTAGAGATCATCAAGTTATACCTAAATTACTTGTAAGACATTAATCAAATATTGATGGTGTTGGGATGAGTTTTGGATTAAATCATATAAGGACAATTTCATAGGTATTTGGTGAAGCTATTTCACCATCAAGCTTTGAATAATGTCTAAAGATGTTAGTTTTAAGACCCCTAAGATGAAAATATTATAATTAGGAGGAGGAGTGTCTTTGGTAAATGGATGAACCCAAGGATTAGTGACCTTTTCTTTACCTTTATCCTTTTTGTTTTGTGACTGTGTGGCCACATTAACTATGTTGATCTAAAATGTAGGTGAAGGAGGTGGCAAAGGGGGTACGACCACATTTTTGGGTTTAAATTTAGGTGGAATAGTAGGAGGAATTATGGATTCTAGAGGTGGAATAAATAAGAGGTTAATGGGAGTATCATCAAAGAGAGTATCAACATAAATGTTTTGTTGAATGACTGTTGTGAGGGCTTTACAACTCTCAGTATCATGTCTAGGTTAATGATGATATAGAAACACTTGTGTATCATTAAATCAAGATGGATTCATTCCAAGATGACTATAAGGATTAATGGGATGAAGAGTTATTATGAAATATTGTAATAACTAATGTAGGAAAAATCTTTGAGCCTGCAAGTGGGCTTGCATTTGTTGTGCTAATAGAAGTTGACACCTTCTTTTATTTAGGAGTCATAGGAGTAATTTTGTGTGGTGCCTTATTTAGTGGTGATGGAGTTACATGTATTTCTAACACTTATTTAGTGTTAGGTATCATGGTGTTAGATGTGAAATTCCTACCAGGTGGCAAAGGTAGGAGTGGAGGTAACTTTACCTTTTATTTTGCTCAGGTCTGCAACATTCTAACTAAAGTAGAGGGGTGTGGTCCCAAAATGGATGGTAAAGTTGAGGGTCGAAGAGGGGATCGATGATATCTAGGAAGATTAACATTTTTCTATAGTTTAGGCCATGAAAATCCAACTTATGGTTGAGGAGTTAAATCTAATTTCACCTATGGATGAATTAAATTAGAGATGGGGCATATGCCCAAAGTCCTAATCTATTTTAATATGGTAGATGTCTATGAAGGTGGGGGTTTTGACATAGATGGATTAACTTCAGGTACTTTTGGTGAAGAAGGTCTAACTTTGTCAAAGACCTTGGGGTAAAGGATACTGAGAGGTTTAGTGGTAAAGGTCGACACTCATTGTATTGGATAAGGAGTTTTAAGCTGGTCCCAAAATGCCGCATGATCTCACTTCATGGATTCAAGAAATTCTATACTTTTCACCAACCATGAAAAGGGTTTAGATGAAGTTGATGTAGGATTTATAGTTGCATCTTTAGAAGGATGAACTGTCAGGGAAAGAGGCAAATTGTTGGTCTCTTCTACTTCAGGCTAAAGATGAGAAAGAACCACAATGGGGTCTTATTCAATAGAGATGGGAGAAGAGATATGGTCTTCCATGGGTGGAGGAGAGGTAGGTGAAGAAGGTTCCTCAAGGGGATAAAGCATAGGTATTATTACTCCCTCAACATGTGGGCAAACAATAGGTAAAGTATGATCCTTTATAGGTAAAATAAGGGATATGAGTGGTACAATTAGAGTAGGCACAATATATCTCTCATCTAATATGGGAGTAGATAATAATGACTCTTTTAGGTGTAAAGGTAGAGTGGATGGGGTACTACTCTCTATAGGTAGAGGAGAGGTAGACGAAGAAGGTTGCTCAAGAGGGTAAATCATAGGAATGATGTTCCCTTCAACATGTGGTTGTGGAATGGGTAAGGTGTGGTCTTTCATAGGCAAAATAATAGGTAATATTGGTGCAAAA
The DNA here is from genome assembly GCA_037957365.1 of Torreya grandis. Classification (NCBI taxonomy): domain Eukaryota; kingdom Viridiplantae; phylum Streptophyta; class Pinopsida; order Cupressales; family Taxaceae; genus Torreya; species Torreya grandis. The sequence goes on from JARHVA010001919.1 coordinate 2,524,812, forward strand.
GGAACTAACAAACTAGCTCTTCTAGTGGTATAAGAAGTGGTAATGGAGGCTCTTCCTCACATAGGAGTGGAATGGGTGAAATAGGAACTTCTACCTAAGGAGGAAGAATAGGCAAAACAAATGCCATTGACTATGGGGGAGGAGTTGATAAAGTGGGTGCTTCCTATTTAGGGGAAGGTTGAATTAGAGGTAAAGGAAAGGGCATATTAATCGTATGGATATTATGATCACTTGAGTTAGTCATGGTTTGAAAAATATTTTGATTGGGTGAATGGTTAGGAAAAGGGTGTTTAAATGCATCCATACTTTGATTAGGGGGTGCATTAGGATTATCTAAGATGAGATCACCTCTATCAAGCATGTCTTGAATAATGTTCTTGAATGTCTTATAATTATTAGAATTGTGGCCTTTAACTTGATGGTAGCCATAAAACTCATCTTCCTTATACCAAGTTGGAATAGGATGAGAGGGGTCAAATTATATAGGAGGTTTTATTTGAGGAAGAGTTATGACACCTTATTGTAATAGTTTCTCCAAAATGGATGTATATGACTCCCTAATGAGAGTGTAATGTCTTTGTTCATATTGTTGTTGGAATTTCTTGGTCAAATTTTGGGAAGTCAAGGAATTTAATTGGTTTATGGTTGTGGAAGAAGCTGACTTAATGACCACTACTTTGGTGGAGCCTTTAAATTTTTGGTTAGAAGGAGAAGTTTTAGAAGAGCTATCATTTAATTTGGAATTGGGATTCTTACTATGCAACTTGACTTTTCCTTCATCTATAGTGTGAATCTCGAGTTTCCATGCCATTGTAAGGGTCTCATAAAATGTGCAAAAAGTTTATACTCCTAGTGTGGACAAGATATGCTTAGCACATACCCTTGAAAAGATCTCAATAAGCTCATGTTGGGGTAATGAGAAGGAGAGTTGATTGATCAAGAATCTCTAGTGAGTGACAAAATCTGCAATAGACTCATCATCAAATTTTCTGATAGAATAAAAGTCCGTAATAAAAACCTTTTTAGAGATGTTAATAGAGAAATGGTCTAGGAATACTGGTGTGAGTTGGGTAAACAAGAAAAAGGAGTGTTGAGGTATATAACTATACCAATCCAAGGTAGTACCAAAAAGAGACATAGGAAAAGTGTAAATTAGTAATGCATCATCATGCCCTATCAAATAACAATCATGTCTAAATGCTCACAAATGTTGTTGTGGGTCCTCTTTACTCTAGAAATGAGTAAATTTAGGGAGTTCCCATTGTATTGGATAAAGGCAAATAGGCACAAAAGGATGGATGGGTTCATTACATATCTGATCATAAGATAACACATTCTTTGAACTAGAAATAGATGTCTCTAGATTATACATCTTGTCCATCAACATCTTAATAAGGTCTAGAGGGGGATTAGTCTGGGAGATACCTCCTAAGTTAATGGGAATCTGATGGGAAGTAGAGGGAGTGTATGACATAGATTGATGAGGTTGTGTTGGGAAAACATAAGGATAATGAGTCATAAGCTGAGGGGCAAAAATAAAAGGGGCTTGTCCCATTGGGTTAGCTACTATGTTTTGGTTGGATGTTGCTATTATAGGTTGGGTTATTGGCATGGTTAGAATAGATGAAGGGTGAGTCATAACTTAGGTAATTATAGGTGTGAGGGTAGATGGAATAGGTACCACTAAATTCTAAAATGGGGTGCGACTTGATTAAACCAGTTATGGTTGTGAGAGTAGTGAAGTCACACCAAGGTTTAGGTGGGATTGGACAGTTGGTGATACTAAACTTTGGACATTGTTTATGTTTAGGTTACTTGTCAAGGTGGTAGTTTGAGTAACCATGGGAAAAATAGTAGAGGCATCTAAGACTAAAGTTTTCTCCATTAGAGAGGTTGGCATACCATAGATTGGCTCACCCAAAGAATTGCAGGTTTAGCTCATAGCAAGATAATGCTAAAGGGTTACCACATTATGATCAAGAAATTTACAATCTTGATCTCTTTCAGGAACAATGGGAATTTGGTTGGGGCTGGGAGTATGCTCTATATTTGAAGTATGCTCCATAATAGACTTAGCAACAAGAGGGGAAGGTGGAAGTGGTTACTAGCTTGCATAATTAGCAAGAATTCTGGCTTGAGCTCATGTCAATACCATACAAGAGGAAGTATAAATAGTTTGACTACTCTGTATTAGTGAGAGAATAAGGAAAAAGCAAGTTTAGTTGTAGGTAAGTGGGTTATTTTAGCTTGCTATTTTGAGAAAATCAAAATTACACAGTTGCTGATGTTGATCACTTGACCGATGTCAGTAGTAGAAGTTTGCCAATGTCGATGGGTTTAACTGATGTTGGTAGCTTAAGTCTATCAATGTCGATATACTTAATTGATGTCGATCACTATGATAACCTAGGAGATAGAAAATCCAATGTTTTAGAAACCCAAAAATTGAAACTAGGTAAAATAGTGGATGTAAGAGGTCTGTGTAAGAAGGAAGAACACTCAGAAAACTTGAGATAATAGGTTATACAAGCTAAGTATTAAAAATAGTGTTGATTTTGTGAATCAATAGGAAAACATCCTTACCAAATCCAAAATACAGAAGGCAATATAAAATTAGAAAAATAACATACAACTAGCAACTATTAGCTGCTAGAGATTAATTTTAGTCTCATGTTGGCTTATGCCTTAATCATATAGTGAGAAGAAAATCTGGTTGTCAAAGGTACTATAAAGAAATCTAGAGCTAGTTTCAAGTTAGTTTTAGTGCTCAAGAGGAAATTTGTGTTAGAATGGGTACGTGGCTTATTATAGGAACTTGCTCCCTGCACTTCTTAGACCTAAATCCAAGCCAAGATGCTTATCTAAAATATACCTTCTGTCTAGAGTTTATACTTTGGCAGAGAATGGAGTGGGTTCTCCCTTTGGTGGTGAAATCTAAGTAGGATATTCGGGTAGGGTAAGGTGATCCACCAGGTGATGAAATATCAATGGGATTTTTCTCAGGTGAATTTAGATGTGTGTTTATTGTAGTGTGATTTGGTTGTGTAACATAGGTGTACTATAATTTATTCATAATGCTTTTAATTAACTAGGTGAACTAATATGTAACAAGCAAACAATGAAATGCAGTAAGTTTTAAACCCAAATCTGAAATGTTTAGATTCGAATCAAAATAAAGATGAAATAGGAGTAGAGAATGAAATTCACTATCCTAAAGTGTATGTAAGAGGAAGTAAAGAAGAGATTCTTTCAATGTATAATAAAAATGATGAATTACTTTTAAAGATAAAGATAAAATAAGAAAATTTCAATTTAATACTTTTAAATAGAAAATAAAATGTTGATTTTTTTGTTTTAAGAGAGAAGAAAAGAGGAAAGTGCAAAAAATGAAAATTTCACTATAATGCACCTATATGAATGCTTAAACAAGTAATGAATCCAAGGAAAACTCCAGGGTCCCACCGGGCATGCTAGAAATGTTTCACTAAAATTTGTCTGTTTCAAGTCTAAAGAAAAATAGAGAAAAATGATAAGGATAAGTGATTAGAATGAACCCAAATTGGTTTATATGCCATATCCAGACATTGTGATCACTCCTCTTTGGCTAGGGAAGACTACCTATAAGTAAGAAAGTACTACCACAAAATGTTTGTTAGTAGATAAATGAGTGGGTTGCCAAGCTACGCATTTGTTTGAGGAAGTGTGAAACTTCCTTAGAGATGATAGTCCACATTTGAGAGATAAAAGAGTAGTAAATAACTAAAAGAGAGGTAAAAATAGAGTGAAAGAGAGATAATGTTACCATTATTCACAACTTGAGTGCAACAGAGAGTAACATAGTGCATGTGGTATATTCTATTTGTATTTTAGAAGGTGTTTATGTAGGTTTTGGAAATGTTAGGGAATCCACAATCACTGATGTTAGTGGGGAAGTAACCAATATTGGTTATGCTACTGAGGTCGGTGGGTAAAGGTGACTGATGTTGGTTAGGCTGCTAAGGTTAGTAGGGGTAAAAATTGCTCAGGAGCTTGCAAAAGGTTTTTTTGGGGCTAGGAAATGGTTTTGGTTAGGTCTGAGAAGTTGGGGAGAGTTTTAAGAGAGAGAATATGGTTTAGATGGATCTAGTTAGAGGTTTGGTGTCTTGGGTCAAGGAGAAACAAGAAATTAAGCTTCATAACTCCCTTACAGGGGTTTAGTTAGGAATGTGTAAAGCAATGAGAAAAAGATATGAAGTAATAGAAAAGTAAATGCTTAAAAGAAATAAAGGATAAGTGATGTACTTAGCTATAGTGGTGACTGAATGATGATAAGTACCAAATGGATGGCTCCTATTAGGTAGTCTAAATTGATGCCTTGAATAGAGAAAACAAGTGGTTGCTGCTAGTCCTTAAGAGCTTGGTTCCTAATTTGCAATGACTCACATAAGATAATAGTAAGATAAGATGTCAAAAGTTGAATGCTGAGAGCTTGGATGCAAGTAAGAATGAATTTTATTGATTTCTACTGACCTAAACATAAGGTTGGAATTTGTCTTATATAAACAATGTCAGTGGTCCCACTGATATTGGCCATGGGTTGATCAATGTCAATAGCCTTAAAATAGGTAAAAATACTATTTTTGGCTAGTTTTATATTTATCTTCATGACAAATGTGGAACCTATTATAAAATGGTAAAAATAGGAGGTTAAGAAGGATGTAGCTGATTAAGAATCTAGTTTTGAAGTGAGAATAAGTCTTGGGTAGTTAGGATGAGGGGACCCAGTCTCGAGGTGACTCATTAGGTGAGAATTAGTCTTAGGATGAGGTGGCTCGATAAGGTGGCAAAAGGGGTTTTTAATTAAATTAATTATATATTTCAAACTAATTAAATATGTGAGGGTTAAAAGCATGGGTTAGGGAGTCTAATTGTTATTTATTGAAATAGGGCTCAAAAAGGGGGGTTTTAACACAAGGAGTTATGCATGTGTGTGACTCAATTTTAGTGTCCACACCATTGATATTGGTAATATATCTATAATTATCAAGTAAGATGGGACTGAATACCTTGCATCCATTCTCAAAGCCTTTGGCAATCTTTATAAAGAGTGGATCCAAATTAATACTTTCACCACAACTAAACTTCTAGTTAAAAATTTCACTGGTGATGTATTGGAATGATACAACCAACTTTCCAAAAACTCCATTTGTAAACTTGAGGATTTATTCAATCCTTTATTTAATGAGTTTCAACATAATGATCTTCCTAAAAATTGTCTTAGCCACTTCGTCAATGCTAAGCAATATCTCATTGAATCAACTCATGATTTTATCAAACAATGGAAATATATGGCCTATAAAGCTGACCATAACATGACTGATGATAATTTTTTAAAACTCTTCATCACTAATTTAACTCCTTCTCTTCAATATAAGGTTCAAAATTTTTCTCTCCAAACACTTAATGAAGCTCTTGACCAAGCTAAACATCAAGACTTTCTCATGAAACAATTCAAACATAATCTTACATTCCTTAAAGGATATTTTTCAAACTTCTACCAATGATATCACTGATAATACTCCACAAACCAAAGTAGGAATTTCCAATGCCAACATTCCTTCATCTTCTCACACACCACTAACTACGTAATAAATGAAACAATTCTTACCACCCTCTGAATCATTTACTTATCCTAATAATCCTCCTAAGTGGTATTACCCTAATCAATTTTATTGGTTCCATACCAAAATTGGTCATTACCATGAATCTTATAGAGGGCTTAATAAATTTGTTGTCTCTTACATGCTTGATGATTCCTTTAATAATGAAATCATGGTTAACCTTCATCATCAAGAGTATAATACCACTTCTCAAAAACAATGGGTTTCTAAAGCTTCTTCTTCCAATAACAATTTTTTTTTTCCATAGCTAATAGTCAACAAACTACCAAGGATGTTTGTGCTATTGATGCTGATTAAGACCAATATTACAATAATTATCAATATGTTAACACTGCTAAGGCCGAATATCATCACAAACTAGCTCATAAAGATCTTGTTACCAAACCTAAGAAGTCATATTTATAAGAATGAATTCTTAAAGATATTACAACCACTAATTTAGATTTGAAAGCCCATGAGAAACCACCTCCTCCTTCTGAACCCCTAATAAATTTTATTCCTTCAAATTCTACCTTACCTTCCAAAACTCACACTGGTTCTTCTTTTAAATCTCATTAAAACTTTCTCGAAGAACTTAACTCTATGCCTTGTAAGATTCCACTTATGGAGTTAGTTCATACTTCCCCTTATCATCACAAGTTTCTTATGTAAAATTTACAAGAAATTGAAGATCCATCTCCTTTAGATGAAGAACCACCTTCTACCAGACCTCAACCTACCAATGCACATACCATTGAAACCATGTGTCCTTATTCCAAGCCTTCTATTAGATTTATTGAAGAAGACATGATTAATGATGAAATCCTTTTTTTCGCTGATGATCTACCACTATTCATTAAAATAGCCATTAATACTATCCTTATCTATAAAGTTTTAACTAATGAAATCTCTAGTATTAATTTGACATATTTATGGTTTATCCAACAACTTAGTTATAATAAATATCATCTCAAGCAAACCCACCTTACCTATCATGGATTTGATAAAACTAACCAAAAGCCACTTGGTTGTATTTGGCTTCCCCTAATAATCAGACCTAAGACCATTAGAACTAAAATTATGGTCCTTGATTTTCCATTATCTTATAACATACTCCTTGGTCATCCTTGGACTCATAAAATGATGGCCATCACTTTTTCTAGTAGCCAATGCATCAAATTCTTATATAAAAATAAATTATATAAGCATAAAGCTAGTCCTAACCCTTGGAGTATTCAACTTCCTAATCTAATATTTCAATATCACAATCCAGCCATTCTTAAGATTAAATTCAAACTATCAAATCTCCCTAGCCATTCTCCATGTGGGGATTATATCTCATAGGTAAACTCCCTTGATCTCAAGATGGGCATGTTTTTATAATCACAACCATGAAATATTTTACCAAATGGGTCAAGGCTATGCCCCTCATTAATGTCACTAGTACTACCATATCCAAGTTAATCCTTAATCAAATCATTTGCCTCTTTAGTGTCCCTCATACTATCATTTCTAAAGATGGTGGTAATTTAAAAAATAAGGATGTCAAACAGCTCTATACTAAATTTAAAATCAATCAAAAAATTTCCACACCCTAACATCTATAATGTAATGTCCAAGCTGAGGCCACCAACAAAATTCTTAATAAAATTCTCAAAATACAATTTGTGAAACATGTATGGATTGACATCTTCATCTTTATCTTGATCTTTGGGCTTATCAAACTAGCATACTTACTACCACTGGGGCAATGCCATTATCTCTAGTCTATGGTTCTAAGTTAGTCATTTAATTATAAGTTGAGCTTCCCTCTCTCTTTATATCTCTTCATGGTATCATACCTGATTAATAATTATGTAAAGCTTAGCTTCATGCGCTTAATCTCCCTGATGAACATCATATTTCTACTTTACAACACAATTTCCAATATAAGGTATGTATTATGAAACAAATAATAAATGTGTTAAAGTTCACACATTTAATATTGGTGATCTTGTCCTTAAATTATATAACACTCATGACAAAGAAGGTAAGTACACCCAAAAATGGTGGGGCCCTTATTTAATCAAATATATTCTTGGTCCAAGTACCTATCACCTTCAAACCAATGAAGGCCATGTTTTTAAAGAGCCCATCAATGCGTAATTCATCAATAAGTACTTTGCCTAATCCTTCCCTTATTTTTCATGCTTTATATATATATATATATATATATATATATATATATATATATATATATATATATATATATATATATATGCTATCTATCTAACATTTTTTATAGGTTATTTACATAGGCCTCACCCTCTACAGTAGTTATCTCTTTTTACAAACCTTAGTCCTTCTTGTTAGTCTTTTGGTTTCCCTTTTTCTCATAATTTATTTTGTAAAACTATGGATAAAACTTGGTCTTCCTCATGATGTAATATAGTCTCTTTGTTTTCTCATTTTTACCCACTTTTTGGCACCCCTTGGATTTTTATTTTGTGATTTGCAATGTAAGACCATGGATAAGACCTGACCTTCCTCACAAATACCATCTTTTTCTTATCCCATTTTATTTTTCCAATACTTTGTGTCACCCTCGTGGGTTTATCTTTTATGAGTTGTAGTGTAAGACCATGGATAAGACCTGACCTTCCTCATAAAATCACCATCTTGTCATTCCTTTTTCTAGAATGTGTTTTGAAATGGTTATAATTTTTTTTATCTTTTTTCTCACCTTTATGTTTTGTTTCTTTTGATAGATGAAATTTACACAATAATATATGTTAGCATGTTTTACTCTATTTCCATCATTCTTATGTTAAGAAATCACACTTTTCTATCATTTTATCCCTTTTCCACTCTTTGTCACATTTTTTATGATTTGAAGTAATTCAAATTATTTCATGTTTCATTCCTCTGGATTTCCTTTCCTTCTATTCCACATTGGATAAAATAAGGTCAACATCAAGATAACACTTTTATTTTACCTCAATTTATGAGACTCTTAAACACCATGCTCTTTGAGTTCTCTCTTAGCAACCAAGTCCCAAGTATTCAAATGTAAGTCATCTTTAGCACCCATGTTTGGTTTTTTGAATCTATATGGAAGAGGAATAGAAAAATCCATCAACGATTTTAAAATCCAAATCATTTGAAATAAAAGCTAATGATATACAAAAGGCAACAAACAAATATCAAAATTCAAAATCACACCAAAAGACATGATTACAAGCACATGTCTTATTTCCAATCGAAGCTTAAACTCCATAGTTAACCTCACAATAGAGCCAAGGTCCATTGGGGTGTGGTAGGCTAATAGATTGGAATAGGAGAATTCAGTAAACTCTATGGTGCTACCTAATTTCTCATGCAAGTACCTAATCTTCATAGTAGATTGACAACTATATAAGAGGTCTTGAGGAATGGGGAAAACATTATGGGAAGGTAGGTCCATTTTAATTTTCATGCATATAGCCTTCATGGGATAATCTACATACTTCATTGTTGACCTAAGACTTGTATTTCTAAGAGAAGTTCTTCAGAGTCTTTAAGGTCAAAATTCCTCTTGTTTTAATAAACCTAATTTGAGGTGTCTTGACTTCGATAAAGAGTTCTCTCTACCTTTTTTTTCGCTTCATTCTCCCCTCCACCCATTTCATTTCCCCCCTTAACAAGTAAATTGTGATTCTAGCTTTATTTTTCCTTCTTCTTCACATCTTAAAAACATTCTAGTTATACTTTGTTTCATTTTTATCTATCCTTAGATCAAAATAACATGTTTGAGAAATTATGGATTACTTTCTCTACACCATGGATTTTACATTTATAGATATATCTTAACCTCTTTTTACCATTTGTCATTATTGTACTACCCCTTTTTGTGGACACCTAAGTCTATTTCTACTTTCATGTAATTTTTTCATTATTGAGTGAGTTTAGTTTTTTACTTCTCACTCACCAATGTTGTTTTCCCTTTTATGGACCTTTTTCCATTGATGATGGAGTAAGGATTATTACTTCTCATTTATCAATGTTATTTTACCATTTTTTGCTTACCCATATTTATTTAAGGATTATTATTGATTTTACATTGATGTTTGATTACCATATTTTTTTGACATATATCCTTGGTTTGACTTTTTGAGTTTGCCTTTCTTACTTAAGGTTTACTTGTTTGATTTTTTCGGTCTTTATTAGCCTTGGATTTTTGGTTACTCAATTTACTCTAAATTTTAACTTGGTCATTTGGTCTAACATAGATTTGTTACCCCAACTTGCTAAACTTACAAGTACATCCCATCCACTTAGCACCAATTATCTTGGCTTTCTTGCATTTCTTTGTTTTTGCTCTTTAGTTTTATATTCTTGGGTTTGTTAAAAATAGTCTCTGTGCCCTCCACAATAAAAAATATAAACACAATAGACAACCATCCAATGATAGAGGTAAGTCAAGGTATAAATCATATTTAATTTTTAATTATTTCCCTTTCTGTCATTTAATTTAAATTAGTTTTGCTTTAAAATACTATAACTCTTTTTAGCCACAACATCATGTGTTACTATGTTCCTTTTCAAAGCACCATCACCTATTAAACCTTAGTGACACATGATATTTGAGTGGGGAATATGTATACACATAATATTTTGAACCTTTATCAATTACTAATGCTTTTTATCTTATATGAACCAATCAAGTCTCAATATCTTTGAGTGTGCACCCTAAGGGGTGCACTGAGAAATGGGTGGGTAGACCATTGGTACTTCATAGGATTGTTTTCCCTTATTTCCACTTATTACCAATCCAACTAGCTCCTAAAACCATTCTCTAAGATATTAATTTTCTTTCACACACTCTAGTATTTTACCATATTCCATCCCTCTTTTCCTAACTTAAAACCTCTTTTGATAGTTTACAATACTATGTCGACTGGGTTGACCTTGTACTCATATTTGTGAAATTTATTTAGGGTCTAGGTCACTCTTAGCTGACCTAGCCCGTGACCTAGTTAATTTTTGTCAATAATAGTACTAGGTCGACTGGGTCAATCCTATCAGCCAAAACTTTTAGAAGGGATTAGGGTGAAATCTGCCTATATATACAAGATCATTTTTTTATTATTAGAGAGACATCAAGATTTATTATTCACTTTTTCTTCTTTACAATCTTCTCTTCTACCATTCTACTTTAGGAGTCTTAGCTTAGGGTTTCTACTTGGAGAATCTAGTCTTATGGAGAAGTCTTGGATGATTTGGCATTTTTTAGTGATCCTTACAAACCAGAAAAAGCCTCTTTCAAAGACCCTTTAGCCAAGGGAGAGATTGAGTCTTGATGAGTTCATTTTTTAGGTAAGTATTCTTTATATTTGATCCTCTCTTTAGTAGATAGAAGTAGCATAAGTATTGTATTTTGAATCATATTAATCTTCTTCTCCATGCATTAGGGTCTTACTCATACATGACTTAATTGAGATTATCTTATGCATGTTTATTTCCATTTTGTTTACTAACCCCCATATTGTGCTATAAGCTTTGGTGAGCACTAGATTAGACTTTACTTTACTTGTTATGAGTTTAGTGAATATGAAAACATAGGGCATTTTTAGGGTTATTTCTTGATTGTGCTTGAATGGAGGTTTTATAACCCTCCTTAGTATTATTTTTGTGATAAGAGATCCCCTGATTATATCTAGTGGATCCACATATTAGTCATGTTCTCTATTATCTAATATATCCCCAATTGAAAGTGTAAGTAGGATCTATCTTCTTCGAGTTAGGATTGATTTATAGACTTGATGCATTTTTAATTGCATACAAAAGTTGCCAAAGATATAAATGTCATATAAATTCAAAATATAATAATATTATAATATAACATGGAATAAAATATGGAATAAGTAGAATAAAAATGTAATTAAGAAATGAATTGGAAGAAGATAGATTAATTAATAAAATTAATGTAAAAAAAGGCAATGTAGAGGTAGAAGATAGATAATAAGAGATATGAAATGATGCCCCATTTAAAAACCCTAATCAAAAGAGACAAAATAAGTAAATTATCCCTTTGGATTAAAATCCATCCCTGTGCCACATAAAATTCAAAGAGAGAACCCATTCAGTAGAAGATAAGAGGTACATATAAGAGAGGAAGTAGATAATATTTATAACACATTTAGTGAAGTGATTATTAAGAGAATATATTTTTAAAAAAATATAGAAAATATATTTAGAATAAAATACTTTGAATAAGAGTTGAAGAAATATACTAGAAGGAATATACCCTTAGTAAATCATTAGAATCATACTAGACAAAGAACTCCAATCATTAACTCTAGTTAAAATAGTTTGAGTAACTAGACTAGTAGTTCAAGTAATAAATCATCTACTTATAAGATGGCTCAAAATTATAATTAAGTTTCTTATTTTTCAAAAATATAATAAGGATGTATAAGAACACTTATTTGTGTTGGATTGATATTGGTGAAGTTATAATATAATCGATAAGAGAATTATACTTTCCAATTTTGTAGGCACTCTGAGAGATGATGCATTGAAGTGGTATATGAAGATGAACTTAGGTCATACAAACTCATGGGCACATGTTAATAAATAATTTAAAGGAGACGTATATTTTCTAAATGTCCCCATTAAGATTTTTAGTAATATGAGGTAATTTATATAAAAAGATAAAGTGAGCATGAAGGAATATGATCATAGGTTCAAGGAAGTTGTATGGAAGATAGAAGAAATACTAAAATAAAAATAAAAAGTGTAATGGTTTATTTCCAACATTGTTCCATACTTGAGATATTCCAAGGATGAGAAGATATTTTACACACTTTTGGATGCTTTGGAAATGGCTTGAAATTAAGAAGTTTAATCATGGTAGAGAGAAACCAATTCATCTCTAAAGGAAAATATCAAGAAACTACATCAAAAATTAATGTATCTAAGATTGAAGCAATTAATGGATATGAAAGGAGAGGAATTTGTATCATCAAGAGGATCTATGTCAAGACCAAGGGTATGGTGTATGATATGTTTTACAAAGTAAATTCATGGAAAGAATGTCCACATTATGAAATGGAGAAGAGATCAACTACAATAAGAATGATGCATAAACCAACATGCATGACACCTTTTATCAACAAACCCTTTTATAGGAAAAAATACCAATTAAGTATTATACCAAATCTATAACCAACATCCTTAAAACATGTGTTTGTTAATGGATGTAGTTCTAACAAATAAGTTGATGTATTTTAATACATGTAGGTCATTAAACCATTACAATCACACTTACCCTAGACACAATGCAATGGAAGATATAAAAGACATGGTGGGGGGAAGAATGGTATCATATAGTATAAACTACCCCCATTAAAATCAAGAGTTTTAATATGCCATTATAGCCTATGACATACCTATTGAAATGCTAATGTGGCCAAAACCCTCAATTGGTTCAATCTATGGCATCCTAGGAATTAAAAAATAGTTATTATAACAATAACCAACAAAGTTACCAAGGGAGTGGAAAAGGAGGAAATTTATGAGGATAACATAGAGGAAGATTAAGTTACCTTTGAGGTTAGGGGTATGACTAGGGATATAGACAAAAAATTATACCATTGTTTTGATATAAGTGTAGTAAGGTAGGACATATTATGAGAAATTACATAGAATAACTACAAGTCAAATTTCATTTCTGACAAGATAAAGCAATGCATGACTCATTTTATTTCCTAAAGGTGGCTCAATAATAAAAAAATGAGAAAAAAATATATAATATAGTAGGATCACCTGCACAAGTGATATCCAAACATGTCAAGGAAACACCTAAGGTGGTTGAACCCAAAGGAAAATTTAATGAAGTAAGAAATAATAAAAAAGTAACATAATTTGAGAAGAATCATAATGTTCAAAATAGGTTGAGTATATTTATGAAAGACTTAAAGTGTATAAAAAAGAGATGAAGGAACAAAAGGATCATACTATAAAGGTATAATCTAGGATTTTAATATAAGAACAAAAAACCAAGGGTTATAGTAACCACCCATAGTGGAACCACCACCGAGAAAAGTAAAGACAAACTAGTTGGCCTTGAAGAAGATTCATAAGAGGATAGTGATAAGACTATCTAGATACCTAGGATCATGAGAAACTAGTTGAGAATAGTAAAATAATAATCTATGAAAATCAAGATAAAGATTAAACAAAACTAACCTATTTTGAGGAAGAGGAAATTTAAAACCTTAACAATGGAGAATATGTCATTATGTCAACAAGTGGAGAGTATGAAATCATACTAATGTCATTATAATTAAAACATGTATGAAACATGTCTAATTCAAGGAATACAAGTGTCACGTATAGATATATATATCTATGAGGCATATAATAGCGTAACTATCTCTGAATTAGACTATGTGGTAAAAGTAAATGATATGGATCATGGCACAACTAATTAAGCTCAACAAGTACAACATACAATGTCACACATAAAGCCAAGGGATAAATATAATGAAAATGAATAAGTTGAAAAAAATAATTCCAAGGTACACACACAAAATACATTTATAATTTTGTAAATAGGGACATAAATATGTCACACACATAAGGCCAAGTATCCAAACATAATAAGAAAGAAATATCTAGCCTATCATGAAAGAAAATTTATTACATAAAAGGAGAATAAAATAATATAAAACTAGTCTATAGTATCCATATGTATCAAGTTCCCATGATCATATAAAAATTATCATATCCATGTACCATAATGTAAGATATGATCAACTAGTAAGACACTTGTATGATATGTAGTTCAACATGGAATTTGAGGTTAAAGATAGATATAACATGTGATAATTTAACTCATATAATAAAATGCCCCCAACATAGGCATGGCCACTGGGTAGAAAGGAGTCCAACATTTAAGATTTACTGTATGATATGTATGCACTACATCACATTCAAATACCTTTTGAAATGCATGTGTCTATGAAAAAAATGATATCTACCAAAAATATGTGATAAATAACATATGTAAATAAGTAAATTAACAACTCATGTCATGCTTAGGTCATGATTTTTTAATTTTGAGAATATTTTGAAAGTTTTTATATTTTTGAAATATTTGAATGTTTTTTGTATTTTGACATATTTGAATGTTTTTATATTTTTAAAATATTTGAATAAATACTTATGTATAATATCAATGTAAGTGCATGATATTCATAGGATTATTCACAAATTTACATTTAATTGGCTAAATTATAAGCTCATGTAGCCACCATTTGATAACTATAAATAGACATAACCAATTGGGTTTGAATTTTCCTTTAGTTTATTTGTATGCATTTATATTTTTATAATTCTATTTTAACACTAAATATCCAACTAGGAACTCTCGATTATGAATCTTCTTTCCATATGTTATTTTGATGAGAGCTTGATTAAATTTTAGATGTTTAATAACTTGTATATGCTTGCTATAGAGAATTTATATCTCATGAAACTATTTTCCTAATACTCATTTTCCTTAATAATATATTTTAAAGAGATTTACAAGGAAGGAATCGCCAAATCTATAGGGAACACTTCTTCTATTCTAAAAATAAGAGAGTATGGTGTAGCAATTTTTTGGTGTACATACACTTATGAAATCTGCTTAAAGTGCACATATAATTTGATTATGCCAATTTGTGCCATGTTTTAAATTTTTTTTTCTTAAGCTTTTTGTGATTGTCTTATTTTTAACTTATTGTTTCCCATTTCCTTGTGGGTAATAAGGAGCAGATATAGTATGATAGATCTTGAATTTACAACAAAATTACTTAACTAATTTATTTTTAAAGGATGATACATTATCTATTATAATTTTTGATGGTATTCCAAACCATTAAATAATGTGTGTCATCAATAAATTACATATATCCTCTCATGTGGTAGACCATAGGAGTAAAACCTCAACCCATTTTCAAAAATATTTTGTAGTTGTAATGATGAACTTATGAGTATCTGATGATTATGGATTCATCTTACTAATCAAATAAAAGCCCCAAATGGAAAATGGATAAGGTGAAATCATGGGTTACAATTATTATGATGGTGCATCATTTAGATTACTATGTTTAAGACATTATGAGCATATCTTTGCATGTTCATTAAATTCCTACTCTATTGTGGGCCAATAGTAACCCTACCTTAATAATTTGTAGGACATTGATTTCTCACTAAAGTGACCTCCACATTCATCATGTACTTCAAACAAATTTAGTTCATCAAAGTAACTACCCATAAAATGAACCTTTAAATAGATATCCTACAACTATGACTTAACACATTGCTCACTTTGTAATTTTCACTTATCATTGTGTGTACCATTTTTTGGGATAATAGATTGATATAATAAATTGTATATATCACTATACCATTTTGATTTTTTCATGCTACAAATAACTTCCAAGGATTTTAAAGCATCTATGATTATTATATTAACTAATGGGTGCCTTAGTTGATGGATAGTAAAAATCATGTGCTTATTTTTGATGTCAATAGAGATCATGGAAGTAGCATTGGCCATTACATCAACATGTCTATTGTATTTATGGGGCATTATTTCTATTGAAAATTTTTTGAAATGAATTTTTACTCATTGTACCATTTATTTGTATGGGATTAATCTTTATTATTTAATTTAATAAATATATAATACTTAATTAACCACCAAATGAGAGTATCCATATGATTTTAGAGATTTTGTTTGTAGTGTGTGTAGTAAATAGTCCAATTATTAAAGCCTCATAATTTGATATATTGTTTATACATGGAAATCACAAGAGATATGTAAATTTTAGTGGTTGAACTTGAGGAGTAATGAAAAATATTCCTTATTTAGCACTATTGGTGCATTCTGATCCATTGAAGTACATTATCCAAGTATCATTATCAATGTGATATGCAGTAAAGTCATCATTAAAATCATAATTAATTGGTGATGTATATAATAATGGGGCTAAAAATAAGTGATATATGATAAATTTCCCTTTTATTAATTTCTAAGATATTAATTTTAAATCAAATTCCATAAGTAACATTACCTATTTGATATTATGTCCTCACAAATGTGACTTAGACATGACAAACTTATCTAGGTCCACCATTATGATAAATTACATCTCTTTATTAAGCATATAATTTTATAACTTATGTGTTGCAAAGAAAAGAGCTAAATATAATTTTTCCATTTCATTTTAATTTCTATCATAGTCTAATAATGTACAATTGATGTAGTAAATGGAACGCTCTCTATATTGTGCTAGTAAATCTCTCAAAGCATGCTCTATAGATAAAATGTATAATAGTAAAGGCTTGTTCAGTATCATAATCATGAGAATAGGTGGATTATTTACATATGATTTAATATCATCAAAACTCTATTCAATGTAAGCATCAAATAAAAATTTGGTATGTTTATTTAATAAATTTATGAAAAATTGTCTTGTCAGCTAATTGAAATACAAAGCATCTTATTTTTTTGATATTTCCTTGTAGGCAATGTAATTGCTTCAATACTATTGAAGGATGAGTATCTATGATAAATTTTATATTATTGAGGTCTACTTCAATGGCTCTTTGAGATATGATATAGCCTAATAGTTATCCTGATGTAACTCCAAATACACATTTTTTTGGATTTAAATACACATTAAATTTATGTAGTCTCTCAAATAACTACCATAAGTCTATAGTGTGATCATGTTAATGTTTTTATTTTTTAATAAATTCATCCACATAGTCTTCACAGTATTTTGTATATAGTCATGAAAGATGTGTGACATAACACTTTGATATGTGGCCCTTGCAATCTTTAATCCTAAGGGAAAGAATATATAGAAAAGTGTTCCCCATGGTGTGATAAATGAATTTTTTCTTGGTCTATAGGATTAATATTGATTAAATTATTTTCATAAAAACCATCCATAAATGATAAAATTTAACAAATGAATAGTAGAATCATTAATCATACCAATGTTTGGTAATGGAAAATATTATTTGGGGCATGACTTGTTTAAATATTGATAGTATATATAAAATTGGTGTCTCCCTTATGATTTGTAACTAGTTATATTTTAGAGACCCACTTAGGATAATCAATAAATTAAATGAAACCAACATATAAAACTTTTTGAATTTCATTTCTGAATAATAGGGCTGTTTTTTGATGTATTTTTATGAGATTTTTCTTAACTAGTTTTGCATATGTGCATATTACTATGTTACACATTGCAAGTGCAAGATCAATTTTAGGAATACATTCCTAAACCCAAGTAAATAACTCTAGGTAATCTTGAAAAACTCATAAAAGATATTTATCTTCATATTTAACGTGGCCATGAAAAGTATTGGTCATGGATTTTTATCTATTTCATAATGATATTCTATTATTTCTTCATTAATTATAGTTGATTTTTCTTCCTTATATGGTTCTTTAGAAATGTTAATTAACTTTTAGGGTTATAGAGTGTAAACCCTAGGTTGTTAAAGGGGATAAGTACAATAAATTAAGGTATACAATATGAAATAAATACAACCACTATTGAGCTAAGCTGATATTTCTAATAATTGAAATGAAGGAGACAAATGAATACTTAGCTAAAAATTGCATGAGAGGAATGATCTGTAGGATACAACTTGGTAGAGGAACTAGTATGGGTGTCACAAATAGGATCCATGTGTCAAAAAACCTCTTGGATAATAGTTCCTTACCTTAGATAATAGCATTATGGTGCTAGTGTCCATTTATGGCACCATTATACTCTATGTAAGAATTGTTTTAAGCTTCTGAGATCACCCATGTTGGAGTCTACTAAACCTGTTCATCTATGGACAAACCTTGATTTGATGTCTAAGACCTATTGTGACTAATTTTGTATGAAAAACCTATACCTCCATGTGATTAGGGAATTTTATTTGGCATAAGTAAAAAATGTGTGGTGTTAGTTGGGTAGGCTAGAGATATTCAACACCCTACTATGATGAGAGTTGTTTACATACCAATACTCTAAGGATGTGAGACACCATTTTGACACCACACCCTATTATATATTTTTTTACATGTTTTTTGGACTCGATGGATATATGTTAGATTATTTGGAGGCATAGGGTGCCCACACTTTATATTTTATTGACACCATGGACATTGATTAATTAGTTTGGTAGATTTTATTTGAATGCATGGTTATTTATGAGTGGATATACCTTGTTATCAAGATGTTGATACTAAATAACATGATTATTGGGATAAATATAACAGAAGCACACAATTGATTACCAAGCAACTTAACATGCAGAAATTAACCAGAATACACAAGTAACTAGAATTCAGAAATAACACATGATATGAGAGACAATACACAACTTGTATTAAAACTCTTTCAGAAGGAAATACAACAAAGAAGGCTGCCACATTTCTTCTTCCTTACACACCTCTAGGGCTCCCACACCTCTAGGGCATAAACAGTAAATCTTCCCTCAAAGCTCTCTCCTTAGGTCCCAACACACAACTCAAACACAGAGTTAGTGTTCACCTCCAACTAGCTAGTATCCACTACTACCAGTTCTCCAGTGCTCCACACACACCACAAGTGCTCCACGCACTCCACAAGTACACAAACATACTTCAAGTAGATCTCCCCTAAACTACAACAACCTGCAACCCAATCTGATCTTACTTATGGAAGGAACTACCTTGCCTTCCTCTTTGCTCTGAGTACACACCTATACTCCAAGTAGATCTCTCTTGATACTGCTCCCTCTTGTGTTGCTATCCTATCTGATCTTGCACACCTGCAAATCAATCTAGTTCTACACACCTGTGAACCTTGACCTTGCACACACATACACCTGCAGATCAATGATCTTACTTACCATGTAGATCTCCTAAGGAAGCCATACACACTCGCTAACTAAGATCATACACCTCTGAAGAATCTTGCTGACTCTCCAAAACCAACACCCACCTTGGTACTGCTATGGAACTAGGAGGAACACCCTTGCTCACCTCACACATAGAAGAAGCAAACTTTTCTCAACTCAAACTAGAATAACGTTCAATACAATCCATGAGTCTATTATATAGATCTCATCCAAACAATAATTAGACATCCAATTATAATAATTAGATCTGCAGCTCTCAGTCTAAAATTGGCTCTTGACATGCAAACACTTGGTTCATTAGCTAACTTCCTGTAAAACACTCACAACCAAACCACACAAGTGACCGACGTCGGTCCCTATCTACCTGGGGGGTGTCGATGCCGACTGACTTCTGACCGACATCGGTTACCTTCCTATCTCCTCCCTATCGACATTGGTTGGCCTGACTGATGTCGGCGATAGTAACACTCAACAACCTTCCTAAAACCTCCTCCTCTATTTGCATCAGTGAAGCTTTTAGCTCCACAACCTAACAATCTCCCACTTGGAGATAAATAGCTGCACTGTACCTGTACCTGTACTCCATCTAATCTATTTCCTAGCTTGTATCCCTCTTCAAGATCAATCCTGAAGACCACCCACCACAGAACCTATGGTGCACCTCCTGTCATCTGAGTACCCTGCCACATCCGAACCTACAAACCCATGTAGTGAAGTCCTAACCCTACATGTATACCTACTGCTGGTCCCTCTCAAATACCTGAGAACCCACTTCCTCGAATTGGCTCCTAACTCTCTGACAACACCCACTGCTTGGGCAAACTCAGGCCTATACCAGACCTCATGTGATTTTGGACACTAAACTGTCTAGCCCTTAGTGTGCTCTGGTTCTGCATCATGAACCTCACCAACACCTAATTCACATCAGCTCCCACTGGAGACAAAATCAACCTGTGATCTTCCATATCTTCCATGCCAAAGAATTTTGCTGCTCCAAATTCTTCATGACATGCCCTGAACTAATCTTACCCTTAGCTCAGCAAAACCCTGTATGTACAACCCTGCTAGCTAGCATACCATCCACATACAACAACAGAATGATATTGTAATCATCATCCACCTGGTAAGACAAACCATAGTATTTACCTTGACATTGACTAAAGCCATGCTTTGTCATCCACCTGTCAAAACCTATACCACTGTCCTGCAGCTCCCTCAAGACCATATGACCTGGTCTTCCATCTCACGTGTCCATTCTCTCTATTCTTCAACTAGGGTATCCATTCATCTCTGTGCTTTCATACTTGCTAGCAACCCTACCAAGTCTCTGCTTGGTTCTGCATCATATACCTGTCACGCTCCCACTGTTTCCTGGATCCTTCCTGCTCTGCAGTCAGCAACTAGTATAAAGAAGAGGAACAACAAATTTGAGGCTTACTTACCACCTTCAGTCCTCCATATGGGCATTTGAGACTCCTTGATAGCTTGTTATCCACCCAAAATCTGTTACAGTGACTGACCTCAGTCACCACACAGTTTGTATCCAACCGACGTCGATTCCATGTGCCTGTCCTGACTACCAACCTTGCCGATGTCGATGTTCTCATGCTGTCGATGTCGGTCCTCTTGACTGACGTCAGTCTTACCTACTATCGACACCAGTTTTCTTGTCGATGCTGGTACCTATGTTTTATTGTGAGTGATGACTTTTTACCCGTGAGCTCCTTTGAATCAATCCCATGTCCAAACTACCCTGCTCAGAAGTATCCAGCTTCATCCACTGGTCTTTGTTTGTCATCTCCTCCAAGAACACCAAGGCTTTCTAGTTCTTAAGCCTATCAAACACATCTATCTTCTGCTTAAGAACATGCATCTCCTTCTTGCTCATGTGACCAAGCCTACAAAGCCTCATCTCTGCAATAGAAGAAGAATCAGTAATATAAGCAAGTAGATAAAGGGTACCTACTTTCTTACCACCAGCTAATTCAAGTGCATCCATTGTGAGAGTTCTTGTGCATCTCTCATCACCCAACTTCCCTGAAGAAATTAGCCTTATCTCCAAGACCGAGACCTGCATGACCTCCTTCAACACCCATGTGTTGGCCGCTTGCAATTTCAGCTTCACTTCCCCTTTGCCAATTCTTTGGCAAGGCTCACCAGCTCCTCTCCCTGGGGCTACATGGAAAGAGGCAACAGAATCTGTTATCCAAGATTCAACTTTATCCAAGAAACCTCCCAGAGCATCCTGTGTAACAACACCTGCAACATCTGCATCTTCAGTTCCTTCATGCTAATCTGCTACCAACCAACAATCTTCTTTTACCTAATCTTTCTTTCCATAGGACCATAAGTGACCATCTGTGCTTTTCAACTCCTCCATTCTTAGCTTACTTTCTTCTACCATTTCTCTACTCCCACTTAATCAAAAACCCCTGAGAGTGACCTATAACCAAACACAAAACCTACTCCCTGCAACCTTAGCTCTGATACCACTTGTTGGGATAAATATAACGGAAGCACACAATTGATTACCAAGCAACTTAACATGCAAAAATTAACCAAAATACACAAGTAACTAGAATTTAGAAATAACACATGATATGAGAGACAATACACAACTTGTATTAAAACTCTTTCAGAAGGAAATACAACAAAGAAGGCTGCCACAGTTCTTCTTCCTTACACACCTCTAGGGCTCCCACACCTCTAGGGCATAAACAATAAATCTTCCCTCAAAGCTCTCTCCCTTAGGTCCCAACACACAACTCAAACACAGAGTTGGTGTTCACCTCCAACCAGCTAGTATCCACCATTGCTAGTTCTCCAGTGCTCCACGCATACCACAAGTGCTCCACGCACTCCACAAGTACACAAACATACTTCAAGTAGATCTGCCCTAAACTGCAACAACCTGCAACCCAATCTGATCTTACTTATGGAAGGAACTACCTTGCCTTCCTCTTTACTCTGAGTACACCCCTGTACTCCAAGTAGATCTCTCCTGATACTGCTCCCTGTTGTGTTGCTATCCTATCTGATCTTGCACACCTACAAATCAATTTGGTTCTACACACCTGTGAACCTTGACCTTGCACACACATACACCTGTAGATCAATGATCTTACTTACCATGTATATCTCCTAATGAAGCCATGTACACCCACTGACTAAGATCATACACCTCTGAAGAATCCTGCTGACTCTCCAAAACTAGCACCCACCTTGGTACTACTGTGGAACTAGGAGGAACACCCTTGATCACCTCACACTCAAAAGAAGCAAACTTTGCTCAACTCAAACTAGAACAACTTTCAATACAATCCATGAGTCTATTATATAGATCTCATCCAAACAATAATTAGACATCCAATTACAATAATTAGATCCGCAGCTCTTAGTCTAAAATTGGCTCTTGACATGCAAACACTTGGTTCGTTAGCTAACTGCCTGTAAAACACTCACAGCTGAACCACACAAGTGACCGACGTCGGTCCCTGTCTACCTGGGGGGTGCCGACACTGACCGAATTTTGACCGACATCAGTTGCCTTCCTGTCTCCTCCCTGCCGACGTCGGTTGGCTTGACTGACGCCGGCGACAGTAACACTCAGCAACCTTCCTAAAACCTCCTCCTCTATTTGCATCAGTGAAGCTTTTAGCTCCACAACCTAACAATGATTTTCTATTTTTTGAATTTAATGTTGATTATATTAAACTAATCAAGATATATTATTATTATCTTGTAAAGTTTTATAGTGATAGTTATACTAGTTCATATTAGTCTAGATATACATTATATTTCCCATGGATGTATTTGATGTATGCATTAAGAGTGTAGGTATAGGGGACCAAAGGTAGGATTATGATAGACTCAAGCATTCCTCAAGGATTCATAGGCACATTTAAAATAACCTTCAACCTTTAATCTTATACCTTCCTTTCTTTTCAAAATATTAATTATGTTATTAGCATCTTTTAAACTCTTCTCTTTGTTATTTTAAATCTTGGTGTTATGACTTAAACTTATCTTCTAATTTTAATCACCCTAAACCTATGTTAACCCTCAATTAGTTTATTTGACCTTTTCAAGGGTTGGGTTGACCTAAAAAACAAATTCATGTGTGCAAAATTTGATTTGTCCTTTCAACCACTTTTAGCTTGAGTAAGTGACAAGTAAAGCTTCTCTAACTAGTCCTTTTTGGACCCATACATATACCCATTGTGTTGGTGGGGTTTTCAAAGAACTTTAACCACTTTTTGGTCATGGAAAGGCCTTCTTTATGGCCTATATTTTTATTCCAATATCAAACCTCTCTTTTTGAACAAAAAAAATATGTGATGTTTTTAAGTGCAAGGAACACACATGTGAGTATGTAAGGGCATTTAAGATATTTGTAAGATAAATTTATGGAGGGAAGTCACATCCTTGTGATGAGGATGACTGTGTGGTACCCTCATATTAGTATTTTTTTTGGTTGTCTTTTTCTCTCAAGAACCCTATTTGGTATTTTTGGGTTTATGCATTTTGGATTGTTGGAGAGCTTGGGTGCTTGGAGGGAGAGTCTTTTGGAAGTGTTAAGTGGAGATTTTAGTTGAAGTAGGTTTTGTTAATTAATTTTTTTGTGTTATTCTTGAATTTTTTCTCTTCTCTTGCTTTTCTTGAATTAATCTCTTGTAAAATAAAATGAACAAATGTTTTTACTAGATTTGAGGCCTTGTTCTTGGATTCCTTTTAAGATTTTCACTTATGTTTTGTTGTCATGTTATCTCTTGCTTTCTTTTTCCCTTATTTGTTGATTGAATTTTTGGTATGGTGTTTGGAAGCACCTCTATACCACCCATGTGGGTATTGGCACAAGTGCATGTATTTGGGGAATGAGAGTGGAGCTCTTGCTTATGGCTTATTAGACAAGTCCACTCTAGTCTTAGTGGAATGAACTTGATTATGAGAAGTGGAACATTTTTATAAGGTTAAAAATCCACTTTAGTTTACAAAATATGGGAGGTATAAGGAGGGTTATGGGAGGTATAAGGAGGCATGATGCATTATGAGAGGTATACGCAGGTAAATCATTGCTAGATAATAACTATTTTATTTGACTTTAGAAGCTTTGAGTTTATTGACAAAATTTATGACAAATAAAGCAAGAGCCATCTTCTCTTCCATTTAGTGAAGTCCTTTTTGAATTCCTTGTTCTTTGTGTTTTCCTTTTGAACACCTTGTTAAATGTTCTTTTTATCTTTTATACTAAATCATTACCCTTTCAAGCTAATTCCTTATGCATATGAATTTGAGGCATGCCTGTTTCCCTTGGGCTTAGGGGAGGATATGCATGAACCTTACTTGGTGAGGTTTTCATGAAATTATGCCTAAAGTATGGGTGGTAAAGTAAATTCATTTGGCATAATTTGATGTTTCCTTGGAGTATTCTTATAGCTTGATACTTGTGTGTAGGTTTTGGAGCTTGGAGTTTGTTGTCACAATGATGGTTGCTCTCATATGTTCTTTTAAAATCCCAAGTCTTTCATGTTGTTGAAGATTTTATATTCCATTGTGAATCATTGTTTTGAGGAATGAGATTTTTTTAATAAAATCTTGTTAAACTTGTAGCCTTGGACACCTCTTTCATGTACTTTTGTAAAGGGAATGTATTGAGACAATGATTTTCGTTTTGTGAACTTGAGATTTATCTCTCTTATATTTTTTTGGGAATGTTTATAATACTATTTGGAATGAATATTTGTATGAATGTTTCTACAATTCCTTGCTCTTTAGTCATTGTTATGAATATGTGAAAAAATATTTGTTGAAAATATGAATAAGAGAAAATGTATGCTCATTGCATTCCTTTCTATCTTGAGATTATTTATATGTTTGGTTAAATCATAAAAGAGTCTTGATATGATGTACATATAAATATTTTGATTGATATGTGGTGTTGAAGCTATCCTTTTAGAATTTTAATGCAATACTTAGTCTTGTTAAAAATGGTTTGATAGTTTCAAAAGGGAGATATGTAACATGTTATTTTATTGAATTTGAATGTTGTTGTTTATGAAAATGTAATATTTCCTATTTCACATAAGTTTTGTAAGAATAAATAATTGTTACATTTGAATAAGACACTAAACAAAACACTCTCTCTATTTACTTACCTTTGCCTTATTAGAGGGCTGAAATATGAATGTGAAAGTTGTTATATCAAAATTACTAATTTGCATGACAAAAGAAATGGTTATATATTCATTTAGAATCTTGAAAATTAATTTTATATTAGGTTATGAATATTCTACAAATGAATAAAAATAATAGTGTCATTATATTAAGATTAGATTGATTAAATTCCATTTGAGTTAAAAAATATTGATGTCAAATTATGCTTTACATTTAAATAAATAAACAATTTACATTAAGCCAAGTTTATATTTCAATAAATTCAAATTAAAATAAACACACACACACACACACACACACACACACACACACACACACACACACACACACACACACACACACACACACACACACACACACACACACACACACACACACACTCACACACACACACACACACACACACACACACACACACACACACACACACACACACACACACACACACACACACACACACACACACACACACACACACACACACACACACACACACACACACACACACACACACACACACACACACACACACACACACACACACACAAGGTTGTATATAAAATAAAAATAAATAAATAAAATAAATAAAATTACATTTAATACAAAATAAAATAAAATAAAAATTTATATATATTAAAATAATTTTAAAATAAAAATAATAAATATAAATAAATAAAAAACAAAGAAAAAGTATAAAATTAAATTTAAAAAAAAGGTATGTTGAAGGGGAGGGGGTGGCAACTAAGCTGACCCCCCCTAAAATCCTCACTCAAGGTTGTATATAAAATAAAAATAAATAAATAAAATAGATAAATTTACATTTAATACAAAATAAAATAAAATAAGACAACTGATCAGTATCAAATAGGAGATGATAAGCTTGTTCCTTACAAGCAAATTGTCGATGACCTCAAAACATATTTTAAATCTCTATAGTTTGAGTAAGTTCTATGAGTCAACAAAAGATATATTGAAGCCATGGAAATAATTGGTTCCATGATTCAAATACATGATAGTGCTAAAGAGTATCAGTTCTTGATTGAAAATCTTCTTCAATTGGCACATATTCTATTAGAATTAGAGATGATATGCACCATTACTGATCTTAATCTCTCACCTAAGCTACCATAGTATCAAAATTTTCATAACTATTTCCATACTCATGTATTTCCCTTGTAAGGAACAAGCTTATCATCTCCTATTTGATATTGATCAGTTGTCTTACACACACACACACACACAAACACACACACACACACACACACACACACACACACACACACACACACACACACACACACACACACACACACACACACACACACACACACACACACACACACACACACACACACACACACACACACACACACACACACACACACACACACACACACACACACAAGGTTGTATATAAAATAAAAATAAACAAATAAAATAAATAAATTTACATTTAATACAAAATAAAATAAAATAAAAATTTATATATATTAAAATGATTTTAAAATAAAAATAATAAATATAAATATAAATAAATAAAAAACAAAGAAAAAATATAAAATTAAATTTAAAAAAAAGGTATGTTGAAGGGGAGGGGGTGGCAACTGAGCTGACCCCCCCTCAAATCCTCACTCAAGGTTGTATATAAAAAAAAAAAATAATAAAATAAATAAATTTACGTTTAATACAAAATAAAATAAAATAAAAATTTATATATATTAAAATGATTTTAAAATAAAAATAATTAATATAAATAAATAAAAAACAAATAAAAAATAAAAAATTAAATTAAAAAAAAAAAGGCATGTTGAAGGGGAGGGGGTCGCAACTGAGCTGCGCCCCTCCACCTAAACACCCCCCCCCCCCTCAAATCCTCACTTCCTTTAGAGGAAGGAGTGAGGGAGGGGGCATGACCAATTGATCAGCTCCTGCCCCCATCTTTGATTCAGGGCTGATGACCCCCAACTACAGTTGTGGCTGTAGGCCACAGGCTGGGGGGGAGGGGGGGAGGGGTGGTCGACCCCTCCCCCCTCTCACCCCCCCACATTTTTTTTAATTTTTATTTCATAATTTATTTATTATTATATATATATATATTTATATATAATTTATAACTAAGAAAATAAATAAATTATATATATACACACACACATGAATATTTTATATGTGATATAATACAAAACAAATAATATTTTTACTATATTTTATTACACTTGAATATTTAGTGTATATAACTATATATATATTAAAAAAAATGTACATGCATATATTTATGGTATGAGAGCCTTCCTTCCTCAAGTTCCTCTCCTCCAACCTTCAACTTGTAAATAAACCAAAGTAAAATGAGAGGGAAAACTTAGAGAATAACTTTTAAGAGTTTACATGTGAAATTAGGGCAACACTTGGAATCCTTGGATCTTAGGGCTCACAACTAATTAATCTTATGGTTCTGATTTATTCATTCACTTACAAGTGGATTTGACTTTATTTTATTTTAAATTGATCTCACTTGTTTAATTCTTTATTTGAGATTCCCTAAAACACTTATTAAATAAATTAGTTCTCCTCTTACCCTTAAAGGGTGATATTTAAATCTCACTAGAAAAATATAAATTTTGCAAGAGTGTTAGTGAACTAATTGCTTGTGGATAACTTAGGATAGATTTAAATACCTTATTTTATTTGGCTAGTTTGGTGTCTAAAACTTTGATAAATTAAATAATTCTTTCCCACCCAAAATTTTACAAGAGATCATTTAAATGAATAATTAGAAACAAAATTTAAATATTCCCTATTAAATTAAATAATTATTAATTACCTTGTTACCTAGGCTTGCCTCTAAATGTGAATAGTAAACTATAAATAAAAAAATTGATCTTTTTATAGATATAATTAGCATGTTTTTTTTGACATTACATTTTGGTATCAGAGCCTAGATTCAACACTAAAAAATCTAGGTAAATATTTTATTAAACTTATCCTTTTGTAATGTCTTAATGTTTATCTTGTGATTATGCATGATGAAGCAATAAAAGGAAAAAAGTATGGTTCATGCACACGATGTAGGACCACCACCACTCCCTCCAGTGGACATTGGACCTTAGATTCTTCAAGCCCTATAAAAAATGATGGGGGTAATTTAGGATAGATTACCTATGGTTAGGGAAGAGTCATAGAGATACTCCCCACCCCACTTCACAAGAAGCCTCTCAACCTAAAGAGAGGTCATGTAGTCCATCATAACAATAGGAAGATAATGATCCTTCACCACACAGGGAGAGGTATGAGGAGCATCAACCACCTAAGAGCGATGCAAGAGTTATCATGTGGGACTTATTTAGACTTCAGCCACCCACCTTTCATGGAAAGGGAGATGGTTTTTCTACAAAGACATGGATTTTAAGTCTACATAGCTGCTTCAATTTTAAGTCCTATGAGACTAATATCATGACCTAATTTTCTATCCTCCTCAAAGATTTAACAAGAATTTTGTGGAGGAATGAGGAGTAAAATTTTTGCCTAGCTAGAGACTTTATTACCTAAGAGCTTTTTGAAGAACAATTTTGTACTTGATACCTATCATAGCATTAAAAAAAAAGAGGATTGAGGAGTTCCAAAAACTCTGATAGGGTACTAGTATTGTGGCTTAGTAGAAGAGACAATTTCTAGACTTAATTTAGTATATGGGGTTTCTTCAAGATGAGAAAATCCAAGTCAAATGGTTCATCAAGGGCTTTAATGCAGATATAGCTGGAGTAGTTTATTTTCTCTCTCCTCTAAACCTTGAGGTTGTTATGGAGAAAGAATATTTGGTAGAGGAAAATAGAGGGAAAAAATAAGAATCTAGAGAATTCTTATGGGGCAAGCTTTGAGCACAACAAAAATTTAGATCATGAGGCACTTATCCCACACTTAAGGGTGGACAAAGGAAATCTCATTTCTCATCAAGGTCTCCTTAGTAGTCTCATCAACACTCTTAGCAACACACTCAATAGAAGTTCCACCACCCTCTATAGGGTTCTCAAAGAGATAGAGGGTAGGGTGACTAGGGACAAAATAGAGACATGATACCTAATAGATAATAGTTAGGGATGTGATCTAGGAATTTGACTCAAGAGAAGATGGTTAGTATGGTGTTAGTTCCAAAATGAAAATAAGATAAAATAAACACACTAATAGCATAACATCTCTAGGCCTAGACACTAGGGAGAGCTTAGTTAATAAAGACAAATGATAAACACAACTAAAAAGCAAGGAATGAAAACACAAGAATTCCTTCACCTTCCTTGGATGCTCTAAATGCCTTTGTAGTGGTGGCTTGCTCAGCTTGTGCTCATGAAGTACTTGGCAATGGAAGCTTGGCTACCTCCATCTCTCCTTAGCACCTTTGGCTTGTGGTTTGGGTTGTCTTGGAATCAATTTGGCATGGTAACACTAGTTTTATGAAGCTTTTGGAACCAATCTTGCATTATAACTTTACAAAAATTAAGCTTAGAAATGATGTTGTGAGGACTTCTATTTATAAATTTTTGGATTTGATCAGAATCAACCTCAACCATCCATCTCAAGATTGAGATGTGTGGTTGAGGATTAATTCAATTTTTGGAATTAAGTTTGTAATTATCCTCATCATGACATTGGAAGAAGGGGAAATTAAGAGGCATGGAGGGCATTATGGAAGGCATTAATGAGGCATGCAGGGTATGAATCTTAATATTTATGGCATTCATGGCCTACGGATGTCTTCCCAAGAAATGAGGTCACTTGACGATGTAGATATTCCATATTCATTTCCAAAAATAAGTATTCAACAAGATTCCATGGAATTTTTGATTAGGCCTTGATTGGGTTAATTAGCTCTTAAAAATGATTAAGCACTTTATGCAAAAATTACTCAAATTGATTAGAATGCCTTGTTATTGGTCCTAAATTTGACTAGATTGGAATCAAAAATCACTATCAAATGCATTGGATGCATATTCCCATTTAGGATGTTGCCAAAAAAAAATAACAAAGGCATGAGTCTTGTGAAAAATATTTGATAGGAAAGAGTAGTCTAGAGTATGTGAGTGCAAAATTAGCATTTTGATTTGAAATGAACTGATCAAAGTTAGTTGGCTCATAAATTGCATTACCCTATTTAGTGATACCCTGGCCAAAATTGACACTTGAGTATGTCAATTTGACATCATTTTTCATGTTTTAGTAATTTTAGGCCAAATTGTGCCTTTTGGATGGAAATTGGCCAAAATCCTGATTAGAAGTTATCAGTGGCCAGATTTAGGTGTTTATAGTTTGCCCCTATTTGGGAAGATTTTATAAACCATAGGCAAAGCAATGTCTTCTCAAAGAATGAGAGATGGCCTGTATGCCAAAAAAGAAGATGATGATTGAAGAATAAATCTCTAAATGGTTTTGGGAAGCTTATGATGATGCCCCCTTGAGGGAGTGGCTATCACATTTGTTGATGGATGGTCCCTCAAAAAGAAACAAGAAGTAAGGTGGAATTAACCCATGGTTGAGATTAATCCAAATGAGAAAATTCTTGCATGCATTGATATAAAAAGGATACTAATTTGGCCAAAGGTGGTTATAATCAGGAATAAAAGTCAAAATAATGATTTGCCCATAGGTGGTTATAATCATGAAGATGACTTAGATTGTCTAAAATTGATGGTGCCCCAATTAGGGCAAATTAGCAAGCATAACTTAAGGATATAACCTAAAATATAGATTAAAGATGAGAAGAGGTAAAATGAAAAAATAGATAAATATAAGAATAATATTGATCAGTGTGAATGATTTAGTTGTACCTACCAATGAGGAGATGCTCATCCTAATTAACAATGACACAACTAGAATGGCCAATGGGTTAATCTGATCAAGGGTGGGATGGGAGGATCTACCAAGGTGCCAAGGAGAAAATTTTATGGCTCCATTGATTGTAAAACTTCTTGAAGTTGATTTTTAATATAACATGTGATGGTAGGATTAATGATAGAACACCATAAAGACTATCCCAAAATATGTATAAGGATAGACTCCCAATCTAATAAACACTTGAAAATAATGCACCAATGATAAAAACCATGATGATAATGTTAACACATGAATATAGATGGACTCAAGAATAATGTGCTTAAGAAATCACCCAATGAATGCATATAGACTGAGTCGAGGCAATAATGCTGAAAGAGAACAAACAGGCAAGTAAGCAAGCAAACAAACAAACAACTTGAAACAAACAAACAAATAGAAAGCCTAAAAAAAAATCAAAAGAAAACATCTTAACAATGATTGTACCCCAGTAAGGTAGATTAAGGATAACTAACTAGGCTTAGATAGGATAAATATTTTTGGATTTTTGAAATGTTATGAATGTTTTTTGGAAATTTGAGGGTATCTTTACTCATTAGAGAATGACAAGATACCTGCTTGTAAAATGGTGAGAGCATTTGGCTTAGGTTGCTCATAAAATGGTTAGAACATATGGAAAGGGGGACTGAGGTGACCTCAACATGAATTTAGCATGACCCATATAGTTCTAAAATGACCCCAAGTCATAGTAATTCCATCCACACAAAAAGTGGGGAAAAAAAACTAGGTCTCAACAAGTTCTTAAATATGGAAAATGGCTAGTAAAATGAAAATAGTAATGGTAAGGTGATGTGGCAATGCATGATAAATAAGTGTTGCCCCTAATTTTCCCATGGGTAGTTATACATAAAATACAAAAACATAGGTCAATGATACTAATTTTCTTATAGGTGGTTATAATTAGTAGCAAGACTGGTGAGACACTGATTTGGCCATAGGTGGTTATAATCAAGCTCACATAAACAAACATGGATATATGATGAAAGATATCTTGCTAGATCAATTGTCACAATACTTTCATAAACTATCATTATAAACATGAATTTGATTGATTGTTGAAACTTGACCAGAATCCTCTCACAAAAAGTGCAAGAAGAACCAAAGTAGCTAAGATTAAAATAATATTGGGTAGGATGACTGAAAATAGGCTTTGGTCTAGATAAGAATGGAGTGATAGGAATGTATGGTCTTGCTAAGGATAATGATGGCTTTTGATATATTGGATAAAATGGTAAAAGGATTGCCCCCAAGTGATGGGGTAAATGGTTGGGTACTTTAACAAAGGCAAATGGATATGTAACAATGGCAATGTTATGATACATATTTTTAGCCTAGATGTGGTTTTTGATTCTATTATTCCTGATAATGGGGAGATGCACGTCCTAATCAACAAATGATACAAAAAAAAACTTGATCATGTTAATTTCTATCCCACACCTCATCTAAATAACTACTCTATCAAGATTGGCCTACCGATTTGGTTGCTAAGAATGCTTTTGTGATCTTCGTTGGTTGTTGATTCTAATCCCTTCACTTATCGAGACAATGTATCTTTGTATCTTATATAAAGGAAAGTGCGACCATGGATGGTAAATAGGGAAAAATAATGGATGGTGGGTTTGACTATGAAATGGAATGGTAGATGAAAATGGAATGTATAATTATGGGGAAATAAATGAAGATCAAGACTTTCAGTCACATGTAATGTTACTGATGTCAGATTCAACATAATTTTGGTTGTGGTAGGGCCAAAGACTTGTTCTCTTGATAGGACCACCATATTTTTTTGTTGTTTGATCTTGAGAATAACTACCATTTGATTATGCTATAGATTGGAAGCTATTTTGATTTGATTTTGATATTATCTTTAGTAAACAATGAAGAGCTTTTATGCTCAACTATTGGTGCCTTAATGAGGTTTTCACCAATGAAGTTGTCTTGATTGTCCCATAGCACCTTTGATAAGGTTTCACTAAGGAATGTTGACTTTTGACTTTGATTATCTTCTATCACTTCCAAAAAATTCTCACTAAAAGATGCTAAGTTTTGACTTGGATTGTCCCCTAGCACATTTGAAAAGGTTTCACTAGGAGAGTGTTCTTCTGCTACATGAATGTTGTCTTGGCCTCCTTGATCTTCTTCAACTGATATGTCACCATAGATTCAATTCAATAAAGTGTGATTATGTTAGTCCCAATCAATACTTGTGGGAGATGGAATGTCAATAATATGGCTATTTTGGTTGATGGTAATGGCCTATGGAATGTTAATGGAATGGGGAGAGGCTGCACAATCCTCATAGAATATACTAGGATAACTTGTGTCAAAGATAAATTACTCATCATCAAAAACCATAGAAGGATAACAAATGTATTCAATTTGATCTATGAGGCATGCATAACCAATATTGTAACAAATAGGCATAGATTCTTTATCTGAATCTAATTCTAACTCAAGGGACTCTAAATTTGATGTTAAGACTGACGTTGATTTAAATTATGATGCTAAATCCAATGCTGGTTCAAGAATAGAACCTGACTCTAATTTTGATTCTTAATCTGATGGGTACTCTATTATAATGATGTCTTGTTGAATATTTGGTTTTGGACAAGTAAAAACTTGTAATGGAATGATGGGCTCCACAAAGACTAGTTTGTCAAAGTGAGACTTCTCTAAGATGGGAAAAATGTCAAGAGATAACTCAGAGACTGGCTTGTCAATAGGAGTCTCTTGAAAAATAGGCACATGATCGAGGTAATGATTTGAATAAAGGTGGTTATAATCATTAAGAAGTGACTCAACAAAGACTAGCTCATCAAAGTGAGACTCCTTGATAACTGGTATAAGATCAATAGGAAATTTATCATAGGCTAACTTATCACAAATGGTTGATTCAACATAAACATCTTGGTTTGGTTGGTTCTCTTGGCCTTGGTTTCCAATGAATTGGAAAATACTAGTTTTGAACACAGCTTGGTCTTCAAATGATTGGATTGGATGAGGTTTGGTTGGGATTGGTAATGGATGAGGAATGACTTGTGGTTAGATAATGGTAGGGCCTTGGGGATCATGATTGCTTTTATGAGCCAAAGGAAAAAGTCCTGAGATGGTAACAATAGGGCATTGTGAGGCTTGATTACTTGCACAAGCTAAAGGACTAGGTATTGGAATGATGAAGGGGTGTTGTGGAGCTTGATTACTCACAAAAACCAAAGGATGAGGTCTTGATATAGAAATGGTTTGGCCTTGTTTAGCATTGTTGCTCACACAAGCCAAAAGATGAGGTCTTGGTATGGGAATGGTATTCTTTGAATATTGTGGAGCTTGATAGCTCATATAATCCAAAGGAGGGTTAGGGGTAGTCAATGATTGTACAATAAAAGGATGTTATGAAACTTGATTACTTTTACAAGTAAAAGCATCTAAGTCTTCCTCATAAACCAAATCATCCCAATCATGAGTTGGATCATAAGTTGGTTTTTGACTATGTTTCATATACTATTTTTTGAAAAGAGGGTATGGATTCATATCCCAAACAACATTATCTATAGTTGGGATTCAAAGTCCTCTTCACAAGCCTCTTCATACCAATCAAGGTCTCAACGTGGATCGCAAGTTTCTTTGTGACTTTGTTCCCATGAATGATTAATATGAGGTAGATAGAAATCTATCTCACAAACCATATTACCATCATCGAGGTCTTGACAAAAGCCATAAAAGTCATTTTGTGTGGCCATTCTATCATAATTCAGATTGTAAAAGACTCCATTATAAGTGTAGTGAGACATATCCACATAAATGATGAACGATCCAAAAATAAAAAGACTTAGAGTTCTACAAACTCTAAAAAATTATATCCAAAGGATAAATGGTTCAAACTTGGTCTAACTTGGTTGAAGGGGTGGAGATGTATCTCAAAAAAAGATTTGTGTTAAGACTTGGCATAAAACAATCTAACCTCAAACGTATAATTTCAAATGTCATATGCACAAAAGGTCAAGTGTCTAAATAAAAAATGGCATGTCAAATTTTTTAGGTCAAAGTGTTTTAAACAAGGTCTAAAATAGGAAAGGAAAAAGTTGAGTTTCTAGGTCTTTTGTCCAAATGCAGAGTCAAAATCTAGGCTTAAACAAACAAACATGTGCTAGGACTTTTGGCCAAATGGCATCAAAATCTAGACTTGAAACAAAGGTTGATGTGATTTGATTTAATCTAATGAGTTTGGAAACAACTTTGACATAAACCTGACACACAGAATCAAACATAAACATGATCAATTAACATAAGGCATAAGACAAAAGGCTCCTTGAAAAAGGTTGTGTTCTCCTAGATAAAGGCACAAACAATGATGAGGATAGGCATTAAACAAACAAACCATCAATAGTTTTCAAATTTGGGTAATTTATCAACCAAAGTTATGCAACCCAGAATATAAATATCTATGTATCAACTCCATGGATTGAGGCCTAAATAGAAATCAATCAATGTTTGGATCCAAAGTTAACAAGGCTAATTGGAAACTCAATGTTGAAAACTAAGATTTGACCAAACAAGCTAAACAAGATTGGACAACATGACGACACAAGACAAAGGTCCAAATGGTATACAAAAAATGGTTTGAAATAATCAGTGTTTGATACAAGGTGAAACAAGTCTTGAAATAAATTGAATAACCTAACGGTGTAGTCATACTCAAATGATGTGGTCAATGTTATTCTTCAAAAGACTCATAGGCACAAAATGTTTTTAACATTATTTGGGCAGTATAACATTACCCTTCATAACTCAAATGCATTATTTTGACATGGCTTACAAACAAACAAAGAAAAAAGTTTTAGTCTCAAAACATACCAAGTAAAAATGACCAATATACACTAAGTATAATCATCCAAATCCTAATAAGGGTATGGAAAATTGGGGTTTACTAAACTAGTAAGGTTTTGATCATTCTAGGGGAATCAATTTCATAATGACTTTCATGCCAAATGATGTAAAATATAAGCAAAATAATTGGGTGACTATGGCATTGGATAGTTGTAAAAAGGTCGAGTCCTTTTTACAACCACTACATCCTACTGTTCGCTCAGTGTAGTGTGATGTCCAAATGTAGATACATCTCATGTGCAACTCTAAAGGAGCCAAATGAAGTCAATGATGGGATGTGAAACCCTGGGTCAAAGCTTCCCTAAAAAACTCACAGGAGGTAATGACATCCCCCTCACAAGCCAAGTTTGCATGAAAATAAAGAAAGCATAAAATAGAAAGACTTTAGGGTTGTTTTCAAGGTCACCCAAACTTTGGCGACTTTTTGGGGAATGCTTTAGATGAATTTTTTTCTAAGCCTTGGACTAGGCTATTTGTAATAGTAATGACACTTTTGATTCCAAGGGTTCCCTATAGGGGACAAATGGAAGAGCACACATGAAACATTCCTCTTTTTCCAAATAAGATTTGAGTAAACAACTATTACAAACAAGAATTGACAAGTGTGTTCAATTTTAAGCCCAAAATGAAATATTTGGTGGTGTTCATTTGACCCCTTGGTATTATTTGTAAAATTTGAAAAAGATTCACCAAAAACACCTAAATTATTTGTTAAACACCAAAACAAAGTTACTAATCAAATTTTAAGCATGAAAAAGTGATTTAAACATGTTTTGAGCAAAAATCCCACTTGGTCCTGTAGCAAA
Organism: Torreya grandis; assembly: GCA_037957365.1. Taxonomy (NCBI): domain Eukaryota; kingdom Viridiplantae; phylum Streptophyta; class Pinopsida; order Cupressales; family Taxaceae; genus Torreya; species Torreya grandis. Next base: position 2,562,115 of record JARHVA010001919.1, read on the forward strand.
ATTATTAGCATGTCCTTTAGCTTTGAAGCCCTTTTGAGTTTGAAACAACAAACCTTGATAAAGTAGTTCTTGGGTCTATGTTTTTTGAAAAACATAATGACCGACATTGGTTATTACCATCAATGTTGGTTACGACCAATTGAGATCTAATCGATGTTAGTTCTACTAACTGACATTGGTTAAAATAGGTAACTGATGTCAGTATTTTTGTTGATGTCAGTTATTGTATAAAAATTATGGCAACCAAAAATGGAAAAATAAAGTTAAAAATTTGATTTTCAAGAGTTTTAAAGGCTCAAATAAATATTTTAAACTTGTAAAAGGATCTCCTTCAGGTTTAGGATGCATCTAGTCCCACTGGGCATGCCATTATGTGATCTAGTAATTTGACTCAAGAGAGGATGGTTAGTATGGTGTTAGTTCCAAAATGAAAACAAGATGAAACAAACACACTAATATCATAACATCTCTAGGTCTAGACACTAGGGAGAGCTTAGTTAATAAAGACAAATGACAAACACAACTAAAAAATAAGGAATGAAAACACAAGAATTCCTTCACCTTCTTTGAATGCTCCAAATGCCTTTGTAATGGTGTCTTGCTCGGCTTGTGATCATGAAGTCCTTGGTAATGGAAGCTTGGCTACCTCCATCTCTCCTTAGCACCTTTGGATTGTGGCTTGGCTTGGCTTGAAATCAATTTATCATGGTAACACTAGTTTCATGAAGCTTTTGGAACCAATCTTGCATTATAACTTTGCATAAATTAAGCTTAGAAATGATGTTGTGAGGCCTCCTATTTATAGATTTTTAGATTTTATCAGAATCAACCTCAATCATCCATCTCAAGATTGAGATGTGTGGTTGAGGATTAATTCAATTTTTGGAATTAAGTTTGTAATTATCCTCATCATGACATTGGAATAAGGGGCAATTAAGAGGCATGGAGGGCATCATGGAAGGAATTAATGAGACATGGAGGGCATCATGGAAGGCATTGATGAGACACGGAGGGAATGATTCTTGATATTTGTGGCATTTATGGCCTAGGGATGTCTTCTCAAGAAATGAGGTCACTTGATGATGCAGATATTCCATATTCATTTCCAAAAATAAGTATTCAAAAAGTTTCCATGGAATTTTTGATTAGGCCTTGATTTGGGTTAATAAGCTCTTAAACATGATTAAGCACTTTATGCACAAATTACTCAAATTGATCAGAATGCCTTGTTATTGGTCCTAAATTTTATTTGATTAGAAATAGAAGTCACTATCAGATGCATTAGATGCGTATTCCCATTTAGGATGTTGCCAACAACAAATAACAAAGGCATGAGTCTTTTGCAAAAGATTTGATAGAAAAGAGCAGTCTAGAGCACGTGGGCACAAAATTAGCATTTTGACTTGAAATAAACTGATCAAAGTTAGCTAGCTCATAAATTACATTGCCCTATCTAGTGATACCCTGGCCAAAAGTCACACTTGAATATGTTAGTTTCACATCATTTTGCATGTTTTAGTATTTTTAAGCCAAAATGTGCCTTTTGGATGGAAATTGGCCAAAACCTTGATTGGAGGTTATTGGTGGCCAAATTTAGGTGTCTTCAAGGGCTAACATAGACTCAATATTCCTATCATTAAGGGCCTTTAATTTTTACAAGATCAGGCTATTAAAGGATAAAAAGGATGCAAATGAGCAAGGAGAAGACCAAGGAAGCATGTTTAGTTTGTGTAGATCAAGATCATTATACAGAAGAGTTACCACTTAGAGCTTCTAATGATGGATGATAGAAGGCCCCTGCCTCATATCAAATCATTGGTGATGTGGGATGTGCTCATCACATATATGCAATATTAGATAATTAGTAGGTAGATCACCAAGCTATAAGGGTTATTAAGATTATAGGTAATATTCATGGGATTTGTGTATTAGTGTTATTTGATTCAAGAGATTTTGATTCTTTTATTATGCCATCCCTTATGGATTATTATAGGCTAGTCACATTTAGGTAGGGTGACTATTGGGATGTTGATTTAGCCTCTAGGGATAAGATGTCAGTAGACTCTTTTGTTAATGGTTGTACTCTTGAATTGGGCATATTCACCACCACTCTTGATATTCGTATCATACCCTTTAATTTTTATGATGTTGTTTTGGGTATGAATTAGCTTGGGGCCCACTGAGCTAAGGTGGATTTTCATAACAAGGTTATTGAGTATTATGATGATATTGAGAGTGCACCTATTATAATAGGGATAAAAAGACCTATAGATATTTGTGTGATTTATACTATAAAACTTAGGTGGAGTGCACATAAGGGATGTTAGATGTTTACTACTATAACTAGTGATAAATTAGATGAGGAGAGTTCATGACTAACACTTGATGACCATGATATACTCTAGGAGTGTTTAGATGTGTTTCTAAATGAGTTTCCTAGACTACCCTCTTTAAGGGAGATATATTTAAAGATTAAACTTGTACCTAGATAAAAACCTATATCTAGGGCTCTTTATAGGATGAATACACCTAGGATTTTTGAGCTCAAGATGTAGTTGGAATAAATTTTGGATAAGAGACTCATTCATCTAAGTGTTTCTCCTTGGGGAGCACCCATGATATTTGTGAAGAATAAATATGGTTCCCTTTTCTTGTGCATTGACTACTGACAACTGAACATGGTGAAAATCAAGAATCATGACCCCCTCCTAAGGATTGATGTTTTATTTGACCAGATGAGAGGGTCTAGAGTATTTTCTAAAATTGATCTTAAATTAGGGTACTATCAGTTGAGGTTAGTAGAAGTAGATATTAATAAGACTACCTTTTTGACATGCTATAGGCACTATGAGGTCATAATGGTGCCATTTAGGTTGACTAATGCACCTACAGTCTTTATGAGCCTTATGAATGGTGTATTAAGAACCTTTTTAGATAAGTTTGTTTTAGTTTTCCTTTATGATATATTTATCTAATCTCAAAGTGAAGATGAGCATGTGGAGCATCTACGTTAGGTATTATAAATTTTATGAGAAAATAAATTATATGGAAACTTGAGAAAGTATTCTTTCTTATAGATAGAGTTTTAGTACTTAGGTCACATCATCTCTAGTGAGGGGATCTTAGTAGAACCCTCAAATATTTGAATGATTATTGAGTGGCCTATACCCACCAATGTGACAGAGGTGCATATATTTATGGGGTTGATAGGTTATTATCACCACTTTATCTAGGACTTCTCTCAGATAGAACACCCCATCACTTCCCTTCAATAATTAGGGAAGAAGTTCATTTGGTCAAAGAAGTGCGAGTATTCATTTTAAATGTTTAAATATCATCTAACTGGTGTACTAATCTTAGTAGTACCTAGTACATAGGGTGAATTCTTGATGTGTATTAATGCTTTCAAATTAGGATTGGGAGCTATTCTCATGTAGGACAAATGGCCATTGCCTTTGAGTCTCAAAAAATCTAGGATTATGAGTTGAACTACACCACTTATGACCTTGAATTATCAATATTAGTTCATGCACTTATCAGATGGTGACATTTTCTCCTTAGTAGTCAACTTGTTTTGAGGATAGACCACTTGAGTCTTCAACACATCTTCACTTAACCAAACCTCAATGCCTATCAATGGTATTAGATAGAGTTCCTTTGTGAGTACAACTTTGATATTCAATATATAATGTGAACTAGGGGTTTGAATAAGAAGAGGACATTAGTGTTGTGTTAGTGACAAAATGAATAAAACAAATTAAAACTAACATCTTCATGCCTAGTTAATATGGTGAGATTGGTGAAGAAAGACAAATGAGAAAAGCACAACTAAAATTCAAGAAAACACACATTCCTTACCTTCCTTGATGTTCCAAAAATATTCTTTGATTGGCTTGTTTGGTTTGTGCTCATGAAGTCCTCATCAATGGAATATTGGCTACCTCCATCTCTACTTGACACCTTTAGATTTGGATTGGATTGGAATCAATTTGGCATGGTAACACTAGTTTTCATGAAGCTTTTAGAACCAATCCTGCATTATAACTTTGCACAAATTAATCTTAAAAATGATGTTCATGGCCTCTCTATTTATAGATTTTTCAGATTGATCAAAATCAACTTGAAACGTCCATCACAAGATGAAGATGTGTGGTTGGGGATTAATTAAATTTTTTGGAATTAAGTTTATAATTATCCTCATCATGACATTAGAAAAAGGGGCAATTAAGAGGCATGGAGGGCATGAATCCTAATATTTGTGGCATTTATGGCCTAGGGATGTCTTCCCAAGAAATGAGGTCACCTCATGATGCAGATATTCAATATTCATTTCCAAGACAAATTATTCAACAATTTTCCATGGAATTATTAATTAGGCTCTAATTTGGTTTAATTAGCTCTGAGTCATGTTTAAGAACTTTGTGTACAAATTACTCAAATTGATCAGAATGCCTTATTATTGGTCTAAAATTTAACTAGATTGGAATTGGAAGGTGATGTTAGATGCATTGGATCCATTCTCCCATTTAGGATATTATCAACATAAAATATCAAAAGCATGTGTCTTGTGTAAGATATTTGATAAGAAAGAGCAATCCAGAGCACTTAGGTGCAAAATTGGCATTTTGACGTAGAATGATCTGATCAAAGTTAATTGGCCCATAAATTGTATTGCCTCATTTAGGGATACCCTAGCCAGAATCAAAATTTGAATATATCAATTTCAACTCATTTAATGCATTTAAGTGTTTTAGGCCAAATTATGCACTTTAGGTAGAAATTGGTCAAAAGTTTGGTTGGAGGTTATTGGTGGTCAAATTTATATGTCTACATATAAAAAGGGAAGGAAAATGTTATAGTAGATTCCTTGAATAAGAGGCAATATGATATTTTGATCATGATTATCTAAGATGAATTATCGAGCACACAACATCAAATTTTAGCTATGACCTTTCACACTAATTTGAGATGTAGAATTATTGAACAGCTTCTTAGAAATAGTCTTTATTAGGAGATTTTTGAGTCACAAAGGGACCTGAAGGGTAACTTCATGGTTTAATATTTAGATTCATATGGCCTTTTGAGACATAGAGGGTGAATTTATGTACCCATTATTGGTGTCCTATAAGACTTGAATTTTTTATAGGCTCATTGAGCCCCCTATTTGGCATACCCTAGGGTTAAGAATATTTGTTCAAAACTTAGATAGTTGTATCATTATCCTAGATTATGACATGACATTATAGATTTTGTAGCATGATGTTTTGAGTGTCAGTGGGTTAAGGTAGAACATTAGCATCCATGGGGTATTTTATATCCACATGATATACCAGAGTATAAATGGGACACCATTTATATTTATTTTATTATTGGTCTACCTATCTCTTCCTATCATCATGATGTAATCATGGTGATAGTAGATAAGTTGACTAAAGTGGCTCATTTCTCTCTAATAAAAAACTACTTATAATGCCATGATAGTGGCAAAGGTTTTTTTAGATGACATTATTTGATAACATGGGATTCCATAGAAAATTGGTTTAAATAGAGACCTTGTGTATTCTTATGAGTTCTGGACTAACCTTCAAAGGACATTGGGCACTGAGCTCAACTTTAGCACATAATATCATCCAGAGATAGATGGGAAAATAGAATGGGTCAACCAAGTGTTATAGGACATGTTACACATGTACGTGATGGATTAACAATCATGTTAGGAGGACTACTTATACTTGATTAAGTTTGCCTACAATAATAGTTACCATAGTTCCCTCAAGATGGATCCATATGAGTCTCTTTATGGTAGACCATATAGGACTCCTCTAAGTTGGGATGAAATTGAGGATAGGGTTATGATTGGATTGATAATTCTATAAAACATGGAACATTAGGTAGTCTTCATTCTATAGTGATTTCAAGAGGTGTAACATAGATATAAGAAGTATGCTGATGTGAAGAGGATACATTGAAATTTTGTAGTTGGAGACAAGGTATTTTTGTGAGTATGAATAAATAAGAGTTTGATCCACTATGGAAAAGGCTCTAAACTCACACCCCATTTTGTAGGTCCCTTTGAGATATTGGAGACATTAGGACTAGTTTCCTACCACTTAGATTTTCCACCTAGCCTATCTTGAGCCCATGATGTTTTTCATATTTCACTTTTGAGGAGACATGCTCCAAATATTTCTCATGTTTTAGATTGGATGGATTTGTAGGTTAAGGGGGGTGGACAACTAATCTTAGAGGCCATACATATTTTGGTTCACTAAATGTTGGGCCTTTGAGGCCATGAGATGGACTATGTCAGGGTCTAGTGGGACAAATATGATAAGTCTAAAGATATTTGGGAGGATGTGACACCCTTGTGATCTTTATATCCACACCTATTCTAGTGACTTTTAAGAGGAAGTCTACTTTTAGGGGAGGAGGATGTTAGACCTCATTTTGACATCACACACTATTATATATATTTTATTACATGTTTTGTAAACTTTATGGATATATGTTAGACTATTTGGAGGAATGGGGTGCCCACACTTTATATTTTATTCACATCATGGACATTGATTATTAGTTTGGTAGATTTTATTTGTATGTATGGTTATTTATGAGTGGATATACCTTGTTATCATGATGTTGATACTAAATAGAATGATGTTCTATTTTATGAATTTATAATTTATTATATTTAACTAACCAAGAAAGATGATTGTCTTGCAAAGTTTTATAGTGACAATTATACTAGTTCATATTAATCTATATACAAATTATTTTTCCCATGTATGTATTTGATGTTTGCATTAAGTGTGCAGGTGCAGGGGGCCAAAGGTAGGATTAAAATAGACTTAGGCATGCCTCTAGGAATCATATGTATATTTAAAATAACCTTAAACCTTTAATATTATACCCTCGTTTCTTTTCAAATTATTAATTATGTTATTGGCATCTTTTAAATTCTTATCTTTATTATTTTAAATCTTGGTGTTAGGACTTAAACCCCTCTTCTAATTTTAATCACCCAAAACCTATTTTAACCATCAATGAGGATATTTGACCTTTTCAAGGGTTAGGTTAACCTAAAAAACTCAACCCCTGTGTGCAAGCTCGGATTTGTCCTTTCAACCATTTTTTAGCTTGAGTAATTGATAAATAAAGCTTCTCTTACTAGTCCTTTTTGGACCCATACATATATCCATTGGGTAGGTGGGGTTTTCAAGGAACTTTGACCAATTTATGTTCAAAGAAAGGCCTTTTTTATGGCTTATATTTTGCTTCCACAAGCAAACCTTTATTTTTGAAAAAAAAAAGTTATGCTATGTTTTTAAGTGCAAGTAACACACGTGTGAGTGTGTAAAGGGATTTAAGAGATTTGTAATCAAAATTTATGGAGGATATTCACATCCTTGGGATGAGGATGACCATGTGGCACCCTCTTATTGGTTTTTATTTTTGGTTGTCTTCTTTAAAAAATATTCTTTTGGTCTTTTTGGGTTTATGCATTTTGTATTGTTGGAGAGCTTGGGTGCTTGGAGGGAGAGGCTTTTGGAAGTGTCAAGTAGATATTTTGGTTGAGGTAGGTTTTTTTCATTAGTTTTTTTGTGTAATGCTTGAATTTTTTCTCTTCTCTAGATTTTTTTTAATGAATATCTTCTAAAATAAAATGAACAAATGCTTTTACTAGATTTGAGGCCTTGTTCTTGGTTTCCTTTTAAGATTTTCACTTGTGTTTTATTTCCATGTTATCTCTTTCTTATTATTTTTATTCTTTGTTGATTGAATATTGGGTATGGTGTTTGGGAGAATCTCTTTGCCACCCATATGGGGATTGACACAAGTGCATGTATTTAGGGAATGAGATTGAAGCTCTTGATTATATCTTGTTG